>OZ010787.1:167866191-168444283 GCA_963932465.1 Maratus speciosus | reverse complement strand
GATAAAATTTTAATGAAATGGATATGATGGAATGAATAGTTAATGAAATTTAGGATTGATTATTTATTCACTTAAAGTAACAAATACAGTAGAGCATTTTTTTTTTTTTTTTTAACCTGTAACTGATGTCAAAGAAATTGTCACATAACTAGTGTGAAGCGGTCTGTGAGACCGCTCCAACGAAAGATGAATAAAAGCCGCGATAAACTCATAGGATGTTGTTTTTGTACTAAACTTTTTGCACAGGAGTGTTATAATTAAAATTCACCTATTCAAAAGTCTCTGGTGTTAGTACTAAAGTTTCAAACGAAACAAAATTTCAGTAGTGTTTGTAGATAAACTGAAATTTGCAAGTTAAACTATGAAAATTGAAAAACGCAGTGGTCTGTGAGACCGGTAACATCAGTTAAAGGATAAAAAAAAGTTTTCAACAGTTTAAACTTTGGTATTGTGGAGAAGGGAGTAAAAAGGGGAGGTGAAATTTCAGAAGAAAGGTTAGCAATGGAGGTTTTATCTTTAATTTTTAAATAAGAAATGAAAAGAAATGCAGAAGAGTTCCACCACCGATTAAGAAATAATATGACAGTAAAGCACTTTTAAGGACTTTTAAAAATTTTTGTATGAAAATAAGCACTTTCAAGCACAAAAAAATCCTTTTTGAAAAATGCAAGTACTTTTAAGGACCGTACGAATCCTGATATATTGAAAATTTCCCGACTACAGAGCAGTCCTGCACGGGTCAAGTTGCAAAAGACACAAAACCGAATATTATACTTAAGTCAACCCGCAACTCGACCCGAACCCTCCAAAAATATTTCCTCGATCCGCAACCTGACCAGAATCAGCCAAAATAATTTTCGGCAACCTGCAACTCAACCCAGACTTATTTCAACCCGAACCCGAAATAAAAGGAAAGGAAATCGTGTTTTATTGATATTATGAAATGTAATCTACAATTACATCTCTAATAACAATTTATGTTTTATGTAGGAAAATGGACAAATGTATATACTTTAATATCCAAACATATGTGGGTATCATGCCCACAAGTATTTGAAGTGAGGACAGCTTGTTCTAAAATGCCATCGATATTCACCATCATGATTGATCTCAATGGCGCTTGGTGACAAGTTGTCCACATGGCTCACAATCACATGGCTCACAATCACATGACACACCTAAGTGATGTACGATAGGTGGGGGCTAAAGTTACGCACTTATCATTAATTTTGATTTTTAATGAACACATTGATCTAAACTTATGTGACGGCTGTTTAAAATGTTGTATTAAAACCTTAGGCACGTTCCACTATGTAACGACATTCTGTCAAGTCATAATTCCGTGAGAAATTGTAATTTTTAAAAAAAACATTGCTCTGCGTATATTTGCCCCAATGGTTGAGCTAAAAGTACGCAGTGATGAGGCAAAGATACGCAGCGCGCATTTTTGCCCCATTACGGCCGAATTTTGCCCCATTTTCACTAAAATGAATGAGTAATGTTAAAGCATTAGTAAATTTCGATAGTATTTAAACTGAAAATTCTAAACTAGACCATGAAAAAAACAGCGGTCTGCGAGATCGCAAATAGCAGTTAACCTCTAACTGTTGTGATAAAAATTGTTTCATAAATACTGTAAACGGTCTCCGAGACCACTAAATCGTTGATTGAATAAAATGGTTGACTGACACATAAGAGGCGGTTTCTGCGCTAAACTTAATGCAAAGGGCTATTATAATAAAATTTCCCGCATTCAGAAGTCTTCAGCTATACATCTAATTTACCAAACGAATCAAAATTAAACTAACATAACTACTTAAATTGAAAGTTACAAGTTAAACTGTGAAAACTGAATATTGCAGCGGTCGGTGAGACCGTTAACAGGAGTTAAGGATTAAGGTTTAAAACAAAAGCGATTCATGAAACAATATTGATTTTTAAAAGTAGGTAGGTAGATACCTACGTTCTATATTTAAAAAAAAAAACTTAACTAGAAAAAGGAAAATGTAGTTTACTAACTTATATTAGTTAAGTAGCTATTATATTTTATACAATACAAATTTAGAAATTGTGGAAAGCTTTGCATCTAGCTAAAACGATAGGGCAAAGTCCCGTATCTTAAACATGTGCGTATCTTTGTCCCAAGAAGGATGCGTACTTTTACCCTATTCTGCAGTATTTTGCTTAACCGGCTACGCATAAGTATAAACAAATGTGATCGAGGTAAACTGCGGCATTTAGAAGCTAAAAATCTTTCGATCTCCACTAAAATTTTGGATTTGTAAAAATTCCAGGTACTGTTAGCTAAAGAATAAAGTGAAATTTTAAAAATATTAGATCAAAATTCGAAAATTTAAACTTACCTCATTTTCTTAGCACAAATTGCTACGTTTATCAAAGGTTTAAAAAAATGACTAGTACACTTGAAACAAAACTGCCACCTATTGGCCAAGAGAGCCGAAATGTTACTTCATATGAAATCAGCCGGTGCGTATTTTTGCCCCGCTCGTATCTTTACCATTACCTACCCTATATCTCTCTTTGCATGAGAAATTAAAAACTCGGCATTCTATCGCTCAGAAACTCACGTAAAATTAAAATGCAAATGTTTATATTTAGGTTTTTTCCAAGTCTAAGATTTTGACAAAAAGTTTGAGCAGAACAATTTTTCAGATAAAATAAATACATATTTCAATCTGAATGAGTTATTAAATTTACTCCTTAACCTTTAACTGATGTCACAGAAATTGTCACAACTAGTGTGAAGTTGTCTGTGAGACCGCTTTATTGAAAGATGAATAAAAGGCACGATTAACTCATAGGATGGTGTTTTTGTACTAAGCTTTTTGTACAGGACTGTTATAATTAAAATTCACCTATTCAAAAGTGTCTGGTGATGGTACTAAAGTTCACAATGGAACATAATTTCGGTAGTGTTTGTAGTTAAACTGAAAATTGCAAGTATATAAAAAATTGCAAAACTATAAAAATTAAAAAAAACGTTGCGGTCTGAGAGACCGGTAACATCAGTTAAAGGTTAAGAAATAAAAAGTATATAAAAAATGTGATAAATTCTTTTTATTTAAGGCACAGTTAAGAACGATTTTTTCTTCTCTAGGAATAGGAAAAATATTACCAACATTTCATTTTTCATATACACGCAAACACATGTATAATATTTCTGAAAGTTTTAAAACACATACCATTGATACGTGTGTATAGATAGAGAAGTGCCCGACATTCAGAGTTAAAAGCATAAGAGAGAGTATGGAGGAATGGGACACCTTTTACAAAAATAAGAAAAAGAACTTTGTTTGACACAAAAACAATATTTCAGTTTATAGAATACAAAATGAAATACTTTCTATTGTCCTTGAACAATGTAGAAACATAATTTTCAGGAACAATTTTATAATTAAAGGAATGGAAATATAACAAAATTTAACTCGTAAAGAAGAAATATTTACTTGTATCCTAATTTGAAATCATAATCAAGATGGATGCCTTGAACATCTCTGTGGCTGCGTGAATAGTCATTACGTCATCATTGAAGTCCTTTCTCATTGGCTGACAGTTGATACTAAGATATTTCATGTATTTTTACTATAGCGTCGTTTACACGGAGCGAGTTTACTAGCTACAAGCCGGCGAATTCACTAGCTGCTAGTAAACTCGCCCGGTGTAAACACGTTCACTAGCGAACTATCTGGCAGCTCAGCGAGTGGGAAAAAAGTTGAAAGCTCGGCTACTTTTCTCGCTACTCGCTGGCGTGTTAGCTACCTGGCTAGTAAACTAGCTGTGTGTAAATGGTGTTGCTAGTGAAATCGCTGCGAGTATTCAGTGGTTTTGTGGTTCTGCATATGTAAACAATGTCGACTGGAGTAGTAGTCCAGTCAAATTGTCAGAAAATTGGTCCGATAGATGCAAAAATTCTGCTAGAAGATTTTATGTTTTTAAAGTGTTTATGAGGATGCTAATAACAGGAATTAATTGTTTCCCAACAAAATATCTCGAGGCTAAACTTTGTGGAGCCAAAAAACCACGAAATTTTCGGACTTTTTTCAGTTTTTTGTCTATAACTCGAAAATTATAAAATTTTTGTGTACCATACTTAATAACAAAAAGAAATAAAATTAAATTTTCTACAAATTTCACACTAAAAACGTTTTTCTAAACCCATTATTAAGCGCGCTACAACTTTTTGAAAATAGCACATTTTTTTCAACTTCATAGAAAGTGACCTATTTTTCGCCTCCCATCCCTAAAAAAAATTTCTTTTCATCGCTAACTGTGGAAATGAAATGCACCTATTGATGAATAAGTAAGAAGGCAAATTTTCAAGAAGGTTAGGCAGAAGGTAGGGTTGCCAGATAGTACGTTTTTCTCGTACGTTATACGTTTTTAGTATTTTTTAGGTCTATAGCGCTTTTTAGGTATTAGGTGTACGTTTAAATGTGTCCGCACAACGTTTTCTTCCATCTTTCTACCCCATCCCACTTTTGATAGTTTAAAAAATATTCTTTTTCAGTTTACTTTAAAATTTCACCTTTTGCCAAAAATAAGTTATGGATATGCGCATCAAATGTAAAAACGGCTTGTTTTAGATCAGTAATACAAAAATCTTGGGTGAGTTGTGTAATATTAAGTGCGCATTTGCTGTTGAAATAGATCAAGTGAACTCTACCTTATTATAGATAAATATCTACATTATAAAAAAATTTATTTAGTCTAACTGTATCATAAGTTTAGATATTTTGTTTGATTTATTATCAGCTTTTATGCTTAACCATTAAACGTTGAGCCTGATACATTCACGGGCAATTTGTCCGTGATTGTATCGGGCGCGATGATTACAAGGTTAAATACAAATATTTATTTTTGTAGGGTGTCCATTTCTAAAAGTTTCCTAATTATTAAATTGCAGGATGGTCTGATTTATCTTTATTCTTACAATTCAATTACTTTTTCATTCATAATTGGATAAGACTGCAAAATTAGTTTTAAAATGTTAACAGAATAATGCAATACAAATGCAGTTAGAGAATAATGATTAGATCGATTAATTAATAATAACAACTTTTTAAAGAAATTCGTTAACGAAAACATTACTGGCGTATTCAATATAGTTTAGCATGGTACGAAAAAGAACGATAGTGCGATAAAATAAAAACAAACTAGTGTCAATCAAAATCTTCGTTTTTTCTGAGATAAATCTGGCAACCTTAGCAGAAGGACGATATCCGGCAACCCTAGCAGAAAGACAGTTACGAAGGGAGGGGGGGTGGCAGGGGATAATAATAGGGAATGCAGTTGGAAGATAGCGGTCACGTGACTTTCCGACGCAGGTGTTCTTTCTTAAAGACTCACCCTTCCCTCTCTACACTAGTCTGGTATCTTACTATTCAGTCTATTGCTCGTCTGCTTCTCGTGCAGTAGTGAAAAATGAGCGAGCCCGATCCAAAATTGTGTTTCGTTTGCCAAACGGCTTCAAATCGTGATACACACATTGTGACCCAGAAAGGACTTGCCAAGCTCTTTGAATGTAGTGTTCAACGTCAGAATAATACTCATCAACGTTTTCTGAAAAGTGGCAAGGAAGTTAGAGTACATGAGGATTGCCGAAAAAAATATGTGAATGAGAGAATTATAGCAGCATATGTTCGTCGGGGTGAAGAAGATTCTACACAGACTAATTTGTACCTCCGATCGAGCACTTCTTTCAAGTTTCGAGATAATTGCTTCTTATGTGGAGAAGGTAATCCCGATGACTTAACGAAAAACAATCAAAAAAGCCCCACGCAAAAAGAAATTTGATTCATAAAGTAATTAAGTTAGAAGCGAAAATTACATTTCTGAAAGCTGCAGAAAAACGTGGGGATTACCCACACAACACAGATTCGTCCAATTTTCGCCTAAAGTACGTAATTTGGATGAATGGACGTGTCCAATTGAAGTCTAAAAGTCCTCCGGACTTCAACTAAATTTCGTCAAATTACGTCCAAATGTCACCCCCCTTTACGTAAGAAGTACGTCTTTTGGGCCATGAAATGAGCGTAAAATGAACATAAAATGAACAAAATTTGGATGAGCCAAAATTTGTCCATATTACGTCCAAAAAATACCTCCATCCGGACGAAATACACACGAATTTTGGCTGTAATATAGGCGTCCAAAATTTGTCCACATTACATTTGAAAACACCACCCACATTTGGACGAAATATAGACTCCTTTTAGCCTTAATCTGAATGTGTTTATTGATCCAAAATACGTAGTTTGGACCAAAATGAGACGAATCTGTTATCTCCCCTAGGCAAGGATGATGTTATATTAAAAAACTGAAATAACAAAAGTTTTTAATATAAATAATTTTGATAGAAATTTACTTAGAATTTTTTCCCCAAAAATCATATTAAATACTTAAATATTTTAAATTAATTCCTTGCCAGGACTCATTCATATAAATCAGTAAAAGCATATATATTTTATACATATTGCTAATAAACTTTTTTTATGATACTTTTAATTTTCTAAGATCTTTAAAGAAAATATATTAATTCCTAAAGTATATGCTATAGCATGATTTGAAAAACAGAGGCTATACCAGACTTTAATCCGCTACATTCGGCCCAAACACAACTACGTTCTTTCACGAAAAAAGAGGAAAATTTTTGGTAATACAGTTTTTAATTCATAATACAATGAAATGCTACTTCAGAATGCTTAAACATAAGCCGATCACTTTCATTTAGAGAAAAAATGCACAGGTGATGTTAATGAATTCGGTCTCTGTTCCAGGTGCTTGTTTTGTTTGGGCCGAATGAAAGCATTTAAATTTGAACAAAAACCGGTTTCATATAGTAAACAGTTTTTATAGCATATATATATGCCATAAAAATAGTTTACTAATTTCAGAACATTTATTTTAGTAAAAGGAAATGACACATTTTAATGTTTACAATCTTATTTCATTATCAGAAACTTTCTATGGATAATAAGGAAATGAAAAATGTAAGATACCTACCAGCATACTGGCTTTTATGTTTTGTGCATTTCTAGATTCTAGAAATCTATGCATTTCTGCTATTTTTACTCTTCACATTTTTATTTTATATACTATTTCTCCTGGAAAAAATATACATATATTTTGGTTTTCGTTTATATTATCATTGGTGATGATAATGCTTCTAAAAAGGTCCTATATTTGCATAGCTGTCAATTGCTACAATTTTTAGCTAGCACTAATTTTTAATGAAAATCTTCGCTTAATAACATATATCTGTAATTAAATCAGATGAAGATTTTAAAATCAAATTAGTGATGGCTAGAACTCGTAGAATTTTGCCGTTGTATTTAGAAATTTTATTATATTATTCATTAGCATACAATATCGTCAACTGCAAAGTTTTACATTTTGTGAACAATGGATTTTTTCTTTTAAATTCTTTGTAAATTCAACTACTCCACTTTTTTTTTTTCACTTGAATTAAAATAGCTCTAACAGGGAATATAATTTTCCTTTTAAGGATGGTTACCCTTAAGAATGGAATGTATCAAAGCAATTGAAAATTTTGAGTTTTTCAAATGCTGCTAATTCATGGAAGAAAATGCGATATTCCCTAACAACTTTTATGTATTGTGAATAAAGTTTTACACACTGAAATTTGCATTTGTTGCCAGGTGTGCAAAAAAATTATTTTACATTTTTAATAAACTGGACTGCTAGATTAACCTTCCATTACTCATGCATGGATTATTAAAAAAAAATAAAAAAAATAGTTCCATTTCATTTACTTTAGTAATTGACTTTTCACTGATTAATGTAAAAATACATACTGTATATTCTGGTATGTAACAATAACTTTTGATAGAAGAAAAATTATCAAAATTTATAGGTGCACATTATGCATCAATTTAAAAATAAATTATAAAAAATATGATCATAAGAACTAAGACTTTTGATTTAATCAACATGTGATTTATATTTAAAAAATGTTGCTATTAGAGTACATGAAAAATAATAGTATTGTACTTAAAAATAATTTACATCTTATTTTTCACTATGTATCTCATGAAAGTTTTTGCAAATAATCAAACAACAATCTGTACAACATATGGCGATTATAATAAAAAATACAAAAATTAAATCTAACAGTATACGTATGTGTTACATGCCAGAATACAATATCAGTAAAATGGTTTCATATACATTATAAATAGCTTTCAAAAAATATATTTTTAATTATATCAATCAGTTTAAGCTAACTTTGTGAAATAGTGTTAGGGAGTTAGTGTTTACAAGACTCACTAAAAGGAAAATTCTTTTGAAAAGCCATTGAGAGAGGGGGGGGGGGGGGTAAATTTAAAATATTATTGCATATTGTTATACACTATATATTATTGTAAAGCAAAGATAAGAGTACTAGTACAAAATTTAGTATATCACCAAAACTTATTCATTTAAATACTGATTTTTATTTATGTTATCACCAAACTAAGTCTAAAAATTTAATCTGTGCTCTTAATTAAATATCATATATTCAATTAAATATTGAATAATCATTTATAAATGAATTTACATTTTGTACAATTAAATATGTAAATTATCAAATGTATTTCAGATTAACCTGATTATTTGTAGTATATTATAAAATAACAAAAACAATACATTCAGTCTATTTAAGTAATGTTTTGAAATCAAAGTTTATTTAAACTTTGCTTAAGCATTAAAAATGAAATTTATCAAATATTTTCATGCATAAAATATGGTTAAAAATTATGTACAAACTTTTAGTTTAAAATTATTCAAAATCTTTAGTGAACAGAGTACATATATTATCATTGTTATAAAGGAATATACAATAAAGATGCAAGAAATACTTTCAAAAATGAAGTTTTATTTATTTATTTTCCAATCTGGCTCTTGTTGACAACAATATTTTCTTTTTACAATTCATATATAAAATATATTTTTCATTAAAGGCAAAAAGGATGCTATATTTCATTACTATAAAGTAGGCAGGATGATCCTGAGGAAACTGTTTGGGGAAAACTCTGTTCTACGTTAATGCTTCTCAGACTTATTTTCATTATATTTAACAGACAGCAGCTTCAAAGCCTATACATAAAAAGAATAATAATTCATTAAAATGAAAAGATGGATTGTATTTAATAGCACATATCAATAATTCATAACGTTAGATGCAAATTAAAAATAATTTAATTTTAGTTTTAATTTTTGCTTACAGGTAGCATCATCAGACATCTTGTATTATTTCATAATAAAATGAAGTTTTTTCATCCAGCTTTGAATGATATTAAAAAAAACATTTATGTATTTTTAAAAATTACTAGCCAGTGTTTAATTTAATTTATTTATCAATTTTTTTTTTTTTTTTTTTTTTAACAAACAACTACTGATGCAATGTTTACAAAATACATAAAAGTCAAGTACTTTATAATGTTCAACTGTGTCCTTTATTTTGAGTATTTAAAGATCTATATTTATATAAAGTAAGGATAAAAAAAGAAAAATCAAATAAAATTTGGTGCTTTCTCATTATAGCAGCCTCCTCAATTACAATTATGTCAAGGTAGCAGTTTCAAACTTGCTAAAGATCATCACCAAGCTTATATATACATCATGCACAATATGTATAAGCCAAATGCTCATATATGAGCCATATAAGTAAATATTTATATCATATATCAGTCATATATATCTTTAAACAAAAACATAATTTGCAGAACAAAAAAAAAAAATTATTTTACACATTGTTTATGCTCGAGAAGGGATAGATACAGTAGATTCGCTCAAATCCGTGCAGCTTGAGACCAGAGGTTGTGCAGATTTCAGGATTTTGTGGATTTCTGGTTTGTTAACATTTTTTAGACAATAATTTGAATGTAATAATGCAATCAAATGTATAATGGATGTTTGAATTAAAGCAAAATATTAAAATAATTAAGTAAAGTAATAAACTAAAATGATAAAAAGTAATATAATTAAAAAAATGATTAAATTATTAAAGGTAAAGGTCAAATAAATAATTAATAATGTATAATTAAACATGCAATAAAAAATGAGATACATTTTCCTTGAATCATTCAATGACACTTTCCTCATAAAGGTAACCCTATTAATTCACATCAAAATCAAAAAGTAAGGAAGTTTTATTTAGGGTTTGCCAGTGTTAATAACTATAAAAAAAAATTAATACATATATATATTTGGTTAAAAGGCTGACTAGCAGTGATATCAGCAATATCCTTCTTTTTTTTTTTCAGTAATAAATTTTTATTTCCTTCATGAAAAACAACGAGTTTAGTCTCATCATATTATCGAGAATTACATATTAAAATACATACGAAATTATATAAAACTAAAAAATCCTGTTACTTTGCCTCTACAGCTTAACTGAAATTTTCATTGTTTACATCTGCGATGATGTGCGGATTTTAGGCGGTTGCAGATTTGAGGAAGTCCTGTATTATAATTTTTCTTCAGCTGCTTCTACAGTTAATGTTAATGTCTTGCAAAAAATATGTTTAAACCAAATGAATTTAAAAAAATAAAATTCGAACAATAGGATTCTTAAACTACCCTAAAAACTTAAATTACAAAGATACATGGAAAATGCAAACCTTTAAAAAAGTCTCAGCTTTATTTCCATTTTATTCGAATGGAATGTAAGTTTTTAGATTAGTTTAAGTATCATATTGTTCGAATTTTATTTTTATTTCTTTAAGTTCAATTGGTTTAAACATATTTGTGGCAAAACTTTAACATTTACTGTAGAAGCAGTAGAAGAAAAATTCTAATATCTATCCCTTCTTGGGACTATACAATGCATGAAATAAACTTTTTTTTTTTTTTTTTTTTTTTTTTGTTCTGCAAATTATGATTTTTTTAATATATCAAGTTTTATAACTACTGCAATTCAGAGGAATGTATTACAAAATTAATTAGGGTTTGATATATAGGGTATTGCATCACAATTTGTGATGTAACTAAAATCCATAATAAAAACAAAAAAATCAAATTTACTTAAATTTAGTTATCCAATTTTCCACTGATAGTGGTCTCTATGAATGCAAAAGTAAATTGTGTTGCATGTTTGCTGGTTATTTATGCTACTATGAACGGCAATTCTGCAGCATTGAAACATTTCACCTCTGAACTGGGAAGGCCGGTGTGTAAAGGTGAATTGAATTGCCAGATTCATGAATGAATAAAAGAAACTCCAACACAATACTTTAGGAGACTTACATTTATTGTAAAGAACTTTTAAGGAAGGGGCCGTGAAAATACAGAAGTACGGGGAGAGTTTCAATAACTGCCGAATGGGCAGACGCCCCACAGCGGGGCTTGATTTTGGTTTACATGGCTCAACGTCAGGAGCAAGAGTGCCTGAGATTTTGTTACCAACACTTACAGATTGGCGAACATTAGTCAACCATATGTATGATGTTTGGCGTAAAACAAATTGGATAGACAAAACAATCATGGAGTTTTACATTGAGTTAAAAACTATGCCATGGCGGGCCCCTTTAGGGTTACACTAAATAACATTCCAGCGGTAAGCAGGGAGGCTTAAAGGAATAGGAACACGTGATTTTTATATGCACATTACAGATCTAACTACAGCTGCAAATTAGTCAGCAATGGGCATATGGTTTGTATCCGACAAAGTACAAGGGTGAGAATTGAATACTAATGCAAGCCCAGAGGCTGGGAAAATATGCATTAGATATCGTCGGCTGCAAGGCGAAGAGACATTCATTTGTATTTTATTTTTCTATTTCATGTCTAGGGAAAATAGCTGCGGTTAAGATCTATTTCTGTCCGTGTGAATTTGAAAGACAGAAAAAGGAACCGAGATAAAATGATGTCTGCATTTAAAAAGAGCTTTAAAAAGTAAAAGTGGAACTTACAGTAGTGAGAGGGGGGGGGGGGAAGAGAATGACTAAAGCCATAAGAAATTAAGTATAAAATGTCAAATTTGAACTAAATATTTTATTTGAGGGGGGGGGGGAGAATAATGACAATTTATAATAATCCAGTAAGGTTAAAAGTTGATTTTTTTGAGGGGAGAGGAGGAATAATAAATATATAACGGTAAAGCCGTTATACGGTGAGTGAATCAATTTCTTTTCACCAGTCTCCGACAGAGGAGTTAATTATTGGTAATATTAAAGAAAGTTGAAATCTTTTTGAACTGCTTAAAAAACAAAACAAAAAAAACATAATAAATTTATCTTGTAATCAACACCATTACATTTTAAGTAGTCCTATCAGAGCCTAACACCATTTGTCAGTTTACAGGTGCATAAATGTCAGTTATTGAATACTTGCATTACTAATAATTTAAAACATGAAAAGAGAGACACATCTGTAGTATGATATTGATATCATATATAAATAAAGTTTAATTAATTTGTTTTTATAATAAATATTAAAGTATTTTTAAAGCATAATTTTTCTTTTTTTTTTTTTTTTTTTTTTTTTTTTGTTGCAAGTAAAGTGTGAAACACTGGCTCATTTTGTGTCAGTTATTGGTTTTTTCAAAATGGGGTTATGTCAGTTACTGAAGTTATTCACCATATTTATGAAAAACATTTATTTTTAATAATACAATATATAATTTTTCAAAATTTTGTCAACAGTAATTTTTAAATGTATTTCTACCATCCATTCAAAAAAAAAAAAAAAAAAAAAAAAAAAGGTAGAATGGATTTAAAATTTTGTAATAGTGATTTGAAGAATAATTTTTAATGTGTCAGTTACTGGGGGTTTCACCCTAAATCAAGTAATAAAGAAATTTAAACAGATTATTAATAGAACATAAATTTGTTTTTAATTCTTTTTTCCATTTTAAAATTTTAAACTATGTATGTATATATAATCAAAAGTTATTTTCTTTGTTGGAAAAGAAACTTGGTATTAGGCTGCCGAATATTCAGTATTCGGTTATTTGGCCACATCACTATTTGTCCCATCCCTAATTACAAGTAATTTTGATTCATTACTGTTTATTGATTATTTTTTTATAAGGCAGGGGGGGGGGGTGTCGTTGGCACATTACAGTTACATAAAATATATTTTTGGAAGCCTTTGGCATGCGAATGTGAAAAGGTTTGCCATCCCTGAACTTTTATAATTGCATTACATTTAACTATTCACTCTCACAATTTTAAACAATTATTTTTAATATCAACATTTTTATTAGTTTGTGGGCTAAACCTTAAAATTCAGGCACGCTACACCTGCTGAAATCCCAACCCCCAGGCATGTAAAATTGTTTTATGTTTTTTAATTTACGTATCCAAGGACTACATAAAATATTGGCATTAAAATATTATATAAAAATGGAAATGCTTGCAATTTTTTTTTTTTAATACTAACTTCCAATATATTTCAATTTAACCGTAAAAAATATACTGTTTATTCTCCAAACAGAAATTTTTATGAGTTATAAATATATGTTTTCCGAAACTGAGATTATACACTGCGCTGTAAGCGGGTAATGCTGCCCGCCACAAAATTGAATAATTTTAATTTAAATAGTTCTTTCTTATCTCAATCAAAAAATTTAAACATAATATCATATTAGAATTTATAGTAGATAGATAGACACATTCACACACAGATGGTGTTATATAGTAACAGAATATAAGAAAAGAGATTAGGGATATAAAAAAAAAATATTTAAACGGAGTTGTAAATAATAAATAAAATAAAACAAAAAAAAATTTTTTCACTCATCATTACAGTTGAAGTACAAAGGTTTAATAAGAAACAATAACACAAACCAAAACATTTTATTTCAATTTCTAATCGTTGTTTCTAATATTTACTATGTGGAAAAAAAAGTTGCTACTGGCAAAGAAAAAACAAATTCTGTTAACATAATTTGCACCTGGCTAACATAAAAGTACCACATTATTCATTTTTTATGCAAGCTGACAATTGTAAAATCAAATACCCACAGAGATATAAATTGAAAATTTATTTAATAACAGCATTTATGGACTTTAACTGAAAATTTACCTTATTCAAAGTTAAATCCTGTTTGAAAAGAGTTGAGTCCTGCTGAGTCACCTTTTATTCAATCAATAATGATATATATCCACAAAACAGTTGTTTTTCCAAAGACAAGAAGCTTGTATCTACTGGGTGAAAAAGAAGGAAAAAAAATGAGTGGATCCAGTATAATCTTATTTTAAAGCAATTTTAAAATGCATGAATTTTGCAAATATTGTGATTACTTTAACTCATGCACACACACATAAAAAAATAACAACATTAGATTAATTTGTTTTCTTCTCTGATCGAGAATCAAGCATAGATCAATTGTCTTGTTCACAAAAGAAATTAGCACCTGATAAATGTGCTTTCCACAACCAATGTTTTATGTGCATTGTACTATAAAAGAACATAGCTACTGAGTAATGTAAAGATAGTGTTGACTCCAGGCCAATTTGGCAGGAGTCGGCAGCCCTTTATGCACCTAGTGGCTCATTTTAATTATTTTATATCTATTGATTATAAGAAATATTAATTTAATTATTTGGTTTCAGGGAAGTAACGTGAAATATATCAGATGCATGAAAAAAAAATCAAGATACTCATCCATCGATTTATCGCATAAAAAAAAAAAACCTTGAGAGTTTTGCCAGTAAGTCAAAGGGAAAAACTCAGAAATTCACCAACTGTTCATGTAAAAGAAAATCATGAAATTTGTGGATTAGTCACAAAAAAGATCTGCAAACTTCTGCAAAAATTTAAAAAAAACCCTGCGAATTTCACCAATCGGTCATAAGGAAATAAAAAAACCCACAAAATTTGTCAACTGGTGAAATAACAGGTGAAAATTTCATTTACACTTGGTTTGAATGTGAAAAGTATCAAAATTACCTTGCACGGTGATATTTTAAAAATAAATATCAATATACAAACTATCAAACATCTTGATATTTTGAAAATAAATGTAAAGAATTTGAAAATATCAAAAATCTTGATATTTTAAAAAATCGGATATATATCAAGATATGTTAGTATATCAACGAACCCTGAATGCTTCATAACATAAAATTACATTATTACACCATTACATTATTCATTATTACAAGAATGAATCACCAATCAACCAGGATTTATCGCGACATTATAAAGCATAATATGACATTAAAATAACATTAAGATGTTTTTAACTATAACATTTTGTGACACATATGGCCCAGTTATAGTCAAATGTGACAGATAATATCAGGGCCGAAACTAGGCTTTTTTTGCCTAGGTTCGCCTAGAGCAAACATGGATTTTGACGCCCCTCCCCCACCCCTCCTCCTCATGCACAATAAAAATTATCGACCGCAGGTAATCTATGCAAAAAAAAAAATCATTTAATAATAATTAAAATGCTAGCAAGATGTATCTAAACAATGCTCCCATAGGATTAACATTAGCTTGAGCATTTAGAGCCTACACTAGTCACACGTAGAAGTTTGGAATGCTAATGTTAAACCTCTGGGAGCGTTCTTTTTAAAATTTCTCACTTGCATATTAATAGTTTTAAATGATTTTTTGCCTTGCTTAGAATAGCTGAGGATTCAATTCTAACCGGGCTAGTGTTTACTTTATCAATTTTGGTTGTAGATTTTATATATATATATATATATATATATATAAAGTTACTTTCACAAATTTGAAAACAATGCTTCCATAGGTTTAACATCAGCTTGCAAGTTTCTTTGTATTTCATATATATGTATATATATATCATCAAAGCAGAATATGCTTATAAATGTAATGTACATCGCAAAACATTTCAAATCCTCATTTTCAAGAAAATTCACCATTCAGTCTTAGGAAAAATTGTGAAATTTGCACTCAATGGCTGAAAAAAAAAATATATCGCCAAATTCTTCATTTAAAAAGATTGTGAAATGACAACTGGTCATATGAAAAACTTGTGCAATTCGTCAGTTTATCATGGAGAACAAATCATGAAATTCTTCCGCCTGATGTGGGAAAACACAAAATTCAACAAACAGTTGCAGGAAAAAAATCCACGATTTTCGCCAATCAGTTACAGATAAAAACCTGGAAATTTGTCAGTACACCAAGGAAGAAAACTGCGAAAAAACCCCCATGATTTTCTCTAATCGGTCTCAAGAAAAAGCCTCAAAATTTGCCTATGATACAAGAAAAAAAAAATCATGAAATTTGCAAATCTGTCGCTGTTTAAAAAATTGTGAAATTCGTCAGTAGATCGTCGGAAGAAACTGCGAAATTCATAGATCAGTAGCAGAAAAAATTCATGATTTTCTCTAAGTGGTCTCAAGAAAAAGCCACAAAAATTTGCCTATTGGTTCAAGAAAAATATTGCGAAATTTAAAAATTGGTCACAGGTATTAAAAAAAAAAATCGTCAGCGGATTGTCCGGAAAAATAGGAAATTCATTGATCAGTCGTGCAACCCCCCCCCCCCCCTTCGAGATTTGGCCGATGAGTCTCAAAAAAGCGACGAAGTTTTCCAATTGACTGAAAGAAAATATTGCGGGATTCACTGATCTGTCGTGGGTAGAATGCAAAATTAGTCAATCAGTTGCACAAAAAAAAAAAAAAAACGAGATTTTTACCAATCGTTCGCAAGAAAAAGCGGAAAAAATTGCTAATCAGTAGAAAGAAACTATTGTGAAATTCATCAGTCTCTCGTCAGAAAAGCTGCAAAATTCGTTGATCAGTAGTAGAGAAAATGTATGATTTTCTAAAATTGGTTGCAAGAAGCTACTGCAAAATTTGCTTATCGGTACAAGGAAAATTTTTCAAAATTCCCCAATCTGTCGTGAAAACGGCCTGTGAAAATCATCAAAAATTGTAAATTCATCGACCAGTCATGGAAAAATCCACAATTTTTGCCAATCGGTCGCAAAAAACCCGACAAAGTTTGCTAATAAGTAGAAAGTAAATATCGTAAAAATTGCCCATTGGTCGCGGCTAAAAAATTGCAAAATCCTTTAGTTG
Organism: Maratus speciosus; assembly: GCA_963932465.1. Taxonomy (NCBI): domain Eukaryota; kingdom Metazoa; phylum Arthropoda; class Arachnida; order Araneae; family Salticidae; genus Maratus; species Maratus speciosus. The sequence continues at coordinate 168,427,256 of OZ010787.1, read as the reverse complement.
ATCTTTTAAACAAATCAGAAATTCGTTGATTCAATCAGTCGCAAGAAAAAGAGAAAAAAATTGCAAATCGATAAAAAGAAAATATAATGAAATTCGAATCAGTCACGTGTAAAAAAAAAAAAAAATGTCAGAAAAGTCACAAAATTCTTTGATCAGTCATGAAAAAAAAACGATGATTGTTTCCAATCTGTAGCGCCCCACCAGTGGCCGAGAGGTTCTGCCCTCGAAGCTGGTAGACGGGAAGTGCTGGGTTCGATCCCAATCGCGCCCGTCGGCCTAATCGTTCGGAGTTTCCGTGGTTTTCTTCGAGCCATGGATTTTCCATGTGTAAATACGGATTAGGTTCCCTTAGAAAGACCCCCACGGAGGGCACTCCCCCCGGGCCTATATCCCTCATGTAGATAATCGGCCGTCAAAAAATCAACCAACCAACCAACCAATCTGTAGCAAGAAAAAGTTGAAACATTTGCCAATCAGTTGGTGGTAAAAAACATGAAATTCATGGATCAGTCATGTGAAAAAAAATATGATTTTTACCAAACGGTCAAAGAAAAATATCGCAAAATTCAACCACCAGTTGCAGTTAAAAATCTCAAAATTTGTCAGTGAATTGTAGAAAATATCTCGAAATTCTTCAACCAGTTGTGGGAAAAAAAGTCGCAAAATTTGATGATTGGGTCCGAGAAAAAAACGTCAAATTCGCCAGTTGACAGAGGGAAAATTCTGAAATATTGCGAAAATCAATTGATTGTCGGAAAAAACAGTGAAATTCATCATTTGACCACAGTAAAATCATAAAATTTGCCAATAGTTTCTTTCGGTTGAGTATGTCAGCGTTTTACAAAATGTATTTTGCATTCCTATAAAAGATGCCATTGCACTTCTTCATGTATTAAGAAAAAATCCCTGCGACTTTCTTTTTTTAAATTCCCACAGAACATTTTTGTTCAGACGAAGTTTGTAGCAGAACATTGCAAAGTATTCTGCTTTGGGGATATATACATTTCAGGGATCTGTCCAGACTTCTCTCAGGGTCCTGTTTTTGTTAAATTATGAACAGTTTTTTTACATTTGTGAAAAATCTAGTCTTAATTTTGTGAATTAAAAATGATCATTATATTCAGGTTCTTTTTTATATGTTTTTAAGAAGATATAGGCATGTAAAATACATATATTTTCTTTATATATGTAAAAGTGACAGGCCAGATTTCACTTTTAAATGATTAAATTTGTGAAAGTTTTAGTTTTCAGCTAAAAAATTTTGTAAAAGGCCTATTTTTAAGACAAGGAATTTTGTGAAGGGTCCTTTTTTAAGGTGAAAAGTTTTGTGAAGGGTCCTGTTTTGAAATAAAAATTTTGTGAAGGGTCCTTTAAAGGACCAGTTTCTTCCTAAACAGATCCCTGCATTTTTGTATGAAACGACAAACAAAATCTTCATTTGGTGCCCCCCCCCCCTTCGCCTTTCGTTCTGGCACCCGGAGCACATACCAGGGTTGCCGGCTTTTAGCCAGGCCAAAAAAAGCAGGCCGGCTTTTTTTGGTTTTAGCCACTTAAAAAAAGCCGGCTTTTATTTTTCAAAAGGTGGTCTATAGATAATTCATATAAAATTTGGATTAATTTATTTTTAATACATTTATAAATATTTTCTACTAAAAAAATATAAATTTCTATTAAATTTTGTCAAATTTTGCAAAATTTTGTCAAATTTTTCTATTAAATTTTGTGACCATTATAATGGTCCCAGAAAATAATTGAACGTATTCAACACGAACCTGACTTGGTAGCTGCAGATGCATGGTATCATAGTTTTTGTCGCATAAAACTATATCAATCTGTAACAGGTGGAGAGAAAAGAAGGCGTCGACCTGCAACATCCGTTGACGAAGCTATGGAAGCTATATTTACTTATATTGAAGCAAAATTTGAGGAATGCCAGTTCTCTTTAGATGAGTTGATGAATCAAATACCACAGTCATTGCAACTTCCTGATTCTCGGACTGTCAAGGTCCGTATAATTCATAAATATGGGGATGCTGTGCTAATTTCTGAAAACAAAAAAAAAGAAAACAGTACTCTGTTTCAAAAATGTTGGACACAAAATACTCACTGATCACTGGTATTCGAACAGGAATTTAGATCCTCAGCAGGAACGACTCCGTATTGTGAAAACAGCCTGTGACATAATTGTGGAAGATATAAGGTCACAAATGTATGATGTTACGCAATACCCCCCATCTGATAACTTTATGTCTGACGCTGAGACCGTTATTCCTGAATCAGTAAAATTGCTTTTTGAAACCATAATTTTCAAACACAAACGTAGTTCAATTGAGAAATGGAAGAAAAAGTGTGTTGCTCTTTCACATGCCCTAATAAGTGCAGTTCGACAAAGGTCATTCTTTTCTTCAATCATGACAGGGATCAGCGCATATTTGTACAAAAAGTTTGGTTCAAAGCATTTGCTCCAAGTTATGTCCGCTTTTGGCTTTGCAGGGTCCTATGAAGATGCTTCCCTTCTTGAATTGTCTACCATTCTGAAGCCTCAGAAAACAAAAGAACGAGATGATGCATTCTGCCAATTTATTTTTGACAATGCGGACTTTAATGTCAACACTCTGGATGGGACTGGTACATTCCATGCAATGGGAGGTATAATGTGTGTTACTCCTCACGAAGCCTTGCATCCCGAGAAAAGAATTCAAAAAGTGAAACATCACCCTACAGATGAAATAGTCAGTCAAGCTGAAAAAATTGATCTACAGACATTTCACAGAACAGATATGAGGGGCTTACAGAATATAAAAATTGAAGATTTGGAAGAACTTTCTCCCATTAATAATGAAATCGTCCCCTCAACGACAGACATAGTATGGCTCTATGGGAAATGGTCAAACATTGAAAACGTTCCCGGGTGGAACGGTTTCATGGAGCAAGTTACATCCAACAGAGAGTATAAACGCTCTAAAATAAAGTACCTCCCATTTATTAACGCCTTTCCTTCACATTATGATACCGTTTTTACCTCGCTATTGGTCGCTGCTGAAAAATGTCGACAATTCAACCAGAAGACATGCTTTGTGACATATGATCAACCTCTCTATTTGAAAGCAAGAGACATAATAGCGAATGAACAGCCAGAATTAAATAACGTGACAGTGAGGCTTGGAGGTTTTCATCTCCTCATGTCTTTCATGGGATCAGTTGGTTTTATTATGGCTGGAAGCGGCCTGAAAGATTTGTTCAGCACAATTTATGCTGAGAATAGTGTAGACAAAATAATGTCTGGCCATGCATATGCTAGGGCTATACGAGCACACCTGTTATCTCATCTTGTTTTGTCTGGCCTAGTGTGGGATCACACTCAACTGACAGAAGACGAACGAGCTGCTATGGAAGACATGATAACATGCTGGGATCAATCGACACACCAGGACACCATTTATTACGTTCAAGAAGCTGTAAAAAATATGGAAAAGCTGTAACTTTACTAGAAAATAAAGGCCCTACAGCGAAGTTATGGATTCTATATCTAAAGATGGTCACAGTCATTAAACAGTTTATCGAAGCGGAACGAACAGGAAACTGGAACCTCCACCTGAGAACTGTGCAAAAATGCTTCCCTACTTCCATGCTGCGGGACATTTCTTATATGCCAAGTGTGGACATCTGTACTTGCAAGACATTCTGAAGCTGGAAGAAACACTGGATCCTTCCGAATACCGAAAGTTCACAGCTGAAGGCTATTTCACCATACGGCGATCAGATAAGAATTGGTCTGGGACTTGGACTGATATGGCGATTGAACAAACATTAATGAAAACTATGAAGAGTACTGGAGGATTAACGCATTTACGAGGAATGACAGACAGCGTGTTAGCAAGATGGACTCTGGGAATGCTTCATATGCAAAACATATGCGATGATATAGAGGCATACTGTGAAGTAGGCTTTGAACAGCATGTGGATACCAGAAGTTCCCGCATTGATAGAGACAGTAATGATTCAAAAAAGCTGCGAGATTGGTTGCTAGTGCATCATCCTTTTCCCGAAAATGATTACATAATGTCCATCAGTAGTGGAATTGTTGGAAAGACTGACGTTAACTGCTATTTGGCTGGAGAAGTAGGACAGGCAGGAGTCAGAAGAATTGTTGGCGAAAATTTCAAGAGTGTGAAATTCAAGAAAAAGGATAAGGTAGTACCTTTAGCTTCTGTTGTCAGTAGTTTAAGATTAGAAAACGTTACAGTTACTTCTGTCCATCCATTGACTCTATTCCAAAGGGTTTGTTTAATGAAGCAGAGTGATGAAGACGTGCAGAATCTACTAACTTATGAACTTGCTCTCTATCCGATGTCTTTATTCTCCGACGAAGGGATGAGAAAGGGCACAAAATCTTCGTTTTACAGTGCTTTTATCCCATTAGACAATCTGGATCTTATTGGAAAAGATAAGATTTTTGTTGTTGACGGAGGGTACTTTCTTCACAAAGTAACTTGGCCTCGAAATGTTTCCTTCAAATTTATTGTTAAAAGTTATATTTCTTACATCCAGAAAAATTTTGGATCACAGGTCGCAGTTGTGTTCGATGGATATCCATCTGAGGGAGAACAGAATGGAAAGAAAAGTGCAGAAAGAGCACGTCGATCTAGAATGCACACTTCTACTGAAGTCATAGTTGCAGCAGAAATGTTAAGCACAGTGCCTCAAGACAAATTTCTAGCCAATGACAGAAACAAGAACCGCTTCATTTCACTGCTTAAAACAGAGCTTCAAAATAACAGAATTCAAGTTGACCAGGCAGAAGAAGACGCTGATGTCATGATTGTTACCTTAGACATTTTAAGAGCCAAAGCCTTTGAAAGTATCGTAATTGTCGGAGAGGATATTGATATTCTCGCGATCATGACAAGCTTGGGATATCAACACAAAAATCTGTTTTTCCTAAAACCGGGAAGAGGAAGCATCGAAACTAAGTGGTTTTTAACCAATTCTTACAAATACAATCACAACAATGTTCTTTTCACTCATGCAATCAGTGGATGCGATACAACATCTGCTCTTTTTGGGCAAGGAAAGTCAAAGTTTGTAACACTTTAAAAAAACATAAGCAGCTTGAGGAAGTATCATGTGTTTTTAATAAACCAGAGTCAAGAAATCATCAAGGCTGGAGAAAAATTCCTTATTGCACTATACAGTGGATGCGTAGATACCACGCAGACATTGAACAGTTTGAGGTTCCAGTTATTTGCTAAATCAGCCACAAAAAGCAAAGTTCATCTTGCAAGGCTGACACCGACGCAAGAGGCTGCGCAGCATCATTTCCTAAGATGTTATCATCAGGTACAACCTTGGCTAGGAAACAACATGCCCCCTGAAGAATGGGGGTGGGTTCGCAGGTCTGACGGTCTTTTTCAGCCAGTTCAAATGTACCAAAACCCAGCACCTGAATCCTTGCTGCATGTTGTCTCATGTAGCTGTAAAAAAGGGTGCACCAAGGCATGCTCTTGCCAAAAATCAGGACTCAAATGCTCGGCAATTTGCAAAAACTGTAAGGGGTCAATTGTGAAAATGTGGATGATATTATTTATGCAGAAGAAGAGGATTATGAAGCTGATACCTGGGAAACCATCGACCAAACCAGCAACGTCGATGACTTTCGCAGCCAGGATGATGATGTCGCAACAAGCTCAAAGCAGTTCAAAGCTGTTGAAGATCATGCAGCCTGCTCCCTTGCTTCTCAAGCTGAGGTTGACGAACCAAACTCATCAACCCGCAAGCGCTCCAGACGTTACTAAATCCATTAAAGATGTTACTGTAAGTATTTTTTTACTTACATTCATGCTATCTACATTCATAATACCTACTATTACTGTTCTCACCTTAAGTTGTAAATACAAAAAAAAAAAATTACAATGTTGTCCATTTTTTACGGTTTTACCATTGTAATTAATCATTATTACTATCATGCAAATACCTGTAATATAAAAAGTTACATTAAAGAGGATAAAAGAAATAAAAATGGTGTCAAATGTTGGTATTTGCGATTTTTTCACAAAGTTAGAAAAAAAGTATCATTTTCAGGAAGCTGTAGCGCGCTTAATAATGGATTTAGAAAAAACCTTTTATAATAAAATTTGTAGAGAATTTAGTGCTCTTTCTTTTTGTAATTGAGTATGGTACACAAAAATTTTATAATTTTCGAGTTATAGGCAAAAAACTGAAAAAAGTCCGAAAGTTTCGTGGTTTTTTGGCTCCACAAAGTTTAGCCTCGAGATATTTTGTTGGAAAACAATTAATTCCTGTTATTAGCATCCCCATAAACAGTTTAAAAACATAAAATCTTCTAGCAGAATTTTTGCATCTATTTTTGACAATTTGACTGGACTATAGTTCGTGTCGGCGTGAATGAAACAAAATAGGTTTTTTCGAACAAAATTAACAATTAGGATACCAATAATTAAAATATTTTTGAGAATTATTCACTGTTTAAAACAACTACCATAATTATCACAAGGGGAATGTTATAATTATTTTAGATAGATATTTTAAAATACTAATGTCGGGGAATTGCAGTTATCAAATTATTGAGAGTGTACATGGTATTTAAAGGGCAATAATTGAAAAAAAAAAATCTGAAAAAAAGTTTTGTATTAGTGCATAGATTCGTATATTTTCCACTATTTTTCACAGTTAATACTCCCATAAGTGCAATTTAAAAATTAAATGGGATTAATTAGATTTTCAGTTAAAAGATTTTATGCCCTATTAAACATCACTGAAATTGCATTTTTACTTTCTTCTATCTTTACAAGAAGAAAGCATTGGATTCGTAAAAATTTTCGACTTTCGGTTTTCGATGGATTTACACGTTAGGTCAGGGATTCCGAAAAACATGTTTTTACAAAATGTCTGTCTGTGACACAAATTTTGTGGGCGCTCTATCTCAAGAACTAATGCACGGAATTTAATAGAAATTTATATTCAAGTAGTCCCTAATATAAATTGATGCTGATTATTTTTTGGTGTAAATCGCCCAACAGGTGGCGCTGTTATGTTGCATTTTTCAGAATTTCCCCTACAGCTCTATCTCAAGAAGTAATGCACGAAATTTCATCAAACTTCAAATTCAGATATAAAATGGTGCTAAATTGATGTAATTTCTTGTACCATTTAAATGATTTATATAGAAGAAAGTTTTGTGATGGCCACAACAAACTAGTTAACAGTGATTTCATGGGGTGTCCATTACTGAAAATAGACAAATGAAGCGTTACAATAATGGACACGGGCCTTAAAACCTTAAAAATTAATGAAGTTTTATAAATGAGCATTAGAATATAAAATTCAAATTTCATCTTTTAATTTCGTATTGCAGTAATCTGTGTGTTTTATGTTCCATAACACAGGGTACTCTTGGTATACATTTAAAAAATCAGCAGCATCATTTGCGTTCCTCTTCATTTTTTCACGAACACACACACAAAAGAAAAAAAAAAAAAGCAGGAAAACTCTGTACTTAATACAAAAACAAACACTGTTTACAGAAAAAAACATAAAAGAAAGCTTTAGAACGCAGCAAATGATGCAATAGCGAGTTGGCTACTGAGCGAGTAAACAAGTTCCTGTGTAAACGACCACTATCTCGCTAGCTGACTCGCTCGCTTCTTTTCTCGCCGGCTTGTAGCTAGTAAACTAGCCTTATGCGAGTGGTAAATATTATACCCGGTTACAGATAAAATTCTAGTAAACATGCAGATTTCTGTAGTTTTACAAAAACTAGTTTTGTAGGATTACAGATTTTTTTTTACAGTGTATACAGCCCCTTAAAAAAAGAATTTTGAAATTCTGAATGCACCATACGTTTGAGCGTTGAAAAAACTATATTGTTCCGATAAAGTTTTCTGTATGAGAGGCAGTATTTTTATAGATATTAAACTTTATTTTTAACAAGAAGCTGAAATCTCAGGTTGTATCAGGCACCAACCCTCCGAGCGTCTTGCAAAAGGGTAAAATTGTAATGTTGTTTTCTTTGCATTTTGTTTTAAATGCTAAGAAAATGTGATTCTTTCAACATTATAAAAAAAACTCAATTACAAATATGAATGTAATCCTTGAGAGTATTAATCATTCTTCAATGTATATAAAATTCATTAAATCTATAGAATTATATTATCTTAAATATTGCTTGTATTGCTGTGAAACGCGGAGCTTAGTGAACGAAATATTTCGCCCCAAGTATTTTGAAATTCTGTAAAGACTTTACGTTTGAGCGTCCAAGCGTATCATTTGAGCGATAAAAAATTTATTACAGCAAATATATTTTTACTGTTATTTAGATTTCTGTTTTCCTAGGAGCAGAAATCTCAGATTGTATACAGCCCCTTAAATTATTTATTTTGAAATTCTAAAGATACCATAAGTTTGGGCGTCCAAAATAATCGTTTGTGCGATGAAAATTTTCATTTTATCTTTAATATTTTCACAGATATTTAGCTATATTTTTGCCAAAGGGCTGTATTTACAGCTAGCACAGAGCCCCTCAAATTATTTATTCTGAAATTCTGAAACACCATACGTTTGAGCTTCCAAGATTTTCATATGGGCGATAAAAAAAAATAAGTATTTTGAAAAACGGAATGTATCATGCGTTTAAGCATCCAAAATACTGTTTTGAGCTATAAAGCTTTCCGTTTCTGCGGATATATTTTTACTGTTATTTAGCTTTATTTTGCCAAGGGGCTGAAATGTCAATTTGTATACAGCCCCTTAAAATAAGCACTATACGTTTGTGCGTCCAAAGTACACGTTAGAGCGATAAAAATATTTATTCCATCCACAAGATTTTTACAGCATTAGGATGTTTTTCTTTTTTTCGCCGAATTACAAATACTTTCTTTATAAAATCAATCTTCAAAAGTATTATTTCTTTATAATATATATTTGGATGTCTACAGTATGCGCTTGAAAGTTGAAGATTTTAATTTTAATGGGAATATCTTGAGCTATTAAGTAGTCTTTTTTCAAAACTTCTATATAACCCCATAAATTAACACATGTATAAGGGACAAAAATTTTCGCTTTTGCGACAGTGGTTTCCCATATTTAAAGCAGCATTTTTTTCATCGTAATCATAATCATTTTCATCTAAATCGTAAAATCGTTTTCATCTAATTATTTTATTCTAACAGTTTTTTTTTTTTTTTTTTTTTTTTTTTTAATCTAGTTATGTGGAACTTTGTTATAACATGTTTCAATTTCAAAGTTTATTTACAACCTCTCATACAAGGTTATTTTGCTTTTTGAAGTGCTATTCATTTGAGCGCTTATCAAATATCTGTGGAATAAAAATATTATGTTATACTGATAATTCTGCCTTCTTTAAGATGAGAATTATTATTACGCATTATTATTATTATTAAAAATATATTTTTCTAGTTCTCTTCAGACATATTAATATATTTTAAATAATCTCTTTAATTTGACAACAGATTTAAATAAAAATAATGATTGGTTTATGCTCATGTAATAAAAAAAAAAGAAGATTAAAAAGTGAACATAAACAGTAAATCATATTTCTAGCGTAGATTATAAACTCTTTCTAACACATTCGGAATACTGCTACAACACTTTTAAACGCGTAGCAAAAATTCTGTTATAGCAATTTATTTCAATACACAGAAATGTACTCAAGACTGTATAGAGTTCTAGAACTTATACTTACCAAGTAATATGAAAAAAAGTAATTACATTTAACAACTCATATCTCAGCAGAGAACTTACTTGCAGCTACTATTGCTCATATCTCTTCTTTAACCGAGTTCTTTTGTGTGCACCTGTAAATGAACGTTAAGTGTAATGCACACTATATTGTATAATAAACTGCATATTCTCTTTTAAGGGCCCCTCGTGATGTATATTATTTTAAATACGTTTGAAATTTTGTAACATTATTAAAATACACTAAGAATTGACGTTTTCCCATACACCGTAATGTAATGAATTTTTTTGAGTATCTGTGTACCTGTAATGGAATTTTAAACACACACTTCATTTTCAGAACATGCCACCATAAACTTCAGTAACATGCATCCACTGTATGATAAGGGTAATACCAGCATATTTACGCAAGTTAGAGCTCAAATCGACAGACTGATGGCAGATAGACAAACAGTATTCATAAATTATATTAAGTTTTGTTAGAAAGTGTTAAAAATGAAAAAAAAAAATCTCAATGGAAAAGAACTGTAAGTGATTTAACCTTAATTTGTACTACCATTGCTTTTCTGGATTTTAAAATGTTGACTTATTAATGCAGACTGAGAAAACACATTTTATGATTGAAATTTTAGAAGTCATACGGCAGATACAAGTGTTTCTTGCATACTCAAATGATACTAAATGATGAAATAGGCAATAAAACCATTAATATGTCAACGCAAATGCCCGCAAAGTTCAGTCAATCTATAAAAACCTATTCTACTCCTTCCCCCCCCCCTCCCCTCACCTCTTAAATTTAAGAACATAATATCAATGGAAAAGGAGTTAAACTTTTGTTTTCACAGTCCGGATTTAGAACTAAAGTTGACACCCTGCTAAATTTCATACATCCCCTTTTAACTTCCCCCTTTCGGTTTCTACCAAAGATTAGTAAAATATACTATAGTTTGACATAGAAAGTAATGAACCAAGTGGGTAGCGGTTCCTGCATGAGCCATAAATTTAGTCACGCAGCTCTTATTTCAGGAAACACCGGACATTTTTAAAAATCATGCCGAAAACCAAGGTTCTTCTACAATAAGGTTGTTCCATTTGAAGGATAACCAATCAGAGTAGAGCAGCACTGAAACGTCACGTGGCGGACAAGATCGGAGCTCGATCAGCCGTGATACAGTAAATAGATGCGTAAAAAGACCGAAATACGAAGTAAATAATTTTTTAAAAAGCAGATTTTCGAAAGTAAATTGAACAAAATTACCTTCCTTAAAATAATTTGGACAAATACTGATTGGAGTTAATCAAATATAAAATACATAATGGTTAAATAATATCGCGATACGTTTGTTAACATTCAAATACTTAAGTAAATTCGCGAAAAAAATTACCTTTTTAATGTGCAAAATTACAAATGAAAACTTTCAAACTATTGTAAAATAAAATGAACGAATGAATTATATGAATATGATTACACAGGAGTAGTAATGAAAAGACAAGCATTATGAAACAGAACAAATTAAACAAAACTCACACTTCAAAACGTTTAACAATAATGCATTGTCCAATTACTAGATATAAGTTTTCAAAAATTTTCGAATGTCATTATGCTTATACAGGATGAAAATAATACAAAAATATTACTCTATAATTAAACTAATTCTATTATGAAAAAAATATGTACTATACATATTATTTACATTATATTATTAAAATAACAATACCGTTATTTCATACAGTGTTGAATTCAGACACTTTTCTCCGGGAGGGATTTCTGTGGCTCCGGGGGGGGGGGGGGGATTGCACTTTTTGACCATTGAAAACCCAAAATCTCAAATCTTCCGGAGGGACATCGCATTGATCGCATTGCTCCGGGGGAGGGATGTCCTCCCCCCGGGCCACCCCCTGAAATCAACACTGATTTCATGTATACAAAATTTCAGCAAAAACTGAAAAACTTAAAACAACTTCAGTATTAAAATTTCTATGTTATCTTATAAAACGCATCAAATATAACATTTCTTCATACAAATAGGAAACAATAGAAAGAAAATTTATGGAAGTACAGTAGAGAGCCGATTATTGGAACCCCAATTAACCGAACTTCCAATTATCCGAACAGCCAATTTCTATAAAAAAAAATGTTTTTAAACCGAACTTCCAATTATCCAAACAGCCTATTTCTCTCTCTTTTTTTTTTTTTTTTTTAGATTTGTAAAAGGAACTCTGTTCAACTTTTAGCCAAATACAATGAATTTTCTCCTCTGCGAGTTTTGAACTTTGAACTTTTTTTCCCCCCATTTCATGGCGATTTGTCTGCATTTGTGAAAGAAATCCGGCTTTAACAGTTTAGTCCAATATAGTAAATGCCTCTTCTTTTTCTTTCATTAAAGTTTATTCGGAATTTCTCGCGATTCTCTTATGCAATTTTTAGAGATTTTCCCGTTCTGCAGAAATTTTTTGACATTCGTAAAAGGAATTCGGTTTTAAAATTGCAGTAAATTTTGTCCTCTGCGATTTTAGTGTTTTTCTTTGCGATTTTCCAGAATAATAATCGCCAGGATGTCGATGCTCGGATTTGAGACTATGTACTGTATTGTTAAATTTGTATACTTGTTCTGTGAGAGTTATTAGAACACGTTGATATAGCGCATTCATTAGATTTTATTCAAAAAGTCTGTTTAAATAATAGAATAATTAAAATCATTCACAGAAAAAAAATTCCAACGCAGAACAGCATACAGAATAATACTGAAACGAGCGAAGCGAGGCGAAGTTGTCCGCCATGTGACGTAATGCGCGAGCAGTTAAGAAATCTTTAGAGTTGGCGCATCGCACGAATGGTACCCCCCCCCCCCTGCCGAAAACGATAGCTGATAAACCCACCACGAGATGAGACTTGGGAAACACCCTCTTTTAGATGAGTCTATTTTACGGAAGGTGTACAAGGTGATACCGGAGGGGGAAAATGACACCGGGGACGCTGATTAATGTCCCCATGATATATGCCCCCATACGTCATTTTGACGTCACAAGAAATGGGGATATAAATACAGTGCTGGATCATTTCACTTTTCACGAAATCCTGATTAATGCCCCCACATCTGAAAGGGACATAAATCCAGTGCTAGAGAAATTTCCTTTCGTTGAGAGCCTGATTAACGTCCCCATGATTTAAGTCCCCATACGTCATTATTTTGACGTCACAAAAATGGGGGCACAAATCCAGTGCTCGAGCATTTCACTGTTGACGAAATCCTGATTAACATCCCCATGATATATGCCCCCATATCAGAAGGGGACACAAATCCAGTAATGGAGAATTTTCCTTTCATTGAGAGCCTGATTAATGTCCCCATGATTTATGCCCCCATACGTCATTTTGACGTCTTAAAAAATGGGGGCACAAATCCAGTGCTGGAGTGTTTTACTTTCGACGAAATCCTGATTAACATCCCCATGATATGTATCCCCATACGTCATTTTGATGAGGTCACAGTAGATGGGGACTTAAATCAGGGGGCATAAATCCAGTGCTAGAGCATTTTATTTTCTCAAGAATTCCTGATTTACGACCCCATGATATATGTCCCCATACGTCATTTTTATGTCACAATAAAGGGAATTCAGATTCCATTTAGGATAGACCACTTGAAATCTGCACTACCGGAATTTTCAGGTCCTGGCCCGGCCCGGTGCAAAAATTTAAATTCGACCGGGGAAATTTTTATGTTAAAAGAATTTAACCTTGTGTAATTACGTGTCCAGCGTTTTCTGGCGTTTCTATTATGTGCGATTTAATTTTGTTGAGCTGATCATAATTATCAGCCCATATGTTATAATTAGTAAGGTAACTGGGTGAATTATTAATTCCAGCTTCTCCAGGATGGCATAATTGGTACAGCACTGGCTGCTTCAGCCAGTTTATTCCTGGTTCGAATCCTAGCCTGGACATTTTTCGCCCTGTTCGAAAAATTAAATCTCATATGATTTATTTACCAATTATAATATTTGTGTTAAAAAAGTCAATCTTGTGTAATTGCGTGTCCACCGTTTTCTGCGTTTCCATTACCTGCGATTTTATTCTGTTGAGATGATTCATAAATATCACACCAGATTTATAACCAATAAAGTTAACTGGCTGAATTATCCTGCTGAGAAAGAAAATTTTGCGTAAAAGAAAATAAGTGCTCTTCCTATTTTATTTAAGCCTGTTCTCAAATCCAAAAGGGCAACTTTTTGACATAAGTTTTAATTTATTTTTGTTCGGAAATGCATAAAACTAGCAGGTGTTGTTGTTTAGAAATAATGTAATCGATATGCGTTTTCCGTTTTCCATTTTTTTTCTCAAACGCAATAGATCTTTCAGAAAATAGTGTCAAAGTGGGCGTTTGAACCTAATTTTCGCGTGAAAGAAGAATAATCACCCAAGGGAGGGTGAAAAACGTCTTTGTTACGTGATTAAAATTGCTTATAACTCAATAAGTAATTTATTTATCAAAAAATGGAAAACACAGTTCGATTTCAAATCGCTTCCATAGTCAGGCCTTCCAATTTTATATATTTCCGTTAAAAAATGAATTTGTAAATGTGTTAAAACGTTTTGCTCTTGTTAAGCAGAACAGTTGAGAACAGCCTTAACGTAATCGTTGGAATTATACCTTAAGGTGGTTCTCAAACGCGAAACTTTGACACATTTTCTGACAAACTTTTAACTGCAAAGGCATAAAATTGACAAGCCTAACTATTGAAGGGATTTGGAATAGAATAGCGTTTTCCATTTTTTAAAAATAAATTATTTGTCGACATACAAGATATTCTTGTCATGGCTTCGGGTTTTTTTCTTCTTTCGCGTGATGTCGCTTCCGAAATTCTATTCAAAATGCTACCTTTAACAGTATATTCTCATAGATATGTTGCCTTTATCAAAAAATCGATAACGCCATTCGATTACATAGTTTCTGAATGACAACACCTGCCAATCTTATGCGTTTCCGAAAAGAAATTAATTCAGAAATGTGTCAGAAAGTAGCTCTTTTGGATTTTAGAAAAGCCTTAATAAATGACAGAGAAATATTTTCACAAATCTACTTTTTAGTATATAGCTTCAAAAGTTATGAGTTTCTAAACCTCCTTTTTTTTCTTTTATTCTAAACTACATTAATTTTTTAATGAATCCATTTTTGAATGTTGAAACGTCTATAAGAATCTAAGTAATGTTGCTATTGTGTATTTTCTGTCTTGCAAACACATCGTAATTTTCAAATATATACTCTAAATTTATTCCATAAATATGTATGCAGTTTTCTTTACAGGAATCTTACTTGTATGTTAAGAAAAATGTGAATTTTTTGTAGAAATTTTTACTGATTTCTGTTTGGAAATTCTGGCCCGTGCAGACCTCAACCAGGGTCCCTCTCCAATCGAGGTTTTGTTAGGGGCTCCGAGTCTCTCTATTGAATTTGAAACAACCTTTCCTTTGCATATTTTTGGTCTAGATTTATTCTTAAATGTTTAACCCCTTGAGAGGCGGTGGTATATAATATATCCCACTTAATTTTAATTCCGAAATGCCACATTGATACCAGAATTTTGAAATAAAATTTTGCATTTATACTGTATTTGAAGAAAAGCTTTTACTTATTTTCAAATAAAATTGTTTCTAACTCCTGCCGTGAACCTGTCATTTCAAAATTTTAAGAAGAAAAGTACTTTGCTCCTGAAAGGGTTAATCGTGAGAAGGAAGCGGGTATTAACTTTATTTATTACAAAGTTTATAATAAGTGTCGGGGAATGTATAGATTTAGTGAAAGTAACCGTGAACGAAAACCATAAATATTTAAAATATTGTAAAGGATATATCTTCCAAAATAAAAAATAATTATGCATATTAAATGTGAAAGTAGTAGTATTTTTCATACATTTTAGTATCTATATTATATTATCCTTCTATGATATATACGATTTAAAAATATAAAGTTTATTAGTTCAGCAGAGTGTGCGAACAGATAAGTGCACCTGGGCCAAAGTTTAAATTTGTCGACCCCAATCTTCGACTTCTCTCTTTGACAGATGGCACAAAACTGGCGAAGTGCACAAACAGAAATAAATTCTGTTGAATACATATTTCGCGCTTATATTGGAACTTTAAAATTTTTAATTCAAAAATTTCAAATAAGAAAAAAAAATAAATAAATTTGCAGTTATATTATGGAAAAGCGGATCTGGGAAATGGTTGTGGAAAAAATGCATCTAACAATACTGTATAACAGTTGGCAAGAAAATTGTACTTAGTCAGTAATTTGTTTTTGGATGTGGAGTAATGGACGATGCAATAACTTTGAAATGTAAAAAGTATGTACTTTCATTGGGGAAAAATTCCCTATATCTATCTACATATATAACAAGTAAGAAAAATCATGCGTACAGCATAGATTATGAAACACTTTCCAACACTCCCTGAAAGCTTTAACGAAATTCGTTACTTAGGAAAATAAGATAAATAAGATAACTAAATAAACATTTAAAAATCTGATTTCAGTAGTTATCGCCCATAGCCAAATGTGTATTCCAATTCTTTTGAACAATATTCGATCTGTATGTTGATATATATACTAATGGGAAAATTTAGTTTAGCAAGCAAATGCATAACAGGTTGAAATTCACCTTTCAGCAATTTATACTAATAGATGGAAACATATTTGAATACTTTTGTACAGCCCATGTACAGCCAAAACTACATACTTTTGTAGTTTATCTAGTACCTTTATTACATGCCACTATTTAGCTAAAATATAATTCAAACTAAAACACGCATAAAACTACTGAAATTACATTTCCAGAAATTATCACCCATAGACGGCTATGTATCCAACTCTTTGCGTGGCCCTGTATATTATTTTATCTATATTCTACAAATATTTCTTAGTACACTAAATTCAGTTCAGCGTAAAAATGCATAACTCCTTTAAAACCCACCATTAAGCAATTTATGCTCATACTCAGTAACCTTTACGAATTCATTTCTGTAGCTCTGTATATGAATTATACATTTATAAGCACTTTATAGTATGCATAAATATAGTGAACAAGTAGGTAAGTGTGATCACAGATCGCACAGAGTGTTTCGTTTAATATTCCTTTCAAAACACTTTATCCTTTTAAAAAATCTCTTAGTTCCACATTTCGCAACCAGGAGCGCACTCTATTCTAAACTAACCTCTATCCGAACGAAACACCGTTTTATATATTATCCGTAGATATATTAGTCGAGGGGATTTATCCGATAGCGCCCGAGATAAGTAGGCGCCCCTGGCGGTAAAAAAGGAACTAAAATATGTAAGGCTATGGTGCATAATATGAAAGAATTGTCAAAGGGGTGTCGGCAAAAGTTGAAAAAGTGCTCCCCGGGTGAAAAGGGCGGAGGTCAGAAAAATTGCTTAAAATACACAAGTTAGAGCCCGGTAGAGTAAATAATATAAGACTTTTTGAAATTTTTATGATTTGCCGTGTGGTCTGAGGTATTCAGCTATATTTATGCAAAAATTCTTGTCTCCAACTTAATTAGGGGCTCTCTTAGAAAGAATTGCTTAAAATACATATGTGGTAGCTCAAAGAGTTAAACAACGTAAGATTTTTTCAAGATTTTAAGATTTGTCGCCTGGGCTCAGGTGTTCTGCTATAAGTATGCAAAATTTCAAATCTCCAGTTTAATAAGGGTCTCAGTTAGAAAAAATTGCTTAAAATACGCATGTGGGAGCCCAAAGGGTTAAATGTACGATTTTTTCAAAATTTTATGATTTGTCGTATGATATGTGGTGTTTATAAGTATGCACAATTTCACGCCTCCAAACTAAATAGGGGCTCACTTAGAAAAAATTGTTTAATATACACATGTGGGAGCTCAAAGGGTTAAATGTACGGCTTTTTCAAAATTTTATGGTTTGTCATTTGATGCGAGGTGTTCAGCTATAAGTATGCAAAATTTCACGCCTCCAACCTAATTAGGGGCTCACTTAGAAAGAATTGTTTAAAATACACATGTGGGAGCCCAAAGGGTTAAATGTACGACTTTTTCAAAATTTTATGATTTTTCGTATGATGTGTGGTGTTCAGCTATAAGTATGCAAAATTTCAAGTCTCCAACATGTATAGTTTCTGAGAACGGGCTCTGTGACAGACGGACAGAGGAGCGAGACGAATAGGGTTTCGACAGATGAACAAAACCCTAAAAAAGCACATATCATAATTAAAAATGCATTTCGAGCAATCATTACTAATATACAGTAATTCGGATACAATATAGTATCGAAATCTTTTCAAATACACCGCAAACAATTTCCCCTATACCATTATGAACGGAATTCTTTTATGTGGCCCTGTAAATGAACAATAACTATTCTTTGCATCGTATATTCAACAGAATACATATTTTAGTGGGCTTCTTAAATGAATATCAATTTTACTATGTTTGAAAGAGAGTAACACCATTAAAAATCATTTGAAGCGATTTTTTCCCATTGGCCGTAATGTAACGGAAAAATTTTTACTGTCCGTGTAAATGAACTAAACATGCTACAAACGTCATTTGAAATAGGGAACGTGCTATAGTAGAGGTCACTAACATCCAAAAATTTAAGAGCGATCCGAGCATATTTACGAGAGCTAGAGCGTGGACAGACGGCTAGACAAACCAAAGTCATAAACACTTTTCAACTATGTTGGAAAGTGTTAATTATTTATAGCATACATTAAAAAAGAAGAAAAATGAGATTGGTAGTATACATTTGACGCCCTCCCCCCTCGATTTCCGCGCACGGGGCAATCGCCTACTTCGCCCTCCCCCTTTCACACTACCCTGTAGCTAAGTATTAGAGTATACGTTGAGCCGTAGTTATTACGTTACATATACGTTGGTAAAAGTATTTTTGTTTTAAATAAGATATGAGAAATTTTGATAAAAACGCTTAGAGATGCATTTGTATATTTAAAATATCTCTTCGATAAATTAATAATTTTAACTTCTTTTTTTTTCTGTTTTCACTTCTTACAGGATGTTTTTTTTCTTCGTTATAAAAATATTTCTGAAATATACACTTAATTTTATAGGAAATTTTACTCACAGCTTATCAAATTTTAACGTACAAAATATGGAATTAAGCAGATATTTTAGAAATATTTTGAGAACTAAGAAAAATAAAAAAGAGAAGTGCCCAGCTAAACTGATGGCATGGAGCTCACAGGCTATTCACACTAATTGTATAATATACACTTATTTTAAAGAATAATGCCCCTCAAAAAAATAAGTGAAGGGGAATTAGCCCCCGTTTCCCCCTTTATACTTAACCAGTGAACCTCCAAATCTAATCAGGGAAGCTCCTTATCATAATAAACCGGTATACCAAATTTGGAGCAAATCGAATAATCCTGCAAAAAAACCCATTTATCTAAATTAAGGGGGGGACTAGCCCCCCCCCCTTTACCCTTAACCAATGAATCCCCAAAACGAATCAGGGATGCTCCTTAACATAATAAACCGTTATACCAACTTCGGAGCAAATCGAATTATTCTGCATGAAAAACGCATTTATCTAAATTAAGAGGGGCGGGCTAACCTCCCTTTTCCCCCTTTATCCTTAACCAGTGAACCCCCAAAACTAATCAGGGAAGTTCCTTAACATAATAAACCGGTATACCAAATTTGGAGCAAATCGAATGATTCTGCATGAAAAAGCCATTTATCTGAATTAAGGGGGGTGGACTAATCCCGTCCCCCCCCCCTGTATCCTTAACCAATGAACTCCCAAAACTAATCAGGGAAGTTCCTTAACGTAATAAACTGGTATACCAAATTGGGAGCAAATCGAATGATTCTTCATGAAAAACCCATTTATCTGAATTAAGGGGGTGGACTAACCCCCCTTTTCCCCCTTTATCCTTAACCAATGAACCCCCAAAACTAATCAGGGAAGTTCCTTAACATAAAAAACCGGTATGCCAAATTCGGAGCAAATCGAATAATTCTGCATGAAAAACTCATTTATCTGAATTAAAAGGGGTGGACTAACCCCCCTTTCCCCCTTTATCCTTAACCAATGAACCCCCAAAACTAATGAGGGAAGTTCCTTAACATAATAAACCGGTATACCAAATTTGGAGCAAATCGAATGATTCTGCATGAAAAACCCATTTATCTGAATTAAGGGGGGTGGACTAACCCCCCTTTATCCTTAACCAATGAGCCCCCAAACTAATCAGGGAAGTTCCTTAACATAATAAACCGGTATATGAAATTCGGAGCAAATCGAATGATTCTGCATGAAAAAGCCATTTATCTGAATTAAGGGGGTGGACTAACCCCGCTTTTCCCCCTTTATCCTTAACCAATGAACCCCCAAAACTAATGAGGGAAGTTCCTTAACATAATAAACCGGTATACCAAATTTGGAGCAAATCGAATGATTCTGCATGAAAAACCCATTTATCTGAATTAAGGGGGTGGACTAACCCCCCCCCCCTTTATCCTTAACCAATGAGCCCCCAAAACTAATCAGGGAAGTTCCTTAACATAATAAACCGGTATACCAAATTTGGAGCAAATCGAATGATTCTGCATGAAAAACTCATTTATCTGAATTAAAAGGGGTGGACTAACCCCCTTTCCCCCTTTATCCTTAACCAATGTACCCCCAAAACTAATGAGGGAAGTTCCTTAACATAATAAACCAGTACACCAAATTCGGAGCAAATTGAATGATTCTGCATGAAAAACCCATTTATCTGAATTAAGAGGGTGGACTAACCCCCCTTTACCCCCTTTATCCTTAACCAATGAACCCCCAAAACTAATCAGGGAAGTTCCTTAACATAATAAACCGGTATAATAATTCGGAGCAAATCGAATCATTCTGCATGAAAAACTCATTTATCTGAATTAAAAGGGGTGGACTAACCCCCCTTTTCCCCCTTTATCCTTAACCAATGAACCCCCAAAACTAATGAGGGAAGTTCCTTAACATAATAAACCGGTATACCAAATTCGGAGCAAATCGAATGATTCTGCATGAAAAACCCATTTATCTGAATTAAGGGGGGTGGACTAATCCCGTTCCCCCCCCCCTTTATCCTTAACCAATGAACTCCCAAAACTAATCAGGGAAGTTCCTTAACGTAATAAACTGGTATACCAAATTCGGAGCAAATCGAATGATTCTTCATGAAAAACCCATTTATCTGAATTAAGGGGGTGGACTAACCCCCCTTTTCCCCCTTTATCCTTAACCCATGAACCCCCAAAACTAATCAGGGAAGTTCCTTAACATAATAAACCGGTATAACAATTCGGAGCAAATCGAATCATTCTGCATGAAAAACTCATTTATCTGAATTAAAAGGGGTGGACTAACCCCCCTTTTCCCCCTTTATCCTTAACCAATGAACCCCCAAAACTAATGAGGGAAGTTCCTTAACATAATAAACCGGTATACCAAATTTGGAGCAAATCGAATGATTCTGCATGAAAAACCTATTTATCTGAATTAAGGGGGGTGGACTAACCCCCCTTTATCCTTAACCAATGAGCCCCCAAAACTAATCAGGGAAGTTCCTTAACATAATAAACCGGTATATCAAATTCGGAGCAAATCGAATGATTCTGCATGAAAAAGCCATTTATCTGAATTAAGGGGGTGGAGTAACCCCGCTTTTCCCCCTTTATCCTTAACCAATGAACCCCCAAAACTAATGAGGGAAGAATTAACATAATAAACCGGTATACCAAATTTGGAGCAAATCGAATGATTCTGCATGAAAAACCCATTTATCTGAATTAAGGGGGTGGACTAACCCCCCTTTATCCTTAACCAATGAGCCCCCAAAACTAATCAGGGAAGTTCCTTAACATAATAAACCGGTATACCAAATTTGGAGCAAATCGAATAATTCTGCATGAAAAACTCATTTATCTGAATTAAAAGGGGTGGACTAACCCCCCTTTCCCCCTTTATCCTTAACCAATGTACCCCCAAAACTAATGAGGGAAGTTCCTTAACATAATAAACCGGTATACCAAATTCGGAGCAAATTGAATGATTCTGCATGAAAAACCCATTTATCTGAATTAAGAGGGTGGACTAACCCCCCTTTTCCCCCTTTATCCTTAACCAATGAACCCCCAAAACTAATCAGGGAAGTTCCTTAACATAATAAACCGGTATACCAAATTCGGAGCAAATCGAATCATTCTGCATGAAAAACTCATTTATCTGAATTAAAAGGGGTGGACTAACCCCCCTTTTCCCCCTTTATCCTTAACCAATGAACCCCCAAAACTAATGAGGGAAGTTCCTTAACATAATAAACCGGTATACCAAATTCGGAGCAAATCGAATGATTCTGCATGAAAAACCCATTTATCTGAATTAAGGGGGCGTACTAACCCCCTCTTTATCCTTAACCAATGAACCCCCAAAACTAATCAGGGAAGTTTCTTAACATAATAAACCGATATATCAAATTCGGAGCAAATCGAATGATTCTGCATGAAAAAGCCATTTATCTGAATTAAGGGGTTGGACTAACCCCGTTTTTCCACCTTTATCCTTAACCAATGAACTCCCAAAACTAATCAGGGAAGCGCCTTATCACAATGAACCTAGAAAAAATTTTTGAAGCAAATCGGATGTTTCTATCAAGAGTTATCGCGTTACGTACATACATACATACATACATTCATACATACAGAACGGGCGGGCACATTAGCTCTCAGGCTTTGATAGCCTGTGAGCTAAAAAGAGACTTCCTTTAAGAAGCATACACAAAATAGCAAGTTAAAATTATTATTTTTCTCAAGAGATATTTTAAATATACGAATGCACCCAGAGGTTTAACATTAGTGAGGGAAATTCGGACGCTGAGTATGACTAAAAGCCTTAAAACTCTGTTCGTCTCTTGCTTTTGTTTCATGTCAAGCAGGGATCTCGCTTACTTTTAATGAACGTTTGCAATTTGGCTAATCAAAAATAAAAAACAGTAGCCAAATGAAAAAAATGTTAGTCAAATAGATTCGTCGTGAAAAACTAAAAAATCGATCTTTGACCCCTTAATCTAACTTTCTTTCAATATACTCTAAAATAAACTACTTATACATCAGTTATTCATCTAAATTCAATGATGCGCAACATAAACTATTAAAAAAAAAAGTTATTTTTAATGTCTTGCGCAAGCAAGGAAAAATTCCCAAACCCGATTTAACTCATTAAAATATTATGAAACAAAACTTTACGATCGAAGTTTACTCAGGATTTTAAGATATTACATATAATGAATCCTGAAAAATCTTAAATATAAACAATAAAATATATATTGCATTTAAAAAATATATTTTTTCCAGAATTCTATGGCTTTTCATTGAAAATCATACTTCAAAGGCAGATTGAAAACTGTACTAATGATTCGATGCCATTGAACATGATAATCGGCAACAATCGTTCAGTAACGCTAATAATCTGTCGCCTGTACTGACACACACTCACAAAAAAATGAGTAATCATTAAACATTCGCAATCAGGCGAATGCAGTCGTTCCTTTACTCGCCAAATGAAGCATTTTGTCGCGATTTGGCGCAATGGTGAGTGGCAGCGAGAACCCTGGTGATAAGATATTAAAAATTCTTTAAACGACGCTTGTTGCGAAGGGGTTAATAGTCTAAAATGCTTGTTATGATGTTTTAACTGAGAATAACACTGTATTATTATTTATGAAATATAATAGACACACATTAAGTAAAAGTACTTACAATTTTTTTATATTAAAATATCTATATTAATAAAAAAGAAGGGTTTCTTGTCCGTGTGTCTTCTGCGTGTTTGTTTGTTTGTTGACGACGGTTAGGGAAATCTATCGCACGTAGAGGTCTACAAATTTGGATAAGGATACACATAGACAGATTCAAATGAACCTGAGGCTGAGATTTTTCATTTTGTTATAATTAGCTTAATTAGTCTTTCCTTGGACAAATTCGTGGAAAAAAATGTCCTTTGCACAAGCCTCTTGTTATGCGCGTGATTTTATCAGAGATTTATTCAATCCAAGCAACAAAACGAAAAGGATTTGCACATAATTGTGAAAATTAAAGATTTTAATGAAAAATTCTTTCTTGTGGCTAAAATTATGCAGTTTTAAGTATAATTATGAAAGTAATTTTTAGAGAATCTGCGATTGTTTTTGTTGGTTAGGGATGCTATGATCATCTCTTGCACACATGAGCTAAACAGACCGGGACTTCAAATTAAAATGGAATCTGACCCACTACACACATCCATACCTGATTGGGTTCGAACCAAGCAAGCTCTTGTTCAGTAGCCAGCTCGCCAATCGCAAGACAAGCAGGTGGCTTGAATCTAGGAAAAGTACTTTGAACGATGTATCATTTTATCACAGGAAATCAATGTGTCTTTATTTCTCATTCTGAAAAGAAGTTTTAAGTCTATTGCATAAAACTTTTGACTCTGAATTAAACAGAAAAAAACTGCAGGAAAATAACTGTTTTCTCAAACTTTACTTTTTATATACAACGGAAGGGGGGGGGGGACCTTTTCCACCTATTTTTAAGGAAGGGGGATCGAATCCTTAACCCATCTTATGCTACTTGGACATATCGGGCATTTCTCCGCGCTCTCACAATAAAAATATCCTTTCCACTATATTCAGTTTTTGTGCATGAAATTTATACCTCAGCATCAATATAATTTTTGATAGAAAGTGAAGAATAGAGCTGTGTAGGGGCACGAGTTATCATGATTATGGGCCCAAGTCGTTTTTTCACGATCATAAATCTAGATCAGAAAAAAAACTGTCCTCAAGTGAGTTTAGGGAAAATTGGGAAGCAACTTTAATACCACGCTTCAATTTTTGTGCAAGCAGCAAACATGAGCATGACAATTTTATTTTCCATCAGGTTCAGTAGGTATAGGAATAGGATCAAGAGATTTTGGGGGAAGGCAGCTGATTTTGAATATCATTTTTAATTTTGTGTATATGGTGAATCTCATGTATAATGAAGTTATACGTAAGTTTGATATTTTAAAGGATAATAAAAATATACTAAAGTATTTCTGTTTTCCGAGTTTGTCTTTCCTCTCATAATATGGGTTAAATTTAACCTCACTCACCAGGAATACAAGCAGAAATTGGAGGCCCCGAACAGAGGTCAGGTGGGCCCTCTGTATCTCCTGTATGTACTATATGCATATACTTAAACGGTTCCTCACGGGGCCTTTTTCAGCTTAGGGCACCGATACAACTCTCCGCCCTATCGTCCTCTGATCATGTCCCTGTTACTCGTAGAATAATATTTTAGCCAAAATGATCTTTTGGTTTTCATATAAGACGTGATAAGTGAGTAGCAAAGAGGGCCCCAAGAATGTCTATACTTTGGGCCTCTAATTTTTTAAATCAAGTCTTGATGACTACATCATACTGACTTTAATATGGTAATGAAAATAATTATTTTGTGTACATTCGAAATCTTTATTTTTACTTATTTCTTAGGTAATTTTCTTTATATGTATGTACTCGTAACTTTTGTAAAATCAAAAATTTCAGTTTTTTTGTTCTTGTTTTCTTTTCTGTTATGCTTGTATCTATACTTTGCAACAGATATAGTTAATAAGAACGTAAGGATAATAATAATAATAATAAATAAAAAACAGAAACAAAAGTTTGTACAGAATAAGTATAAATATAACAAGTATTATGTACCAGCAATTTAGAAAAAAAAAATCCCAATTAGACATTCACTGAAAGCTTATTACCTGATGATACCTAAATACCCGCGGGGGAAGAGAGGTAAGAGGAAACAATACTTTTGCGACATTGTCTCAAGGCGTAGGCATATCTCAGTATGATCTGGTCATTTTTCAGGAAGGAAGGAAGTTGCGAGCTATTTGTACTATGGTAACTTGAGTAGTAACGTGATCAACTATTTTACAGCTTTTAGTTCTCTCAGTGGGGGGGGTTTCCTGTGATTTTTGTCGGAAATCTTCTAAACTACGCTTCTAAGAAATTTCAGATTGCAAAGGAAAAAAGTATGAGCAAGATAAGATTTGGAATAGTATAAAATTCCTGTACTTTTTCCATCTGAAACCGAGCCCCTTTGGTCCCGAGCTCCTGGGAAGTTGCCCTCTGTGTCGCCCCCCCCCCCCCTTCTCACCGGCCTGAATAAAATTATAATTATTATTTAGTAACTAGGTACAGAAATTATAAAAACTGCAAATTAGTAGTTTCATTAGTTAATAGCATACAATAACATTATATACATTAATATTTTGCAATAATTATGTAAAACCATATTAAATACCAGTGATATTTTTATATATTAAAATTATTAATAACTGAATTTAATATTTAATTGCTAAAACTACTTAAAATTAATAATTATTAAAGAATTAACTCTCTAATTAGGAACGTAATATACATTTATGCTTTAATTACTAAAATGATAATTAATAATTTAGTATTCATTCTAGAAAGAAAACGAAGCAGGATGCTAGTTCAAAAAACAGCACTATTCCATGAGGAAATATATTAGTAGAAATGTGTTTAGTAACGATATCAGAAAAAAAAAAGTGTATAATTTTTTAGTATGATAAATAATGTGTCATTAATTTTTAATAATTTTATTAATTACAAATTGAAAAATACAATTAAATAACAACATGCTTTAATAATATCCTGTTTTTTTTTTTCTCTAAAGAAATAAAGTCCTATTATTTTTGCAATGTCTTGGGCACACGGACTTAGAAATACTGTGGAATGGGAAAGTTTTTTTTTACAAGAAATCTCTGGCTACAACTGTGGGTGAATTTCACTATTTCTCAAAAAGGCAGGGTGCATTTTCCCAATTTCGAAAGGGGCAGGCACATTTTGCTAATTTCAAAAGGGCCCCTTAAAAAGTGTCCTACAGGAAAAAGTAAGTAAATTAGAAAATTAATAAAACCTGCAAATAAGTAATTTCATTAGTAGCACAAATAATAAAATTATATATAATAATTATATATAAATAATAAAATAACAAATAATATTGTTTGCAACTCGTTTTACATTTGTACTTGAAAAAATTACTGTTAATCATCTAAATATAAACTTACACAATTGTATGTGTATGCTAACCAAAAAATTTATGAAAATGAGTTAAATATATTCTTACACTCATACAGAGTAAATATAAGAATATCCGAAATCCTCAAAATATTAAATAATAGCAATATCACATCCCAGCGGGAAATATTAGCTTTCAATGGTTCATTTTTAAGAAAAAAGTTTTGCTACCTTTTCATTACCTTTTTTTTTTTTTTTTTTTTTTTTTTTTGCCGTGTATGAGTTACAAAGTAAAAAAGAAAAAAAAGAAAAAAATAAAGTCAACCTATACTGAAGAAGCTCTTGTTGTGCTTAACTTTTGTATACTAATTACTTCTTTTTCTCTTATACATCCTTTTACATTAACTGTTGAGCAGATGTCATTCTTTCATTCTTCTTTTGCTCCAATATTTGCTGTAAATTTATTATTGCATATGTAAAATAAGAAAAAAAAAGATTTTAGCTATTTTATTCTTTTACTTGCAGAAATTTATTATACTGCTATGCTTATTTTATATAAACGAATGATTTATTTGATTACTTAAAGAAAATTATGACATTGCAAATTATACATTTAAATATTTTAAATGAAATGTTTTTTTAATGTCATATAAAACTATCCTTTTTAGAAACTTATTGTACTTATTTTTTTATAATACTCAGAAATTAAGATTAGAAGCAAATATTTAAAGCCTTTTTTTTTTGCTTATTACCAAGTCAAAATACCTGTAGAAACTTTCCAAATTATATTCATCTTAGATTTTAATTCCTTTTTATGTCATTTTAGACATTTAGAAAATTTATTATTTTAATCAATGATTTAAAAAAAAATCAGTTGATTAAAATCATAATTTAATCGCTAATTTAAATCAACTGATATAAAATCGCTGGCATCCTAGAAAAGTATTTAGGAATTCATTCCCATACTCTCATAGAAGCGTATTGAGGTTTATACGTATTGAGGTTTACCATGGCATGTTCGGACTTGGAAATGAAATGTGCGTCATTTATATTTCGTTTACAGAGACGCTCAATATTCCACTACATTACGGTCTATGGGAAATGATCGTTTTAGTGCATTTTAGTGATGTTATAATATTTTTAACATACTGAAATTGATATATAACAAGGAAGTACATTGCAAAATGTCTACTATAAAATATGGTGCGCATAGTATTTGTCATTCATTTACAGGTACACACAAGAATGGAATATCGTTCATTTTTGGAACCTCACAAAATAATTAGGTTACAGTACTGTCTATGAGGAATAATTGCTGAAAATGTGTTTTCAATTGCAGTATGTTTTCTTATATTTAGCACTTTTTTTTAAATATTACTTTTTATGTATAAATTATACAGTTCATGTACAGGGCTGCAGAAAAGAACTCCATTACATTATGGTCTATAAGAAAAATTCGTTTGCAGTGTATTTTAATTACGCTATACTATTTCAAACGTAATGAAACTGACATACATGACAGATGCGCACTACACATTGCTTACTGTAGAATATGGTGTGGTGTGCATAGCATTTACATTCTTTTTTTTTTTTTTTTTTTTTTTTTTTTTTTTAAATACGGAGACGAACAAATGTATTCGGTTACAGTAGTGTCTATGAGCAATAACTGCTGATATTGCGTTTTCAATTGTGGCATGCTTTTTAAAATTTATCCATTTTTTTCCATGTCATTTGGTGTGTCTACATTTTATAAACATTACGCAAGGCTGCACAAAATAATTCAAGTACATTTTCGGATTTTGGTGGAAACTGATTAAGTGGATTTTTCAACTGTGAAAAACCCTTTGAAAAATCGTTTCCAAGCTGAAATAACTGTTTACATACTGTGTAATATATATATATATATATATATATATATATATACAGTGTTTAATTTTCGCCGGAGCTTACCGAAGAACAGCTCTAGTACTTCTTAGCTTTTAGTGATTATTTAAATGTTGGTAGGAATTCACCTCAGCTCATAGATAATGCGCTTCGGAGCCCTGCGAAACAGCGTTTCCAAAATGTGGAGGCCTAAATTACATTTTCCTGTTCCTCCGATTTACAATCCTTTGAGTCTTTCTTCCAAAGGCCTTACATATTTGATGTAGCGTGTCGCACACATAGGAGCATGCTTCTATCTAGTGCTCACAAATCTACACTCAATGGTTTTCTGTCTCAGTTGTTTTCAAATGGCGACGAGGAATGCCGGAATTATTCGCAACTGTATCCGCCGTTTTTACTTGTGGTTGTGTGTTGTTTACTTACTACTTTTTGTTCATGTTTGTAAAATATTTTTAAAGATCAACTTTTTAGTTACTCGCGGTGTTTAATTTGCATTGAAGCTCATAGGAAGAGCTCCAGTATTTCTTAATTTTAACCAATATTTAAATGTTAATCGGAATTTGAAATATTAAGTTTGTAAATAATGCTCACAGAAGCCCTGAATGTTGTGTCAATATAAAGTAATGGGATTTTTGAAAATTTCCCACTCACTGATTTAAATTTTTTTTCTCTTTATTTATTAGATTATGTTTTATGTAAAGGAATATTAGATATAGTCAAAATATATTTTATATGTACGAGTGTATATATACATTTTTTTCCGAGTATGAAATTGCTTTAAATTTTGCATACTATTTGAAATTAAAAAAAATACAGGTACAAGGAGAGGGGAGGTTGTTGCAACGAAATTTTTTATTAGTACAGAAAATTAGAGATCAGGTGTTTTTTTTTTTTTTATAAATTAAGCCCTGTAATCTGTATGTATATATAAATATATATATATATATACATATATATATACATACAAATAGATAGATAGCAGATAGATATGGGGCATACTCACAATCTTTTGACTTTCGGGAATAAAAATCTGGTGAAATTAAACTTACTAAAATAACATTTTAACACTAGAACGGCGGCGAGGGGTCATTTTGACCCTTGCCGAATGAATACATTTCGATTCGAACCAGAATTTTTTTTATAATATAAGATTAATATATGCTGCACAAAGATAACTTAAATAAATAAGTTTAATAGTTCTAAATAAAAATTCTGATGTGAAATATTTTTTATAAAACTTGAGCAAAATTTCCCGCCGTTCTAGTGTTAATCTGATAGACAAATACCGTAATGATTCAGAATAAAGAAAAAATGGTCAGCAGCGATATTTTTGTTATTTAACTGAGGTTTAAGTTAAACTTGCAAGTTTAATTTTCCTTACCATTTTACCCCTCTAACTTTCTATTTTCTTCTAAATTTTTACTTATAATGAATTTGCATAGTACCCACAAAACATTCAAATAAGAAATAACAAAAATGTAGTATTTTTAGTACAAACTTTTGGTATAACATTGTCGGAAAGAAAAGGGGATGGTATAGGGAAAAAGTGACGGTAATGGAAAAAAAAAGGGATGGTAAGGATGGGACGGTAAGGAAAATTACGACTATTTTTAGACAAATCATGTTAAGACTAAGTGATAGTCACAATGTTCAGTGATTTTTAGAAACAGTTATTTACATTGGATTAAAAAAAAAATAATAATAATTTACCTCGAAAAGTGCAGAAATAAACCTTGGGGACGGCAAGACTACCAATAAAGCCACGATGCTTGAAATTGATATTTAAATGCTGAATTAAATTCTGCAGTAAATTTCCTGTCAAAGAATCTTAGATATTCTTTCTCTAGCATACTTCTGCATCAGAAAAAGCTTAAAAGAAATTATGTGGCTGCATCTGAAGTGATTTTCTGTATAATTTTAGAAGAGGGACGGTAAGGAATCTAAAACCCAGGGACATAGTTTAAAAAATAATAACAACCCTAAAAATGTGTGCAGTTTAATTTTTTGCTACAAATTTATATAAAACAATTGTCCCAGTTTCGGAAAAAAATTGCATCGAATTACTTTTATTGAAACAATTTTATACAGACAGCTCCTAACTTAAAAATCAACATCAGGGACACGGGACGGTACAGGAATTTTCCTGGTATTTGGACCCCCAACATCGTCCAAAACTTATTTATCTCGTTAATATTGTTATGCCATCATGTAGCGGGATGTTCCCCCAGTATATGATATGAAAGAAAACACAAGAATATGTACTAAAATAAAAATTATTATTCAGGGACTCAAAAGTCAAAAGATTGTGAGAATGCCCCATATATATCATACTCTTGCTGCACAAAAGAAGTCGGATATTTTCTGACTATAGATGGTAATTGCTGAAAAAGGATTCATAAATGCGTTATACATTTTCAAAATTTTTTACTTAAGACACCGTCTATCACCTTAATAAAGTGTGAAGTTTTGTTACAGTTACTGTGTTCAGTATTCAGTGTTTTATAATTTGAATTTGGCGCATTGTTTTTTTTTTCTTTTTTACTTACTACCAACAGTAAATAAATTGAAAACGAAATATGAAAAATTTTGTTAATTGAAATGACAAAACGTGTTTTATTATTTAAAGCTATTTGTATGTTTAAACATCCATCTAAATGCCCAAGATTTTACTCAGGCTCCAAAATAATATTTGAATACATGTAATATTTAAAAATAAAAATCAGTCATTCACAGTATTTTGTTAAAGTGTCTTTCACGTGATTAACCAACACGTTAAACTATTTTAAAAAAGTAAAAATATAAATAATTAAATACAACAAAGAAATGTTTCTTTATCATTCCCTTTTTACACTAATTAAGAATGAAAGTTCCCATGGTATTACTAGTAAGGGGGAAAAAATCTCAATTGATACGGCTCGGAAAGAATGAAATACGGGACGAATCTCGAGAAAAAATTTAAAGCCTGGGACGTTCTTCGATAAATGAAGTTCAGCTTTGTTCAAATCTTCAGAAAATATCAATACTGCCGAGCCCGGCTCGAGTCATCAGATTGCCATTAGTTGTTTTCGTTGTGTGTTGCGTTGACTTTAAATGTTTCAAGTTAGGTTTTGACTCTTTCTGTGTGGAATCCGGGTCAACCTGATTTTTCAAAAATGTCCTAGTCCTAAATAATTAATAATAATAATAATAATAATAAGCTGTGTATGAATATTAATGGGTTTATAATGTATTTAATTTTATACAAAAAAGGTAAAACTCATATTAATGATATCATTGTATATTACTTTTCCATAATTGTATTAAAATATGGCTTAATTTTTTCACGTCGAGTTCAAATATTTTGGTTTCTAACTTAAACTAAACCAGTTGCTTTATGATTCATTAAGGATCAAAGCCTGTACTAAACTTGTTTTCTTCACCGTGGACCCCGAGGTGATATACAGAAAGAGCCCCGATCAGGTTGTCAGCCTAACGCGGGACCCCCAGTGTCTGCAAGCTTCGTGCACATTTTATTGACCCCGAAGAGATGGAAGGTTGAATAAATCTTGCTTAGCTTGGAACCAAACTCTGGATCTGCTGGGTGGTAATAAGTCGTGCTGTCTACTACGCCACTGAGGTTTAATATTTTGGTTTCGGATCGACGAAAATAATTCTTGCCGGGTTCAGGTCGAATTTAAGTAGAAATTTCGTGTATATCGGAAAAAAGTTTGCTAATTTATTTAGAAGTACATGCCCACCACGCCCTTCTTAATTTTTTAGACCTAGATAATAGCCTCCCACACACTATTTCATACACTTCTGTTTCTTTAAGACCGGGGAGAAGGGGGGGAGGGGGGTCTGGATTGGTGACATTCAATATAAGAATTTTCTCTTTTTATTTAACAGCACTATAAATTATAACCGACAAGTAGCAAGCTCTTTCTACGTACATATAGCGCGTTCTGAAATAAAATATGTAACTTTTTTGCACACACGCACACAAAAAAATTGTTAAAGAAAATAATAATGCATAAGTATTTCATATTTAAAAATGCTTCAAGCATTTCCTAAATGACGCAATTTTAATCAGGCGTGATTCTGTTTCAAATTTCAGAAAATTTAACGCATTCTGTTCCGAAAATTTTAAAAAATCGGTCATCTGTCCGAAAATTCTGAA
Source organism: Maratus speciosus (assembly GCA_963932465.1). NCBI lineage: Eukaryota > Metazoa > Arthropoda > Arachnida > Araneae > Salticidae > Maratus > Maratus speciosus. Next base: position 168,394,408 of record OZ010787.1, on the reverse strand, counting down.
AAAAAAAAAATCACTGAAAAATATTGCGAATTTTGACAAATGGTCGCAATAAAAATCAACTTCGTCCGTTGTTCGCATAAAAATTCGCTAATTTCGCCAAAGAATAGCGGAAAAAGCGCGAATTTCATAATATTACAGAGAAAAAACACGTATTTCGTCAAAGGGCCATTGAAAAAATTGAAATTTCGTCAAAAGATCGCGGAAATAACACAAATTTCATCAAATGATCGAATAAATAACCCCAATTTCGTCAAATAAATGAAAAAAATATACGAGTTTCTTCAAAGGATAGCAAAAAAACGCGAATTTCGTAAAATTGTCACGGAAAAAACGCAAATTTCTTAGAAAGGCCATTGAAAAAATGCGAATATATTTGAAGGATCGCGAAAAACATGCAATTTTGTCAAATGATCGCGGAGAAACGTGAATTTCGTTTAATGAGTGCGGAAAAACGCGAATTTCTAAAACTATCTTGGAAAAAAACGTGACTTTCGTTAAAGGACTATTTAAAAAACGCGAATTTATTTTAAGGATTGCGAAAAAAAATGCATATTTCGTCAAATGATCGCGGAAAAAAAAATACGGTTTTCGGCAAATGGCAGTTGAAAAAACGCGAATTTTCGTCAAAGGATTACAAGCTATTATTTATTGTTTCACTAATTGGTTTATTTCTATTAAATGCTTATTTTTAAAGGCAGTCACATGATTTTTTATAGTAGCATCGTTCAGAACGGTGTCACATTTTTAAAAATACAGCATAAATGTGACTTATTCAATATAAAAATTTCATAAGTGTTGATACCACTATTTTCGAATAGTAATTTCAGAAATTATCTCAAATTCTTGCTTAAGACCGCCACCACTCGAGTAATTATATCTACTGATAGGTTGTTTAACGGAGTTTCGTTCAGATACAGTTTTGATAAGAATAGAGTGCGCTCTCTGGTGTTGGAATGTGGAACTAACAGAACGCGATTTTGTTAAAATTAGGAAATCTAACAAGGCGATCTGTTCAAACTTTAAGATAGTTTATCACATAATAAAAAGTTTTTAAAAGAATGGCGCGATAAAATTCGTGGAGTGGAAGAAGGGGGGGGGTGACGCAAATGTTTTTTTTTTTTTTTAACTTAACGTTTTTTACCATTTTATGACGGTTTATTGATGGAGTCCTGAGATAAATGCTACTTATTATAAATATAAATGTCAAAAGTATAGTTAGCGCTATTTTCGAATAGTAATTTCAGTAAGTATCTCAATTTCTTGCTTAAGACCGCCACCCCTCGAGTAATTATATCTACTGATAGGTTGTTTAACGGAGTTTCGTTCAGATACAGTTTTGATAAGAATAGAGTGCGCTCCCTGGTGTTGGAATGTGGAACTAACAGAACGCGATTTTGTTAAAATTAGGAAATCCAACAAGGCGATCTGTTCAAACTTTAAGATAGTTTATAACACATAATAAAAAGTTTTTAAAAGAATGGCGCGAGAAATTTCATAGGGAGGGGGGTGGAAGGACGCTAATTTTTTTCTTAACTTAACTTTTTTTACCATTTTATGACGGTTTATTGACCTAGTCTTGAGATAAATGCTACTTATTTAATATAAAAATGTCAAAAGTTTAGTTATCATTATTTTCGAATAGTAATTTCAGTAAGTATCTCAAATTCTTGCTTAAGACCGCCACCCCTCCAGTAATTATATCTACTGATAGGTTATTTAACGGAGTTTCGTTCAGATACAGTTTTGTTAAGAATAGAGTGCGCTCCCTGGTAGTGGAATTTGGAACTAACAGAACGCGATTTTGTTAAAATTGGGAAACCTAACAACGCGATCTGTTTTAAATTTTAAGATACTTTATAAAACATAATAAAAACCATAAAAAAGAATGACGCGTCACATTTCGGGTTTGAGGAGGGGCGCGAACAAAATTAGGAAATATAACAAGGCGATCTGTTTGAAACTTTTAAGATAGTTTGGGAGGGTTTACCATAGATACCATAGATACCATAGATAGGGAGGGTTTACCATAATTTAGAAGGGGTTAAATGGCGATAAATGTACTGGGCGTTTTGAAAGGAATATTAAACGAAACCCTCTGTGCGATTTGTGATCACACTTACCGACTTGTTTTATACTGATGCCAATTGACAAAACAGCACAAACAAGTATACATTTCTCTCAAATAAAAATTAATTAACATGCGACTACTAAAAATAGAAATGAAAATAATAATTAAATGACCACGTGTTAAAAATAGGAAATAGGGAAAATTGCGTCAAAAAGTTGTATTTACACGTGAATCATGAAAAAAATAAGAAACTTTGAAAATATTTTAATTATTTTGCGAGAAACGCACTTAATGGGAAAAATTACGTCATATGTAAAATGCCGAAAGGATAAATATCGTCATATGTAAAATGCTTAAAATAATTAAATTATTACGCTTGTAAAACTTTTCATGATTAAAATTTGGTCATATTTAAAAAGCTCAAATAATGATATTCCAAAACATTTTTAAATTGAAAATATTTTTAAACGTGAATTTTAAAAGAGAAAAAAAACTTTATAATAATGTACATGTGAAATGCATTTAATGGCGACAATTACGTCATATTTCAAAACTATTCATTTAAAACGATTTTCTTATGAACATATGACGTCACATTGGGAATCACTTGGTGTAAAAAAAGAAAAAAAAATGTTGCTAACAAATTTCTTTGTATATTTCATTCCTTGATGCAGCCTAGAAACATTTAAATTTATGCCCAAAATATTTTCGATTTATTTTGTACGAATTCTTATTCGATAAATACATATCAGAAAAGTCGTGTATATGCCTTTGAGGCATTGCGAGTTGCCTTGGCGAAACGTTTACTGATTCTACTTCATACATTTTCAGTATTTTTAACTTTTTATAAATTTTACTTTTTAACTGCAATCAAGTCTGTCTTATTTATTTATTTTATTTAGTCTTTTAAAAGTTTCAAATTCAGACGTTAAATGTATGTATATTGTAAACTCGTATATACTTATTAATAAAAATAAACAGTACTTTTCCATTTAGGGGGCCTTGGCCTTTTTTAAAAAAGCTTGGCGTAATTCGGGCTCAGAAAATGAGATTTGTTGCCAAATGATATAAACAATTATTAAAAAAAACTAATGAACTTTTATACTTGTTTATATATGAATTTATTTATATATATAGGGTGATCATGAATTCATGGTACAAACTTTAAGGGTAGGTACAGGTCACTGTAACAATAATATATTGTATAGCAATCTATGGGCTCAAATGGCGCGTTGACGCAGAAACACCAGGGTGGCCAGTTTGCCACCATTTCTCTATTTCGCCAAGGCCCCTATAGTGAAAAAGTACCAAATAAACAATATAAAATTTAAAAAATAACATGAAAATATGTATGATGGTTCAATAAAATATAAAAAAGATTTTATGCATAAGGTATACCTGTTCCTGAAAATATCAGAAACTAAATCAAAAGATAAAATATAAGCGGAAAATTAAAAAAAAAAAAAAAATGTTTTCAATACCGTAGTTCTGAATGCTATTCCTAAGAAGACGGTGTTTTTTAATCTCGATATCAAAGGATGAACATTGTCTATACTCTATAGCATCGTTATAAAAGTGCTAGAGACATCAGAATTTTCAACCTTACCCTTTTGTGCAAGCTGATTTTAAAATGTGTAATTGATCTTAATTATCAATCCCAAAAATAGCCGCCATATGTTGTGATAGCGATGGATGAGGCCATGGTAAAAGAAAAATACACTATTCAAACGGAAAAGCGTGGCAACCCGATTGCAGAAGATAATCGCCATTCGTAATAATATCATTCAATTTTCCGTAACCTGCTAATATTTGTAAAATAGAGCACATTACCATGTTTTTAAAAGCTTCAAAGTCTGAACGGGGGTTGGCGAGCACAGCTCGCAGTGGCTGAGCCCTCTAGTACAGGTAAAATTTCACCCAAAATATATATCCAGTCTTCTTTTACCCTTTAATCCCCGCTGCCGTGATATTCATGGGCTGTGTTTTTTATTCATATTGATTGATTCCCAACAGTTTTGTAAAATAGTGTAACTGGCTTTATTATGGTATCATTTTACTTGTCATTAAATAACATGAACATTTCTTTTTCAAAAAAGTGGTGCTATTAAGCAATTTCAATTTTTAAACCGTAATTTAATGCTACTGTTAAGTGGTTAAAAGAATCGTTAATTGTGTGTTTTGTAAAATTGGATTTTCTGTAGAAATTGAATGGGTCGGATCGGACTTGATTTAATTCATTTTGTCACGGGTCGCGCCTGTCCCGGGTCGAACTTTTAATTTTTACACTGGGCCGAGATCAGGCTGGAAATTCCTGCCCGTGCAGAACTCTAGTGGCCAATCCTGAACGAACTCTGAATCCCCTTTGTTCTGACGTAAAAATGACGTATGGGGACATATATCATGGGGTCGTAAATCAGGAATTCTTGAGAAAATAAAATGCTCTAACACTGGATTTATGCCCCCTGATTTAAGTCCCCATCTACTCTGACGTCATCAAAATGACGTATGGGGATACATATCATGGGGATGTTAATCAGGATTTCGTCGAAAGTAAAACACTCCAGCACTGGATTTGTGCCCCCATTTTTTAAGACGTCAAAATGACGTATGGGGGCATAAATCATGGGGACATTAATCAGGCTCTCAATGAAAGGAAAATTCTCCATTACTGGATTTGTGTCCCCTTCTGATATGGGGGCATATATCATGGGGATGTTAATCAGGATTTCGTCAACAGTGAAATGCTCGAGCACTGGATTTGTGCCCCCATTTTTGTGACGTCAAAATAATGACGTATGGGGACTTAAATCATGGGGACGTTAATCAGGCTCTCAACGAAAGGAAATTTCTCTAGCACTGGATTTGTGTCCCTTTCAGATGTGGGGGCATATATCATGGGGGCATTAATCAGGATTTCGTGAAAAGTGAAATGATCCAGCACTGTATTTATATCCCCATTTCTTGTGACGTCAAAATGACGTATGGGGGCACAAATGATGGGGACATTAATCAGGCGCCTCATGACACCGCCGTTTCAGTTTGACCATTCCCCACTAAGAGCTAGGGGTTGCAATGAAATAATTTTCGTGCCAATCACTTGCTCATCATAACTTGTCCTTAAAAGGGAAAACAATTCATTCTAAAGAAAGAATGATTGTACATAAAGTACAGCACAAAATTAAAGAAAAAAAGTTTTGCCATTCTGAAACAGCAAGTCGCTTATAATTTTACATCTGGAGTTCCCCCCCCCCCCCCTTTTTTTTTTTAAGTGCATTTCTTAATTTAACTTATTTCATATATATATTCTTAATTTTAAAAAATGCGGTCTGGGCTACGGATTTTAGATTCATCTATTTTTTAATATTTCCCTTCGTAGATTTTTTTTTTCTGTCCATAGAGCAAAAAATAAACATAGAAAAGATCAAAACAGGTGTTTTGAACAGAATTTTCGGACGTGATAGCACAGAAATAAAGAAAAAAAAATACTGCCATTCTGAAACAGCGAGTCGCTTATAATTTTACATCAGGAGCCCCCGACCCCCCCTCCTTTTGCCAAGTGCATTTCTTAATTTAACTTATTTCAAATAGATATTCTTCATTTTTAACAAGTAGGAAATTGCTCGTCAAACGTGGCAAATGAGGTGCGTTCGTACTATAACTAGTTTTATAATTATTTTTTGCACCCCATATTGTACTGAATGTATATTTTTTTGCGCTTCATAAATGCATAGTCTGTAACATCATTAAAATGCATTTGCAATATTTTTTTCCCATTCCCCATAATGTGTAACGGAAAACTTTTGACTGTCCCTGTAATTAAACTATACATCCGATTTTCATAAAATTTGAAATGGCTCGACAAAACTTTGCAGCAATTATATATTTAAAATTTCAGACCATTCAGAAGGCTGTAACATCATTAAAATGCACTTGCAATAATTTTTTCTCATTGGCCGTAATGTAACGGAAAACTTTTGACTGTCCCTGTAATTAAACTATACATCCGATTTTCATAAAATTGAAAATGGCTCGACAAAATTTTGCAGCAATTATATCTTTAAAATTTCAGACCATTCGGAAGACTGCAACATCATTAAAATTCACTTGCAATAATTTTTCCCATTGGACGTAATGTAAAGGAAAACTTTTGAATGTCCCTGTAATTAAACTATACATCCGATTTTCATAAAATTTGAAATGGCTCGACAAAATTTTGCAACAATCATATATTTAAAATTTCAGACCATTCGGTTGGGTAGTTTTTGCTCTGTTATATGCGGACGGACGGACGGACTGAACGACGACTATAGGTGCTACGTATTTATATAATTACGAACGCACCTAAAAACGGGCTACAGATGCATCTATTTTTTAATATTTCCACTCGTAGATTTTTTTTTTCTGTCCATCGAGCTAAAAATAAATTAAGAAAAAGGTCATAGTTGGATCATTAATTTGCCTTAAAATTTTTTAGTAATTATATTATAAATTAAGCTGGTAAATTAAAAATAAAATCTTTATTTTATTTTATTTTTTAAATTTTTCATTGATTATTGTGTTAAATTATATCTTTATTGGTTATTAAAGGTATTTAAAAATACATTAAGTTTCAAGATAATATAAGTTAAAAGTCCAAAATATGATATCATTACCTTTACAAAACGACACAATTCAATTGATTATTCTTAAAATGAAAGATGTGCTTAAATAAAGTAAATTAGTATTTCTTAAGTATTTCGCTATTACAAAAAGTCGAGATGTAATTCATTTATTAAAAAGGAAAAAATACTATTTTTTAACAAAATTTTTAATAAATTATACTTAAAGAAAAATAATTAATTCTCTGTATTATCGTAATAATTAAAAAGTAACATAGTTTATATAAATTTTGAACGCTTTTATGTAATTCCCCTTTAAAGTCAATAATAAATGTATAAATAGCGCCAAAACCTCGCATATTTGGGAAATATGGCAATCTTTCCTTTTTCCTCTACGGCGCGGCGTAGAGCAGACAAATCCCCGCTCCGATTTGGAAGAAATGGGTTCGTCTTAGACTACGTCACGTATGATTGACAGGTCTCTTCTCGTCGTGGGTCTATATACTCGCTTTTGCAGGTGTTTGTAACAGGGCTAATAGATAAGACACTCTATAGTCCTGCATCTTGAGTATAATAGTATGAAGAAAAAATGATATTATTGTTTTCCTATCATTTTTTTTTTCAATCTCATTAGATTTCATACACGTTTTCTTTAAATATGACATTATTTTCATGATCCGCAGCATTTAGTTCTTTTGAGATTAATATCCAGACATTAGTGTCAGTGGATTAAAAAATTATTGGAAACTACAATCATTTTGCACAATCGTATTAGAATGTCAAAGTTTGTAATTTCTGAATACTTTGTGTATTATTTAATCTGTTTGTTAATAAATTTCAATTTCCAGTTCATCATTAAATTATAATAAACTTATTAGTGTACAAAAACATACACAATTGGCAATCAAATATTTTATTAACAATATTATAGCAAATAAGATCAAACTGAATTTCTAACATAGCTTTTTAATGTTAAAATGCAAAAGACCTTTTTTCTCTTTCGTTTTACTAAACATAATAGGAATACAATGGTGCATTTTAAATTTCTATATAAAGAAATTATTTATGTTAATTTTTTTTATAGTTCTTCTTTAAATTGGAGCCCCCGGGCATCTATCTCGGACGACTTATTTCAAATCAGATAGAAATAGTAACACCATTTCACTAAATCTTAAACTGCAATTGAAGAGATTAAAAATAATAATAATAATAATAATAATATTTACAGTAGTTTTACATAAAATTTGAAGTAATAGTAAAAAAATTTCAACAGTATAAAAAATGATTTTTAAATACATATGTTTTATATATTATTCCGAAATGTATTTCTAAAAGAAAAAGAGTGATTTTAAATAAACTTTTAAAACATGATTCAAAATCATTATCATTTGAATTTAACAAATTAAAACTGTATGGTCATAATTATATCAGAATTTTTAATACTTTATAGTATTCCGCTTAAATTTATTAAGAAAGAAGTAAGAACGAATAAAATTAAGTGGTTAAATGTTATGAATATATTGAAAACTATACGTAACTGATACAATTAATTAATTTAAAAATATAAATTAATCATCATATATACTAAAATATATATTATTTAAATATTATTGTTAATCAAACAACAAAAATTATACATTTTATATTAAACATACAAATAAATGTAAAACTTTTTTAATAAAAAAAAAATAAAAAAATTTATAAAATATTCAACTAATTCAAAATATCTCTTAAAATAAGTATTTCAAAAGTATTGATTTTTTTATAAATATACACAGTTATTTATAAAATTTTATAAATAAAAACAAGTATAAACTTCATTAAACTGTCTAGTACACAAATATGTATTCCACGGTCCAATCTTAATATTGATGTTATTAAGAAGAAATTTTTATTTAGTTGTAGGAAATAACACTCGAATTACAAAACCAATTAAAAAAAAAATTCGTAACATATATACATATATAAATACTAGGGTGTCAACGATTTTAATCAAATGATTTAAATCAGCGATTAAATCGTGATTTTAATCAACTAATTTAAAAAAATCATTGATTAAAATCATAAATTTCCGCAATGTTTAAAATTACATAAAAATGTACTAAAATCTAAGATGAACGTAATTTGGAATGTTTCTGTAAGTATGTATTTTGCCGTATGAAAAAACAAAAGAAAGCCTTAAATAATTTCTAAGCTTAAACTTTTCCTTAGACTTTTAAAAAAATAAGTACAGAAAGTTTGTAAAAAGAAAGGTTTTTTTTCTGGCATAAAAAGCATTTCATTTAAAAATTATATTTAAATCTAATGTAATTTGCAATGTCATAATTTCCTTTAACTAATCAAATTAATAATTCTTATAAATAAACTAAGCATAGCAAGTATACTGAATTTCTGCAAGGATAAGAATGAGTAGTAGCCAATACGTTATTCCCTCATTCTACTTTTGCAATACTAATAAATTTATAGTAAATTGGATCTAAAGAATAATGAAAGAATGACATCTGCTCAACAACTATTATAAAAGAATGTATAAGAGAAAAGAAATAATTGGCATAAAAATGTTAAGCACAGAAAGAGGTTCTTCAATAGAGATTATTATTATTATTTTTAATTACTTTTCAACTTGTACATAAAGAAATTGGTTAAGGATTGAAAAGACAGCAAAACTTTTTTTCTTTTTCCGCTCAAACAGAAATCTTTATAGCTCAGAATAGGATTCAGGGCCGAAACTGGCCTTTTCGGCGCTCGGGGCGAGCATGGATTTTGGAATCTCCCCTTCCGTTCTCCACCACAAAGTAAATTTACGAAAAGAATTTTTCTAAGTATCTAATAGAAAACTTATTTTTAAATTTAAAATATATAAAACTGAACTACGTAATCAGTTTTGTTAAACATTGATTCATTAAAACCTTGAAAACGGAATCAGAGGAAACGAATTGCATTTTAATCTTTTTAAACTTTTTTTTTTGTATAGGCTAAATGAGGTCGATATATGGGAAAAAAAGGGTTCTACTAAGAATTTTACTTTATGCATTCCCCCTCCCGTTTGTTTTTATTGTCCCGAGCAGTCATCGCCCATGGCAAGACGGAAAAAAAAGAAAGGAAGGAAGCTCAACGCTGCTCAGCGGAAACAATCATCTTTCTTGGAATTTTTTTATCTAATAGAAAAGTCACACTGAGGGGTCCTTCACATTTGGTAGTTATCCACAGTGGACAGTGCCTCACAATAGAGACTGACCTTGAAAAAAAGTAGTGATTCTCCTACACGGAAGTGATTTAAAAGATAGAAGGCAAAGGCATAGACATGCACATGATACTTTTGGAATGGGACACTGAGAAAAAAAATATACCGCCTTCAACTAGAATGAATAGGTAATCATTTTCTGTATTCCTAAACTAGAATATAGATTTCCGAACTATGCGAATAGGGTAAGCAACTAAGCTGAATAGACGAAATTATCTAGAATTTCTAGGCTCTTGTTTTCTAGGTGACGAAACTATAATGAATCGTTTCAATAGCGAGAAATTATCGCTTAATTTCTGGAATGGTTTCATAATCAAGAATTATAGTTACTAAAATTAACCTATTGTATTCGCATCTATTTGCAGGGATTTTTAAATAAGTTTGACGATGAGAATATAGGAAAACGCTCTTGAATTCTAGTAGGAGACTTTAGAACTCTCTAGCAAAGGGAACTAGAATTTATAAGGATGACATGGAACTATTTTTTCTAGATCAACAATTTAGATTCTAGATGCCAGAACTATATTTTTTTCTCAGTGGAGGATGAAAAAAGCCTAAGAGAACAGTTCTTTTTTCTTATTCATTTGCAATTTCGTATTGTAGATGAATATTTTTATCTATTTGTAAAGTTTAATGCATTTGGTTCAGTTTTCCTTTTAAATTTTTTATACAAATTTCGTATATATATATATACATTCTTGTACCAAACGTCAAACAAAATCTTCATTTTGGCGCCCCTTTCACCTTCTGTTAAAGCGGCGCCCGGAGCACGTGCCCCCTCTGCCCGTCCCCTAGTTTCGGTCCTCGGATTTTGAACGCTCAAACGTATGCTGTCTTCAGTTTTTTAATCCGAAAAGGTCAGGGGGCCAACTTCACAAAATGCAGGCCCCTCCGATTTTTCTTTTGCTTATAACTTTTTTCAGTTTGTCGCTCAAACGAAAATTTTTGTCGCTCAAACGAAAATTTTTGTCGCTCAAACGCGCTCAAACGACGCTCAAACGCATGCTGTATTCAGATTTTAAATCCGAAAAGGTCGGGAGGCCAACTTCACAAAATGTGGACCCTTCCGATTTTTCTTTTGCTTATAACTTATTTCAATTTGTCGCTCAAACGAAAATTTTTGTCGCTCAAACGCGCTCAAACGACGCTCAATCTTATGCTGTATTCAGATTTTAAATCCGAAAAGGTCGGGGGGCCAACTTCACAAAATGTGGACCCCTCCGATTTTTCTTTTGCTTATAAACTTTTTTCAGTTTTTCGGTCAAACGAAAATTTTTGTCGCTCAAACGCGCTCAAACGACGCTCAAACGAATGGTGCTTTCAGTTTTCAAATCCCATAAAGTCGGGGGGCCAACTTCACAAAACGATGTTCCTGAATTTTAATTTGTTTATAACTTTTTTCAGTTGTCGCTGAAACGAAAATTTTTGTCGCTCAAAAGCGCTCAAACGACGCTCAAACGAAGGGTGTTTTCAGTTTTTAAATTCCATAAAGTCAGGGGGCCAACTTCACAGACCTGTAAACAACAGGTTCGGTCTCCATTGACGGTATTGATAAGGTTCCTGCACAGGGTTTGAAACGTCTACTGTATTAAGTTTATTATGTGGTATTAGTTTGTGTTTTCAGTTTTATAATTTTTAAATGTCTTACTAATTTTAGAGTTATAATATTCAAAATTTTATGATTTTTCACTGCTTTATGGTACTTAAAAAGCGGCTTTCCGCTTTTAGAGACACACTGCTGAAAGTTCATTAAATCAAAAGTATTACAACTCGGTAAATTTTGGTCATAGAAAATAAAACTTATTTTTCTTTACCTGTTAGAGCATGGGAAATGTTTTTTTAAATATATTTTTAACTTACAGCACTCAGAGACCGTATAAGTTACTTAAATTTTGTAACTTTTATTTACCACATAGAAATTGAAATTTTGTAACATTTATTTATAGTATAAAAATTTAAATTTTTAAATTGTACAAAAATAAGTATTTTGACAAACTGATTTTAATATAGTAGAGAACAATAACTGAAACCTTTTGCAATTGGAGGAATACGTCTTGAACCTACGATTTAGAAATTTTTAGCTTTTGGTCAATAATAAGAGGGAACACCGTGTATACAAGCATACAGTTGCATGGTAAATACTGTAAATAACATGCATTTTACATAATTAATTCTTCACCATGTTCCCGTTTTTAACTATGAGTTTTATTTTTATCGATGTCAGTGCAAATATAAGCGATTTTTAATCCCTAAAATGCTATCTATACTTAAAAACTGGGAAAAATAGTTCGTTAAAAAAATAAAGGCATTTTCTGATGCTTGAGATTTAACGTCTTGAGCTACTTTTATATATGTATTTTTATCCGTTTAAGAGCTGATTGATATGTTCCGTCCATTCGTAGATTTTCATATCCTAAAATCATTTTTCCGTGTACCAGGCGTCATATGGATCTTTGCCAGAATAAATAAAAAGCATGAGTAAGGTTGCCTGAATTTAGCACTTAAAGAAAAATGAATTATTTATGCAGCTGCAATAAGTAAGAATAAAAAATAACTATTTCTCCTGTTTATCATTTTCATTTTAAATTAAATAAGCGAAGAATAGAGTAGTAAGAAACAGGATTAGATATACTTCTAACTTATTTTTTGTTTTTGCGCCTAAAAATCGGCAAAAACCTATCAGAAGTCTTGAATTATTACTTAACTTATAAAACATGTAATAGGTATGAAAAATGGTTATTCTTAAAAATAATGTTTTTACAAATTTGCACTATCGAATATCAAACCCCATTAATTTCGTGTTCTTAACAAAGTATCCTTATTATGGCGGTGCATTTATTTTAGAAAATATTCATAAAATAAAGAATTTAAAAAAAAACAATCAATTAGAGGATATTTCTGCCGTTTAATATTTTGCAAGAAAAGTTTCTAATTAGCCCACTTTTAAACTGACGGAAATTAAACAGTACGTAGTTCATTTTTACTTTCATTTTACTGAAATTACAGGTGGAAAGGAAATCCCACGATACTGTGTCAATAAAACATTTGATTATGATCCAAATTTATTTTTTTATTAAGGGGATTATATGTTTAATTAATTAAAATTATTATTTATTATATTATTTAAATCAATGTATTATAATTATTTATATCAATATCCTTTTATTGAACTTATGACAATTTTCAACATCCAGTTTATATCGAGTGTCTCCAAAATTAGATAAACCAAGTGTTTAAAGTTTTCATCTAATTTTCAACTAGATTATAAATAAAGGTTATACAACTAGTTTATAAATAAAGTTTATGCAACTAGTTTATAAACAAAGTTTATACAACTAATTTATAAATTAACTGAAAAAACTGAAAAAATATTGTTATAGTATGAGTAATGTTTTCGTGATACGCCGCTTCTTTAGCAATCAACTCGCAACCGAGTATCAGTCCTTACAAGGAGCCGTTGAATACATTCCACACCACTCGTAAAAACTTGAGAATCACACAGCATTAAAACTTAACACGTTTGATCTCTAAAAACATCACATATCTTTTTAAATGAAAAACAATAATTCAGAAGTTACATAAAACTCTATTCCACCTTCTGAATTTCCAACCTTTCTGTATCGGCCCTCACGATTCTCGGTCTCGTTTCGTTGCCAGTTGTGTTACCTGAAGTTCGGCGGCAGACTGTGAATTAAAGAAAAAGGTCCATTCTAGGCATTTAAGTTTGTCCGCTGGTTTCACAACTCTGACAACTTTCCCCCAAAAGAAGCTCATTCGTGACACTTGTCACAATGAAGCGTAAAGTCATAAACATATCACACGTTTTATTAGCAAAGGTGAGACGAATATAAAACTTCCCATTATAACTATTGAAACTAATTCAAGAAATACATATATATACAATATTATTCATCAACATAAATTTTATAAATTAATACACCTAAAAAACCAATAATTTCCAAAAACACAAATTAAAAAACTAAATTACAGTTTAACCTTCATCAAAAGTCAATCTTGACATAGAATCTGCATTTAAATGTCTAGAACATTTACGATAAGTTATAGTTAAATTGTATCTCTGCAACGCCAGAGACCAACGAACCAATTTCGCTCCATGCGGAAGGCTGCTCGTAAGAAAAGTGAGTGGATTGTGATCCGAAATGACCTCAATCTCTGCACCGAATATCCAAGTACGAGGGAATTTCGAAAAGTAACGATACACGGTTCGCCGGAGGAAAAGAAAAGTTTTAGCAAGCAAGTTGGCAACACATGTGTTAAGCTTGAACCGTTAGCTTTCTCCTCGCGGTCGTTCGGCATTTCAACGTTGATTCTGGTTGGAGTAGGTCGTGTTTAAAATGGTTCCGCCAAATGCGAAGTGCGCTCCGTCATACGTTTTCTTCATGCAAGAGGTCAGCGACCAGCGGATATTCATAAAGAAATTGTTTCTGTTTATGGGAACAATATGAATCGACAAAATGTAACGGAATGGTGTCGTCATTTCTCTGAAGGTAGGACCGATGTTCATGACGGACAAAGAACAGGTCGGCCATCTGTGATCTCTGATGCCCTTCTTCAGAGAACGGAGGAAGCAATTCGTGCGAATAGACGTCTCCTGTTACCTGAAGTCACATCTTGGAGGAAAATCATTCCACGACGATGATGAGATCAAAGATGAAGTTGAAATGTGGTTCCGACAACAGGCGGAAACCTTCTATGACTGTGGGATACAAAAGCTTGTGCCCCGACTTAACAAATGTTTGGATAACGGAGGTGATTATGTCGAAAAATAATAAATAATCAAGTTAATAAGATGTAACTTACGTTTTATAAATAAATGTTTTTTTAAGGAATGCGAGCCATTGTATCTTTACTTTTCGAAATGCCCTCGTATCAAACCTCTTCAAAGCCTCGATTACACCGTATGCCTCTCTCTCTATAGTAGCCCAACGTATCTGAGTATCTGTAAGTTTTTTACTAAAAAATGCAATAGGTCTCTCTTGTGCCTGATCATTCATCTGATCCAAGCAAGCTCCGATAGCATTGGCGGAAGCGTCAGTATACAACTCAAACGGTCGATCGAGTTTAGGGGTAAACATTGACGACATTTGTGACATAATTTCTCCTTTAACCGGCTGAATGCATTTTCAACGTCTGCATCCCATGGAATCACGTTGCCCCTCTTTTTCGTGTAAGATTAGTCAAAGGTAAAACCAATTACGAGAAATTTGAAATATAATCCAGGTAATAACTAGCTAGACCCAGCAAACTTCGTAACTCTTTCTTTGTAGTAGGCCTAGATATTTTCCGTATAGTTTCTACCTTCAATGGGTCGGGCGAATGTTTTCCTGATCCGATCACATGAACCAAATTTTTACTTCATTTCTACCAAAATTATACTTTACCAAATTTACAGTCAATCCTGTGTCTCCAATGCCCTGAAATACCTGTCGAAAATGTTCCAAGTGTTCTTCCCATGTTTGACAAAATATAGCAACATCGTCTATATATGACCTACAATATTTTTTATGTCGTTGAAACAACCCATCCATAGATTTCTCAAACGTACTTCCAGCATTTTTCAAACCAAATGGCATCACTTCTCCATTGATAATGTCCTGAATGCGTGACAAAAGCTGTAAAAGGTTTCGATTCCTCCACCATTGGAATCTGCCAGTATCCCTTCGTTAAATCTAAAATTGTAATAAAATTCGTCTGTCCAATTTCATATAACAAATCCATCGCAATTTTCATTGGAAATGCATCCGGTATGGTAAAACTATTCAAGTGTCTAAAATTCACACATAACCTAACAGTTCCATCCTTTTTTGCCTCACATACAACTGAACGTGCCCATTTGCTGTTGCTATGTGTAATATTAGGAAAATAAATATAATAAAAAAATTGATTTTAAATATTTTTAAAGAAGGAGTTATTTAATTTAAAACTGCTTTTAAAAGAGGAAGAGGAGGCTCGTGATTATAGTGGGAAATAAATAAGAAGTACATTTCATTATGAAAAAAGAGATAAATATATGATGGATATTAAATAACAATTGAAGTAATACTCACCCGAACTGTGCAGTATTCATCTGAAAGCCCTTAACTCATAAATGCAGAAGTGCCAATATAATTTTTTGATAATTATTTTATCAATCGAAATATTTAATATTTATTTGTTTGATTCTATTAATTCGTTTGTCACATTAAACATTATATTCAATAAATATATCATACAAAGAAAATCAATAAACACACAGTTATTAAAGCTATTATTTTATTAAAATATAAATGAAAAGATAAGGGAATGGGGAGGGTAGATTTAGTGCACTAAATTCTAAATTTCATATACAATAAAGCATGGTAAAAGTAATATTGACATGAGATGAGATTTATTACAGAAAATAAAATTATATCCATTTTAATTCAACAACATCTCAAACACGTTTCATTATTCTATTTTGACATCGTTTGATTAACTAAACCTTCGTAAAAAGGCTCTAAGATTCATTATATTCTTAGTTCGAAAGTATTTTTCCTTTCATTTTACAGTTCCAGATGCCGATCTTAGATCAATGGGACTTATGTCAAACGTAGTGCAATTGTTCATATCTCAGATAAAATAAAAGTTAATGTTCGCAATCATGACGTCTTTCCTGTGGTATTACAGGATTCAGTCGTTCCCAGAGAGGTCTTTCGGAAGGAAAATAATGCACTTTAAATCTCTAATAGATCTGGATAATTCACCATGAGGACACATACCTGAGATTGTTGCCGCTATCAGAGACACCTTAATAAATCTCATACCATTGATGGATGCCGGCACATTTTTCTGGAACTCATTCTGCTAAATGTTCTGGAAGTGCAAATTCAATCTGTTACACCTAATGTCATGAGATGATTCCGTATTCTTTAAAATCTGGAGTCGAACTTCAACGGACACTGGTACATGCTTTGTGGAGAGTATTCCCTCTTTGTGCAAAATTTAAGTTACTTTAAATTTAAAATCTTCTACTTAACGACACTTTTTAATTTTAAGAGATATAAACACTGTTAAAGTGTAAACTGGATATCGAAAGTGTGGACCCGCCGTTGTACCAATATCGGCACAACGTTGTACCAATACACGGCACAACGACAGGCCTTGACATCCTTTCAGTTCGAAATCACAACGGCAAGAGGGGAGACGCCCGGCAGGACGCTATCTCAAAACAAAAACCGTTGAGTGCGCGAGTGACGGTGTTGCCACACAGAGAAGAGAAAAGATTTAAATGAAAGAACATTAGGTTAAAGATTTTGAATGAAAAGCTCGATGTTTAAATTTTGAATTTAATATTTGAAAATTATAAAAGAAATATTTATTTTGGCTGAAATTATTAAAATTAAAATTTATTATTTTATTATTGATTTTAATTAACGATCTTTTTTGTAGAATAAATAAAATTGTTTTAAAGTGAAATTTAACTGAAACTGAATTTTGAATAATTAATAATGATTAACTAATTAAATATTTTAAAGTGACTAATTAAATATTTTAAAGTTTCTAATTTAATATTTTAAAAGTTTCTATTACCTAACATTACCGCCGCACTCCAACAAAAAAAATTATGAAAAAATAGTTGAAACCTATGATCTCAAAATGCAATACCGATTTTGAAATTTCAAGTTAAGGAAAAAAAATATTTAATTTTAGATAAAGGAAACACGTCCTGAAATATCTGATATGTACTATAATGTACATAAATACCATTAGAACTAACACAAAACAATTAAATGCAAAACAAACCAACACTAAATGAGAATTTTCTTATACGTATGCAAAAGTAATACCGAAATTTTCATACTTTTGGATAAAAAACACACATTGACACCAATATTACTATAATAAAGTATATGCAAAAGAAACAAAATTTAATTGAAGTTGAGGTAAGTAATTGAAAATTATCCATCATGAAGAAAGAAACCATCCAAGACTTCATCGTTTATTACAAGGTAAGTGAAATATATGGCTCTCAAATAAAATTAATTCTTTTCAACATAGAGAAACAATTAGTGAATTGAATCAATAATAATATCAAAATTCATACGAAGTGTTTTCAAAACATCTAACAAGTATATGCCAAAAGCCACACGAATTGCTGTGAATTAGCTAACCGCAGGTCAAATCTGTCCCTGCCTTCTCAGCAAATCATGAGGCATCCAAACATACCCAGGAAAGGTATCTTAAATTTGGACACTTTCATAACATCGTTTAACTTTAAATCATATATGAATGTTAATTTGAAATATATAAGTCAAATATTATGACTTTGCAGGCACTTTTATTTATATAAATTAATTTTAGTCATGAGTAAATCATATCAAAATTTTATAAAGTGTTATTAAAAATTTCCCAAATGTACATGTCCAAAAGAAAATATCACGTGAATGGCTGTGAATTCGCTACGCAAGTCAAATAAATTTTTTTTGCCTTCGCAGCCAATGATGAGACATTACAACATAACTATCTGAAAAAAAATTTAATTTTATCTATCTAATACGTAGCTTATCTGTAAATGTTACTATATATACTTACGAAAATATAAAATTTTAATTGCTGAGGAATAAACAAAACTGAGACAAATGACCTTAAAAATTTTAATTATATTCATTGTGCTAAGGAACAAGAAACTTAGAGGCGGTACTCTGTAGTATTGTCCAACAACAATGATAAAAGACTCCATGTGTTGTATCTGGCAACGAAATATTACTCTAATACATGTGGCAACAGTTCGAGAAAATACAAAAAAGAAACAGACGATAATGTTTATTCGAATGGTTGAATGTAAATAAGTTCAACGTTGTTTTATTCTTTCTATGTTTATAAATGTTGTGTCCGCGTCATAATAAATGTTGTTTGTGAATCCCAATATCAAACGTTTTTCCTGCCGCCTCATAAACCCGGCCACCACATTGGGGACGAGGTGAAGTTTTTTATTTGATATTTTTCGAGACTGAACTTTCAAATTAGGTTAACTCTTAATCGATTCATTATGGATGCGCAACGGCTTAAAGACTTTATGACAGCATTTTCCACTCAGCAACAACAGTTTTTTGAAAGATTAATGCCTGCTCAATCTTCAAATACTTCAACGCAGAATTCAGCTACTGAAACAAGTCAGGTAAATCCAATTTTATTACAACCTTTTGAATGTTTTGATACTCAGAAAGAATCATTTACATACTATATTCAGCGTTTTGAAAATCATTTAAAAATGAAAAATATTTTTTCTAATAAACAACACTGTGCACAAATGCTTTTAAATTCTATCGGAGCAACTAGTTACAATATGTTGTCGGCATTGGTATCTCCTAAAATACCATCAGAATTAACTTACACGGAGCTAGTAACGGCATTCGAACACCTTTGTCCCAAGAAAAATGATATTGTGTCGCAACATAAGTTTCTTTCAACATATCAGGGTGAAAACCAAAGAATTCCAGATTATATTGCTACACTTAGACGCGATATAATTAACTGTGAATTTATTTCTCCTTGTGATTGTAAAGTGTCTATCACTGATATATTTTTACGTGCTCAATTTATTCGGGGAATTTACGATGCTTCTATTCGTGAGCAACTTTTACAGTCAGACGTTAGTACATTTGATGATATAGCCAAAAAAGCTATAGCTTTGGAAGTTTCCAGATTTGATAACCGTGAATTATCGAAAAATTTAAATATTATAACCAGTATAGGTGAATCTAGTGCAAATGAAATGAAAAAGGTTTCGAAATATCGACGTTCCAGGTGTGACGCAAATAATTCATCGCCTTTTCAACGCTCTAATTCGAGACCGAAAAATAGTTTTAATCGAAGATCAAGTTCACGATCGCGAATTGATTACGAAAAATTGGGCATAAACAATTTATGTCTTCGATGCGGTAAAAATAATCGTACTGCAAAAACATGCAGGTTGGATCGCAATTCTCTTAAATCCAGTGCATGTAAAATAACAGGTCATCTTGCAAAAGTGTGTATTCGCACATTGTTAGGCAGAAAAGGAAAAAACTAGCAGAGATAAAGTAAATACAGCAAACTATATTACGGAGAAGGAAGTATTTTCTCAGTACGGTGTGAATAAAATAATAGATGTTTTTCAAAATAAAAAGGGCAAAGCTAAAGACCTCGAAAAATATTTTGCTACAGTGAGCATTGAGGGCCATAACGTACCGTTTGAAGTGGATTCAGGTGCAGGATTTACTGTTATTCCTCGAGATAAGTTCTACAAAATGAAAATTCCAGTTCAACTTCAAGATTCAACTATTGCTTTCCGATCATACACTGGTGATGTTTTTCTACCAGATGGAAAAGTTACAGTAAATGTAGAATATCAGGGAAGATCCTCACGTGAAGAACTTTATATTGTACCAGAAAATTTCGATGCTTTGTTAGGTCGTGCATGGATTCGACGTCTCGGAATTAGCCTTCAACAGATTGATTCAAAAGAGCCAGACAACTTAAATACCTCACAAGTAAAAACTATAGAAAGCCTCGAAGATGTTATTTCTATGTATCCAGAAATTTTCGAACAGAAAGTAGGATGTATTCCAGGTGTCAAAGTTTCATTAAAACTCCGTGAAAATAGTAAGCCAGTTTGGTATAAGGAAAGAGAAGTACCGTACGCTCTTCGTGAAAAAGTTGAAAGGGAATTAGATTCACTTGAATCTCAAGGAATAATCTCGAAGATAGCTACGAGTGACTGGTTGTCGCCTCTGGTAGTAATTCCAAAAGCTGATGGAGGTGTACGACTCTGCGTCGATTACAAGATTGGTGTAAATGAAAGACTTGTAAGTGCTAGTTATCCAATTGAACGAATAGACGAAATTCTAAATAGTCTCAGAAATTCAAAATACTTTTGTAGACTAGATCTGTTTAAAGCTTATCTCCACGTTCCAGTTGATGAAGAAAGCAGTATTATTCAAACTATAACCACACATAGAGGAGCTTATCGCATGCATAGATTGTCGTTTGGAATAAAGACCGCTCCTAGCGAGTTCAATCGAATTCTAGATCAGATCCTCCGAGATTTACCAAAAACCTTAAAGTATTTCGATGATATTATTGTGCATGGAAGAACGAAAGAAGAGTGTAGAAGAAATCTAGAATTATGTCTTCAAAGGTTACAAAAATATGATCTGCATTTAAATCGTACCAAATGCTTGTTGTTTCAAGAGAAAATCGAATATTTAGGTCATGTTATTGAATTTAATAAAATTTCAAAAAGTCCTGAAAAGGTAAGGGTGATTAACGATATGCCAAGACCGTCAAATGTGGAAGAACTACGGAGATTCTTAGGAATGGTAACTTATTATTCTCGTTTTTTGCCAGATAATTCAACAGTCACATATCCTCTTCGACAGCTTCTTTGGAAAATTTTCAGATTCCGATGGACAGCAGCATATGAAGCAGCCTTCATCACATTGAAAAGTGAAATTTCTAGTGAACGTTTTCTTGTTCCATATGACTCTAACATATGACTCCATATGACTCTATATTACCAATTATTCTTACATGTGATGCTAGTCCAGTAGGAGTAGCCGGTGTTCTATCACATATTATAGAAGACCAAGAACGACCCATTGCATTTGCATCAAGATCTTTAACAGCAGCAGAAAAAAAATTGTTCACAACTTGATCGAGAAGCTCTAGACATTGTGTTTTCAGTAAATCACTTTTTCAATTATTTATTCGGAAGACATTTTAAGTTAGCTACTGATAATCGACCGTTAACAAGAATATTCCACCCACACGTAAAATTACCTCCTATGACTTCAGGACGATTGCTAAGATATGCTACATTTTTATCAGCATTCGATTATAAAGTGGTTTTCAAAAAGGGTAGTGATAATGTAGAAGCAGACTGCTTGTCTAGAGCTCCAGTTGTTCAAAAGGAAATATCATGTGATATGGTTATTAACAGTGAAATAAATTGCATTTGCATGTCATCTGTAAATGCGATTTCAACAGAATTGCTGAATTTCGAAACTATACGAAAGTCAACAGATGCAGATGAAGAATTATCAAAAATAAAGAAGGAAATTAAAGAAGACCCAGATCGCTCATATGAATATACTCTTGAAGAAGGAATTTTGTTTAAGGCACAACGAATAATTATTCCAAAAGCACTTCAGAAATCAGTTTTAGAAGAATTACACAAAACACACATTGGATTTACTAAAATGAAGCAGTTAGCATGCCGTTATGTTCACTGGAAAGGTATAGATAGAGATATTGAACATCTGTCAAGAACATGTGAAGCGTTTGCTGAAATTAAGAAAAATCCTTCAAAAGTACCAGTACATCCCTGGGACGAGCCAGAGGAAAATGGGGACCGTATACACATTGATTACGCAGGACCTTTTCAAGAACATTTTTTTCTTATCGTAGTAGACGCAAAATCTAAATGGGGTGAAGTAAAAATATGCCGCAATGATCCTACTTCTATTTCTACAATTGAGCTATTATCTGATATTTTTGCATTTCATGGTTTTCCAAGGGTCATAGTCTCAGACAACGCAAAAATTTTTGTAAGTGACGAATTCCAGTTATATTGTGCTAAAAATGGAATTTTTCACAAACTAACTGCTCCAGGTCATCCAGCCACAAACGGATTAGCTGAACGAAATGTGCAAACACTCAAAAATCGTCTAAAAGCAATGTCTTCTGAACCATTACAATGCACGCAAAGGTAAGACAAATACTATTCAGATACAGAGCAACTCCACTGTCCAGTAATCAAACACCAGCAGAACTGTATTTGAAACGAAATATACGAATTCAACTTGATGCGTTACGTCCAATGAAACATATTCAAAACAATGATTACCCAATTAAATGCAGAAATTTAAGTGTGGGAGATCGAGTACAAGCGAGATGCTATGCCAGAAATAGAGAACTGTGGAAGTTAGGTACTGTACTTCAAAAATTTGGTAAATTGCATTATCCAGTAGAATTAGATAATGGACACATATTCAAGCGCCATATTGATCAACTGAGAAAAACCGAGATTCCAAAAAAGACTGTCACATTCACCACAAACTCAAAAAACGATGAGTATAAGGATCCAATAAATGAAAAGGAATCTTCTCAACCCCAATGGATAGCACTACCTCGAAACTATTTCCAACAACCCGACGCAAATGTGCAGAGACCACCAACACCAATTGGACATGATGTTCAGCTATGACGATCCACTCGTCAACGCAAACCTCCATCATACTTGCAAGACTTTGTTGTACATTAACAAACATTATAACTGTTGTGTACGTTCCATTTTAAGCGTGGGAGAATTGTTGTATCTGGCAACGAAATATTACTCTAATACATGTGGCAACAGTTCGAGAAAGTACAAAAAAGAAACAGACGATAAGGTTTATTCGAATGGTTGAATATAAATAAGTTCAACGTTGTTTTATTCTTTCTATGTTTATAAATGTTGTGTCCGCGTCATAATAAATGTTGTTTGTGAATCCCAATATCAAATGTTTTTCCTGCCGCCTTATAAACCCGGCCACCACACCATGATTCCTTAAATATTTATCATTTCATAATTTTTTTATTTATAAAATTGATTAAAGTGTGCACAGTGTCAAAAAAAAGGAATTGGCAAAGAGCTAGTCATACCCAAATGTCAACAATTAAAACTCTGGTAACACACAACCCAGTGTAAATAAAAGTGACCTAAATGAAACGAATTCACCTGCTGAACTAAGTTATACCAAAAACCACCAAAAAAATCACATTTTCTTCTCAAAGCCGCACAAATTAGAATGAGCACGTTATAGCCTGATGAAGAAAAAAAATGAAATCATGGTCTTTATTAATTTTTTTTATTATATATGTATTTATTTATACATATTTTTCTATCTTTTTTATTTGTTTATCATTTTCATTCCTTTTTGTAAATCAAAGTTTTGTCTCAAAATAGTATTTCAAACTTGTAAACTTTACTTATAGGGTACCCTTTAAAATTACGAAAATACTAATGTTTTGTTTATAAAACCATCCCTCAGCAAAATATAAACACTAATAATTCTCTCAAAAGAAATAAAATCTATTGCCAATGTACATGTAAATGAAAAAATTTAATTAAACTACAGCAAAAAAAAAACTAAAATATTAACATGGATTTCAATAGAGTATTTAAAATAATTGCTTGAGCCACACCGGAGGGCGCATGAAAAGCTATTTTCATTCGTGAAACGTCCCTAAAATCCGGCCAAGATACAAATCTTTATCTCCGGGTTAAAACATATTTGAATAACCCCTAGTTAATTAAATACCCCAGCACAATAATTATAAAAATTTTTAATGTTAAATTATTACGTAGAGAAAAGTGCGAAGGATTTTCGTTACTGTCAGAGCATAAAATTCAAGAACCGCAAGACGAAGTTAACTTGGATTCCATAACAGATCTCAATCCCGCAGATTTCCAAATGAAATTTAAAACTAAGACTTTACCAGATACTCTCATCACAAAAAGAATTATTTCGTCATAAGCATGGGACAATTCTTAGAAACCCTGAGCGAGAGAGTAAATAGAAAAGTATGTAAAATTAAGGGGAAAAAGGGGGGGGGGGAGAAAATTGCTATAGTTAAAAAAATAAATTTTAAGGGGTAATAGTAGTAATATTTGAGAGAATGAAATAAGTAGTTCAAAATTATTTGTTAAAATTTTATCAGAAAAATTTCAGGAATATCAAATTTATCAGCAACGTTTATAATTTATAAATCAAAAACTGAAACGTAAAATAAATTTAAAGTGTTGAGAGCCAAATAAAAGTAAATCACACCTCACAAAAATACTCTACACTGTAAATATGTACTGCATGTTATCAAAGGTAGATAAAATCCTTAAAAAGTTTCCAACCTAACATTTTTTTTAAATATTTTTTAAACTTTGTTTATTCTATTTAAATAATCTTTCCCATATTATAAAATATTGCACAATTGCACATAAAATCAATAACCTTTTTAAATAATTGAATTTGTTCAAAATGAGATATGTATTGCTCTTGAAAATTGTCTTGATCAGGGACAATTTAAATGAAATTGGAAGACATAAGTGATCAGTTCATGTGCTTCAAGATACATAAGTCATATTGAACATAAATTTTTAGATATGAGTGAATAGAAAATTTTTTGTATAGTACGTCAGGTATAGCGGATGCATTAATCAATATGACACCACAAGAAATATAATAAATTCCCGGATGCATCATATATGCCACACTTTCCCCAAATACTAATACACACTGAAAATTATAAAAATTGTTAAACCTTTCCCAATATGTTAGAATATTTTTATAGTTTGAATAATGGATAACATGAATTAACACATATAATAAAATATGTTTCATATTATCTTATAAAATAATCATATAGTACTATAAATGTTTGAAATTCTTAAAACATCAATGAAACATAATTAGTATTTTTAAAGTAAACACTATAATTTCAAGCAATAAAATTAACCATTATGAAGTCCTGAATGGTATAAAAATATAATATATTTATTTACTAATCGAATTTAAGTTACTTATTAAAATTTTAAACCATTAAATAACCCAGTAAGGACCTTATTAAAAAAAACATTCGATTTCTCACGGTACCAAAATGTAATATTAGAAAAAAAATTAAAAGAAAAAAAGAATAGATTTTAAATATTTTTAGAGAAAGAATTATTTAATTTAAAACTGCTTTTAAAAGAGGAAGAGGAGGCTCGTGATTATAGTGGGAAATAAATAAGAAGTACATTGCATAATGAAAAAAGAGGTAATTATATGATGGATAATAAATAATAATTGAAGTAGTACTCACCCGAACTGTGCAGTATTCATCTGAAAGCCCTTAACTCATAAATGCAGAAGTGCCAATATAATTTTTTGATAATTATTTTATCAATCGAAATATTTAATATTTATTTGTTTGATTCTATTAATTCGTTTGTCACATTAAACATTATATTCAATAAATATATCACAGAAAAAAAATCAATAAACACACAGTTATTAAAGCTATTATTTTATTAAAATATAAATGAAAAGAGAAGGGAATGAGGAGGGTAGATTTAGTGCACTAAATTCTAAATTTCAGATACAACAAAGCATGGTAAAAGTAACATTGACATGAGAGCGATTTATTACAGAAAATAAGAATATATCCATTTTAATTCAACAACATCTCAAACACGTTTCATTATTCTATTTTGACATCGTTTGATTAACTAAACCTTCGTAAAAAGCTCTAAGATTCATTATATTCTTAGTTCGAAAGTATTTTTCCTTTCATTTTACAGTTCCAGATGCCGATCTTAGATCAATGGGACTTATGTCAAACGTAGTGGAATTGTTCATATCTCAGATAAAATAAAAGTTAATGTTCGCAATCATGACGTCTTTCCTGTGGTATTACAGGATTCAGCGTTCCCAGAGAGGTCTTTTGGAAGGAAAATAATGCACTTTAAATTTGTAATAGATCTGGATAATTCACATGAGGACACATACCTGAGATCGTTGCCGCTATCAGAGACACCTTAATAAATCTCATACCATTGATGGATGCCGGCACATTTTTCTGGAACTCATTCTGCTAAATGTTCTGGAAGTGCAAATTCAATCTGTTACACCTAATGTCATGAGATGATTCCGTATTCTTTAAAATCTGGAGTCGAACTTCAACGGACACTGGTACATGCTTTGTGGAGAGTATTCCCTCTTTGTGCAAAATTTAAGTTACTTTAAATTTAAAATCTTCTACTTAACGACACTTTTTAATTTTAAAAGATACAACTACTGTTAAAGTGTAAACTGGATATCGTAAGTGTGGACCCGCCGTTGTACCAATATCAAACACACGGCACAACGACGGGCCTTGACATCCTTTCAGTTCGAAATCACAACGGCAAGAGGGGAGACGCCCGGCAGGACGCTATCTCAAAACAAAAACCGTTGAGTGCGCGAGTGACGGTGTTGCCACACAGAGAAGAGAAAAGATTTAAATGAAAGAACATTAGGTTAAAGATTTGAATGAAAAGATAGTTATGTTTAAATTTTGAATTTAATATTTGAAAATTATAAAAGAAATATTTATTTTGGCTGAAATTATTAAAATTAAAATTTATTATTTTATTATTGATTTTAATTAACGATCTTTTTTGTAGAATAAATAAAATTGTTTTAATGTGAAATTTAACTGAAACTAAATTTTGAATAATTAATAATGATTAACTAATTAAATATTTTAAAGTGACTAATTAAATATTTTAAAGTTTCTAATTTAATATTTTAAAAGTTTCTATTACCTAACACTATGTTCAATCAATCCCTGCTCAAGTAATTATCGAATCTGGCGATCCACTTCCTCCTGCAAAGTTATAGGAATTCTATATGGTGATAACTTCTTTGGGACACCATCAGCCGTAACTCGAATGGCATGCCCATCCACTTTTGCCAATCCAGGTAATTTGCTAAACAAATCATGATAATTTCCTAAAATCGCAATAATTTCCTGTTTCTGAACATCACTCAACGATTCGTGTTCATCCATAATAATTCTCTTTATATCCTTCATTCCCTGTTCCTTCGTCTTCATTGGAACACGATAATTCCCGCTACTGGAGTCTTTTCCATCTGGAACACAGTACAAATCTCCAAAATCACAGTTTTCTTCAAATATCAAACCTATATGTTGAACTCTTGCAATAAAAGGACGCATTTTATTTAAATGCAGATTTCTTGTGCTACCATCATCCAACTTCACGACTACAGAATGTGGTCTAGTAAATTTCAATCACTGTGACTGGTCCAATCCATGTCTTCAGTAATTTGTGTGACGACGATGGATGTAAAAGCAACACCTGATCTCCAACGGAAAAGGTTTTTTCTCGAGATCTAAGATTGTAACGAGCAGCATAATCAGCCTGATTTCTGTCAGCATTTTCTGATGCGATCTTATGCGCATTCTCCAATTTCCCAAGTAATTCCTTCATGTTCTGCTGTATAGAAGGAGATGCTGTCAGTGGTATTTTCCTCTTGCCAATCCAAAACTCCCTCAACAATTTCAGTGGTCCGGAAGGAAGTCGCCCATATACCAACTGAAAAGGCGACATCCCGGTAGTACTATGCAGTACTTCCCTATAAGCGACCAGCAGATACGGTAAATGCAAATCCCAATCACGACCATTGTCCTGAATATTCTTATTCAACATATCTTTTAGCGTTTTATTCCAGCGTTCTACCGCTCCCATACTCTCTGGATGTTCAGGAGTCGAAAATCTAGGCGCTACCCCCAAAGCATCCAAAAAATGCATCGACAATTGTGAAGTAAAATTCGGTCCTTGACCTGTGCATATAGTAACTGGGAATCCCGTTTGAGTAAATATTTTCATTAACACTTCACATGTGATCTTTGCGGTTATATTTTTAACTGGTACCGCCTCGGCCCACCTGATACACAGGTCAACAGCAGATATCACATATTTATGTCCTCTACGAGAAGGTGGTTCCAAAGGTCCAATACAATCCATACTCCACACTTCAAATGTGTTTTCCGGTCGCACTAACGGACGTATGGGTGCCCTATCTCTATATGTGACAATTCTTCTTAATTGACATTGTTTGAAACTTGCACAAATATTTTTTACGTCTTTTTTCATCCCCGGCCAATAAAAGGAATACTTAATTCTCTGTTTCGTCTTCTGTTCTCCCAGATGGCCTGCTAAGGGAATTTCATGAGCAACTGATAAAATATGCTGTCTCTTACACACAGGCAACGCTACTTGTTTCACGTCTTCACGGCACACATCTTACAAATGCATTAGTATCCCTTCCTCTATAAAGTAAGCATTTTTATTATTTTTAGCCATTTCCCATATAGTTTCCAACGAATCATCAGCTCTTTGTAATTCGAGAAAAGATTCCTTTATTCTTCCCTCTCTCTCATTTTTATTGCCGGCTTGTTCTCCTTCACCAAAGTCATATATTTCCTGATCCCCACCAGTATCTTCCTCAGAATTAATGTTCTGCTCTCTCTCCACCTCATGGTCCATCTGTACATCATTCTCCTTCTCTGAATTAACATTGCCAATCAGACTGGGGATAGTCGTTGCCTTAGTATACAATATAACGTTATGGTTCAACGCTTCATAAGCCGTTGGGCATATTAACATATCATTTACTAGTTTTTATAAAA
The DNA here is from genome assembly GCA_963932465.1 of Maratus speciosus. Classification (NCBI taxonomy): domain Eukaryota; kingdom Metazoa; phylum Arthropoda; class Arachnida; order Araneae; family Salticidae; genus Maratus; species Maratus speciosus. The sequence goes on along the minus strand of OZ010787.1, from coordinate 168,365,268 downwards.
CAGCACAAGTTACAAGAACTTCTCCATGGAATCCATCATCTATGCTCATTGGTATCACTCTTAACGGAGTGACTTCACTTTCTCCAAACGCTGAAGTTATCTCGATCCTTCCCTCTCCCTCCTCAGCCATATCCTTGACTAAATCTGCTCGTATCACCGAAATCTGAGCACCGGAATCAGAGATTCCATCCACAACATTACCTCCACATTTAATTTTCACCCTTTCCAATTCATCGCACTTTCCATACTTTCCCACGTGTGCAGATACCGGTATATTTATTCTAGCAGTCAATATTGGCGATTGGTTTTCCCCAGTTTTTCTCTCAGATTGCACCGAATTTGTCTGCAATCTAAGGATAGCTGGAGTACTGCATTTATTTGGACAGAATGGAGCCTTATGACCTTCTCCTCTGCACGAATAGCAAGTAACTTTATTATTTATCTGTGTATTTGATTTATAAGTGTTAGCTCTAGAGACCTGTTTGCGATATGGTGAAAAACCAGCTTTCCTATTATCCACATACTTAGGATTGAAGGAAAAACTACTTTTTCTTTCCACATATCTATCCCTCTTAACCTGCCTCCTACAGTCCTCTCGCACACTTTCATACAAATCGAGCTTCTCAGCCAACTAAGTGGGGGACACTATTTTCGGCCATTCATCCACAAAATGTTCCCTCATTTCATACGGTATTCTTCTTTTTAATTGATCAGTTACCATCAACTCTTTCAGGGAGTCAAAATCGACAATTTTCAGCCCATCAATCCATTCCTGAAAATAACCGTTATTTCAAACGCAAAATCTCGTCATGTCCGTTCGGGGTTTCGTTGATGGTCCATAAACGTCTTACGAAATTTTTCGGGAGTCAACTTAAATCGCTTTAACAAAATCTTTTCTATATAATCATAGTCTTCAAATTTCTCCTCAACCTCACGTGAAGAACCTCAACAATTTCTGACGGCAACAACACCAACAAACTTAACACCCAATGTTTCGCATTCAAACAAATCCTCTTTACCTGACGTTCAAAAATGGACAAATACAAAATAATATCATCTTCCCTAACATTAAATTTCGGCATCAGCTTTGTAGCCTCTATTCCGTAATTATACCCTTTCACATCCAATCCAATCTTAGATTCCTTACTTTCATTACTCTTTCCGAACCTTAATTTTCCCAATTCAAACTCTCTCTCCTCTCTCTCTAACATCAGTTTTTCTCTTTCCAATCTCGCTTCTACAATTGTTTCTAATTAATCCCTTGACGAATTCAGTCTCTCATACTTCTTACTTGCCATAATCAACTCTTTTAAATCAATTATTATTGCATCCGGAGCAGGCTGTTCTCCCAACTCCTCTGCCACACATCGCAAATCCTCCTTACGGCCTTTCCCAAAAAACGCCATTTCTCCCCATTATTTTCTCTTAACCAGCCTGACAAACAATCTCAAAATTGTCCACCCAAATCGTGCAAAATCCCAATTCAACTCGGTATCAACAAACCACCACTCAGTTATGCAAAACTGTAAGCTCAAATATTACTGTACACTGCATACATATAATCAGTTCATAAGCTTTATCAAAACATTTATCAAAACATACATCAAAATATCTCAATTTTATATCCCAATATATATCATTTCAAATAAAATCAATTCACAGCAATTCCGAAGATTTTCATAAATCACTGACCTCAGTATTTAAACCTACCAACCATAACACAGATATACACAGGGATTATACAGAGTGTCCAGCGAATAAGACCCTGATTTCAAAATTAAATATCTCAAAAACTAAGATCAACAGAATTATGCGGTAAACGGTTTGTTTATTAGCTAAGCTGTAAAAATGTTATACAGAAGTTTCAAAATTTAGTTGCAAAACCCGTTAACAGATGGCGCTGTAATCGCAATGCCTATAAATTGTGCTTCGACGTCCAGGCACTAGCCTCTCATTCCTATATGGCTCCCTATGGAAGAACGAAAATTAGGAAAGACCACTTTTTCTTTGGGGTGATGGACAGAAGTGGAGACATCTAATCACAGAATTATTGCATCAGCATTAATTTTAAAGAATTTTCAATAAAAAGTTTAGCAATCATTATATTAGAACTTATTAAAATATTTTATTTGGGTGATGTGCAGAAGCAGAGCCATGTGTTGACAGAATTGAGATATGTTTCGAATTTTGATATAAGCTACTTCGGTCAGGATACCAGTATCTCTGTGGTATGTCTTTTCTCTCCTAATTGGTAGATCGTGGAATCGAATCCAAGTAGAGGAGGATTTGAAAAAATTGAAAATCTTTACTTTTTAATATTTATTTAAATTGTGAAAAAACGTTTGAATAAAAAAAATCCAAAGTTTCTTGTTTTAAAATTTAATTAAGCTAAAAGAAACCCGTCTTTCTTAAATCATTGAGCATTTATAATAATAATTCATAAACCATTTTTTTTAATTGTAGAAAATAGTTTGAATGAAAAAATACAAAGTTTCTATTTTTAAAAACTTAATTAAGTTACAAAAAATCATTTTTATTTTAAAAACTCATTTTCATTTTTTTTATCATTGAGCAAAGAAGTATGGTGCAGCTTCTAGCGATATGATCCGACTTGTTGGAAAGGAATGCAGCCTCCAAAATACTTTTGCTTCGACGTTGATGATATGACTTATCATCAATTCCTTTTAAAAATGAAGTAATTTAATGCATAATTTCTGTCCCTAAAACCTTCTTTACAAAGAAAAGAAATATATGTGTTGTGCTAAAATCAAAATACTATGCCGTGATTTAAAAATGAATAAAAAGTGCAAAATTACTTTTTTATTTATAATAATTCAGGTATAAACAATAATACCAAAATATTATGCATTTTGATTACAATAATTATATGGCATTAAAAATTGAATTTAATAAAATATTTTAATAAGTTCTTATATAATGATTTCTAAATTTTTAAATGAAAATTATATTAATTGAAAATCTCTAAAATTAAAGCTGATGCAATAATTCTGTGACCAGATGTCTCCACTTCTCCACATCACTCCAACGAAAAAGTGGGCTTTCCCAATTTTCGTTCTTCCATAGGGAGCCATCTAGGAATGAGACGCTAATACTCTGGACTTCCAAGCACAATTTATAGGCATTGCGATTGCAGCGCCATCTGTTAACGGTTTTTGCAACTAAATTTTGAAACTTCTGTATAACATTATTACAGCTTAGCTAATAAACAAACCGTTTACCGCATAATTCTATTGATCTTTGTTTTTAAGATATTTAATTTTGAAATCAGGGTCTTATTCGCTGGACACCCTGTATATATAAGTCAGTTATACCATATTTCACACTTATTGTCAAATACATAATAATTTATACAAAGCAATCTTATCGGAACATATATAACAGAATTAAACAGATCATAAATAGCTATATGTCTGAACAGTTATATCTCCCCTTCCTATATTGCCGTGTATTTTACAAACAAAACTAACAATCATTATTCTGAATAGCTACATCTTTTATTTTTCTTTCTTTTTTTTTCTTTCGTACTGACGTACGCCCCTCCAAAATTTACTTTATATGTCCAACCGGTATACACTATATATCCAGTCAATAACTTCTTACTGAACCAATTTCAAACTAAGTTTTTGTACTGACGTACACCCTTCCAAAATACACTTTATATTCTCAATCGTTATACACAATATATCTTTTCTGTACTGACGTACCTCCTTCCAAAATACACTCTATATATTCAATCGTTACATACAATATCTTTTGTACTGACGTACACCCCCTCCAAAATACACTTTATATATTCAATCATCATACCCAATATTTTTTGTACTGACGTACACTATATAATTCAAAATAACACATTTAAATAACTGATAATACACTTCAAAAGGGAAGCCACTTAGAGAAAAATTTCTCACCTTGCTTTTTTTTCCGTATGTCCATTCAATCCGACTACGCCAGTAATGTTTTTGTGATACATAGCTTCTTTAACCATCGAACTCGCAACCGAGTATCAGTCCATACAAGGAGCCATTCATAGAGAAGAGATAGGGGTGGAGAGTGCTTTGGTAATCATAAGTGGAATCTACTAAAAAACAACTTTTCAAAAGTAAAAAAAAGCCAAGCAAAAAAAAAAAAGAAAAGAAAAAGGGGAAAGTTGTGGCTAAAAAATAGTGTGATATCAAATTTCCAAGCTTATATTAGGGTACTTATTTAACATTTTTTATTAAAATTTTACCATACGTAAGTCGAGTAACTAAGTATGCGTTGATAGAAAGCCTTTTCTCCTTTACTAAATACATCATAAAGTGTTTCTGAAAGTTAATTTTTTTTAAATTATGCATGATGGGCTTGGCGGCCATTTTTCCATATTTTACACAAATTTCTAAGCACACAAGTACATTGTTAAGATCGGAAATTCGAAATTGTTGCTAAAGCAAACATTTTATGCTTTTAATTTATGGAAATGAGTGCCTAGCAATTTGTGTCTGAAAATAAAGTTGAAGTAACTTCAGGTTTCATCTTATGATTGTTTTTTTTCGGAGGGGGTTAATTAATTAGTTAAAGCAGTAAAAATCTATTTCTTTTTTTCAAAATAAAAGACAATCTTAATTTATCTGTCTGTAGCCAAAACTAGAAGTTCAAAATTGTTAATAATGCAAACATATTACGAGCTTGTCTGCTTAGAAATTTGTGTAAAATATGGAAAGACGGCCGCCAAGCCCATCATGCATAACTTAAAAAAAATTAATTTTCAGAAACACTTTATGATGTATTTAGTAAAGGAGAAAAGGCTTTCTATCAACGCATACTTAGGTACTCGACTTACGTATGGTAAATTTTTAATAAAAAATGTTAAATAAGTACCATAATATAAGCTTGGAAATTTGATATCACACTATTTTTTAGCCACAACTTTCCCCTTTTTCTTTTCTTTTTTTTTTTGCTTGCCTTTTTTTTACTTTTGAAAAGTTGTTTTTTAGTAGATATCAGTCCTTTTTTTTAAACAGATTATATATAATTGAAATAATTCTACTCGCTGAAATTAGTCCTTGTATAGCCTTTATCAGCAGGGAACAAACACAATAGTATACATTTTGTTTACCTATCATTCATTATTTAGAGTAATTAATAATTTAAAAGTAAGGAAAGTCAGTTTCTTCTTTCAAGGTCTTTCTCAATTTATATCTCCTTAAAATTTTCTATGAAGGATGAAAATTTAGTAAAAATCAAACAGAGTCAAAATAAAATATATATTTGCAATTAGTCTGTCAGTAATTGTTTGTTCTAACTTTTTTTTGCTGACGGTTTTGCAAAATAAATTTACCTTTACAAATACCTACGGATAATCCGAGAATGAAGCCCCGCAGGCATCTAAAGAATCGAAGATCTGTCTAAAGAAGTAAATCTAGCAATTCTAGACATGATGAGGAAACATTTTTGATTAAAAAAAAATCTAAAAAATTAAAGATATAAACTGTACATCTTCATTTAGATCGTGTTATAGAGAAGAAAGAATAAATATATAATTTTACTCAAGTCTGTTTATCCATACCTATTTGCATAAATTTGAGAATATAATTTTGTAGAAAAATTCCCGTAAATTGATTATCTTTAATAGTCTATTATTAAAGCCGCATAAACATTAGAATTAAATTTTTTCCAGTTAAAAATTGCCTGAAATCTATAGTCTTATCGTTCGTCAAATTTGTTTTATGTTTTTTTTAATACCCAGACACCTTTTTTAAACTCTGACAAAGATCACAGAAATACTGAAGTTTTCCAAATACTTATATCTTTCTATCGTATTTCTTTTTTTGAGGGAAGGGGGGTGAGGAAAAGCGCTTAAGAACTTCGTTTTGTTCTTAGAATTCTGAATTAATCATTGAAAAGATCTACCTACATAAGTCTTGTTGCAGAATTTGCATTAGCTAAGAGTTGCATCAACTTATACATCATGTGAATATATTAAATTACTTTTGTAAAATACTAGATGGGAGCCATTGATATTTTCAGAGCATTTACCTATATTTTAAACTTAAGTCATTTACAAATATTCATTCATTTTCTATACGAATTAAAGAAGTCGTTGTTTCCATGGCAACTGTACCTTTCACTATTGCTTGTTTGTTTGTTTGTTTGTTTTATTGAACACATATATATTAGATCACGTGGGGATCACGGCGGAATTTGAACCCGCCCCCACCTACGCTCTCAAGCGTTTAGCGGCGTGGTGTCTTATCCACTCAGCCACTGTGGGTCACAATTGCTTTCTCTAATACCCAGACACTCAAATTTAACCAGCTGCGCTTATAATTATGCTCATAACAGTGTACATTTATATGTAAGAGTGGTGATATATGCACAAGTAGTGTACTCATATTCAAGTTTTTGTCCAAAGTACAGTAACTCAGTTTTCAGTAATAGACGTGGAAGATTTCGATTAAACTAACCAGAAAAGTTAAAAAACATTGGCTTTCTGATTTGATTTTATTCAAAATCGTCTCAACCAACCAAAGTTAATGTCCGGGAACCAGATAAATTTTTCTCTGTTAGTAAAATAAGATTGACCAATCAGTAGCCTCCATCATTAGAGGCTTTTCGGTGTTTACTGCAAACATAAAATTGTTTTCAAAAATACAGGCTTCTGATTGATCAATCTCATCTGGCTAATAGCATAAAATCTATCTTGATCCAGGCCTATTCAACGCCCTTTAAATATTCGAGAAAGCCTTGACACGCGTCAGGAAAATATCACACAAAGCAGGCAAAACAAAGAAGAAAAATCATTCATTGGCTCGTTCATATCCACGAGCCAATGAATTATTTTGTTCTTTTGCTTTGCCTGCTTTGTGTGATGTTTTCGTGACGCGTGTCAAGACTTTCTCAAATATCTAGTGGGCGTTGGTTTATTTCACCATCATGAAGATATGAAGGGAGAGGAGCAGACATGTCAATCTTCCCGTGTGAAAAACTACATACCAAAAAAAAAAACGAGTTCTTTCCCCCTCTTCTGCCCTTTTCTCTCTTGATTTTGACCTATAGCAGCTCATTTAGCAGTCTCCAGTGCAAGATGCCGCTATATATGGCGGACGCAAGGGGGAGTGTGTTAGCGTGACCAATGACATAATAGGCCAGTTCATGACGTTTAAAAGTCACACGGAGTTGGATCATCTTTACACGATGATTAGTAAAAAGCGGTGCGCCAATTTTTTTGCCCATTGCTGTGTACAGATAATCAACTCCGTGTGACGTGATGAGCTGGACGCACTTTAGGAGCAGCTTCAAATGACGTCATCTATATCTACTTCGAGGCTAACGAAAAAGACAGGCTACCGCGGTGAATCTGATTCTTCTTTTTTTATAGACCGCAGAAGTCACGTGATGCTCGATTGCACCAATGAAGGTGTGGGAAAAGAGGATCACGTGACTCCAGCGGTCTGTATAAAAAGAAGAATCGGACCCACCGCGGTAGCCTGTATTTCTCGTTAGACTTGATCTACTTCGAGGCAAACGAAAAAGACAGGCTACCGCGGTGCTACAGCGTCTAGAATATATATTGTGGAAATCCAATCAGTCGATCACAGCGATATCTGCAGGATATTTCCCAAAACTCCAAGACAATTTGGTCTAGACGCTGTAACTTTTTTTTTTTTTTTTTTTTACGGTTTATTAATATACATCTGACCTGTGTGCTTGGCGTCAAACCCGCTTTAATAATAACATGTTTACTTTGAAATTTGAAAATATATCGCAGATATCGCTGCGATCATCTCCCTGGATTTCAGCGTCAGTGCACATTTAAGGGATACACTTCTTAGCGGTTCTTGGATAGCAAATTTCCACATTACGTATTCTAGACGCTGTAGCAGTGCATTACACATGTATCTTTCTTATTTAAAAAATATCCTGCAGATGTCGATGCAAATGAGTGTTTGGAATTCGACATCGTTTTACATTTAAGGGATTCAATACTTCCGCGCTTTTTTAAGTATTGCTGGGATAGTCGATTTCTACAACATATAATCTAGACGCTATAACGGAGCTATAGTTTCTAGAAGATATAGTTTAAAAATTGGCTTATTAAAAATGTGCTAAAAAATTGTATCCCATAAATGTTGAACGAGGCTGAACGACGAATGTCGATTACAGCGACATACGGTAATTCCAACGTAACTATCTCAAAAGAAAACGTTTCGCTCACAGAAGATCTAGAAAATGTTGCTCCTATCGACATTTGTCATTCAGTATTTTTCAATATTTATGGGATTCAATTTTTAGCACTTTTTAAAGCATTACTGGAATAGCCTGTTTTCACACTATGACCGTAATCTAGGTAGATTTTTCTCTGTTATCGTAACTAGATTGACCAATAAGAAGCCAGAATTTTTGCTATCTTTTCACTGTTTGCAAAAATGTACCTGGATCCCGGCCTATATTTCTAGCCGCTATAACTGAGCTCAGGAATAGTACACTGTTAAAAATATCGTGAAAAATTACCTCTGTTTATAAAGGCTATCTATTTTCTGACCAATGAGAACGCTACATTAACGCCTACGGATCGTTCTCATTGTCAGAAAATAGATAGCCTTTAAAAACAGAGGTAATTTTTCACGATATTTTTAACAGTGTACAGAAAGCAAACTCCGTATTTTGATACATTAAGGCCGGGATCTAATTAGGAACAAGTGTGTCTCTATAACGAAGTAGCGGCATACGGCCAATAAATGTTTATTGGTAAAAGTGATAAAAACAAATCGTTAAAGTTCTTTGTGAGCATGCCATTATCGTCAGGCTAATGCATGTTGAATTATTTCCCTAGTCTAATAGAGATCGTCCATGCGCGTATCTTCTAATGGAGGATATTCCAAGTATGGGTTCGAGGCTGAAAAATTCACGTGGTACCGGTAATTTACCCAAAGATTTTCTAACTGATAAGAAGGGAATCAGGATACTACACTGTTAAAAATATCGTGAAAAATTACCTCTTTTCTTAAAGGTTCTCTATTTTCTGACCAATGAGAACGCTATATAAACGCCTATGAAGCGTTCTCATTGGTCATAATACAGATAGCCTTTAAAAACAGGTAATATTTCACGATATTTTTAACAGTGTACTACTGCTTTCTCCCATGAACTGTTTCATTGGCTAGCGGGGATTTACATTACGTAGACGGAGCCTTCCCTTCTGTACGCTAGACGTTCTTGCCTTGACCATGTGATCATAACGTAGATTGAATATCCTCTATTCAAGAAAGCGAATTGCCGTACTTTCGACAAAAACTTGAAATGAGCATGCCTCCTGTGCATATATCACCACTCTTATGTATAAAGGCTCTCTTTTATGGTGTTGTTTCTGATACAGTGCCTAGAATACCTAGTGCAGCGAAACGAGATTTATCAATCAGAAGCTTGTACTTTTGCGAACTTTTCGCTGTTTGCAGCAATGCAGGCTATTGATTGGTGAATCTCGTTTCGCTAACAGCGAAAAATCTATCTGGATCCCAGCCTAGATTTCTGTAAACATTGCACTTCCTCCATGGCACTAAGAAAATGACTCAAAACTTTTATGTCTTAGGCCGTGATCCAGAAACAGCAAAAATTCTCAAACATTCTGGATTCTGATTGGTCAAACGAATTTCGCTAGCAGCGAAAAATCTATCTGGATCTCGGCCATAGTTTTCTTCGATGAAATCAATGCAAAAGGATAATATAAAAGAATAGTAAAAGACTTCTAAAATGGTTTGGCGGGTTTATCGCTGTTTGGCATAATTTGTAAAATTTAGAATTAATTAACAGTTTTTCGCTAATTAAGAATAGAAAATTTATGTTTTTAAAGCTGAATTTTATAAAAGCACGTAGATTGAGTAACTATCTATCCAAAAATGCAATCCTTACTTTTTTATGTCCATTATTTAAGTCTCTACCTCGATTGAAACATAAGTTGTGACGAAGAAAATAAATTTGTCATTTTCAGTATCTCGACGTTATTTTAAAAAAATCTATATCTCTGTTTATAATTAATTTATGAGGATGTATTTGGTCTCAAATTGAAGATCTTTTCCATTAGGTCCGTCTGGTTTTGGTTTTATTTTTCTGCGATGGTTGGTTCTTTTGATATGGGAAATTTTACGCTGGCATGTTTGGTCGATTTAACATGAAGAAGCTGTCTTCTGTATAATAAGCATTTACGGTGTCTTGCGTTTTATTCTTGGCGTTTGTTTGTTTGGCGAGGTTAGATTTTTTTTCAGCTTGGCTTGGCAGAACGACCATCCTGCTTGATCAACATAATAGTCACGTGTTTATAATAGTCACATGACTTTTACCGCCAAAGGCTACCATATGTTTGCGAAAGGAAAATAAACAAATTACCGTATCGTTAAATGAAAGTGAGAATCTTCTTTTACTAATTTAAAACAGATTTTAAGTTGCTTTGTTTTACTTCGTTTACATTTTTGCACTACTTCACATGCATTATGTGGATGCTGAATATTTTTTTTTTTTTTCCACGACCGGCAACAATTTTCAAATTGTCAAGCAAGCGATAACGAGCGAAATCTGGAAATCTTTACATGAGTAGGGCCAGTCATGTTGATGCCGCTTTTCAACGGAATTCTCTACGGAAAGCACACTCCACCCCTATCTCTTCTCCATGGAGCCATTGAATAAATTCCACACCACTCGTATAAACTTGAGAATCACACAGCATTAAAACGTAACACGTTTAATCTCTAAAAACATCACATATCTTTTAAAATGTAAAACAATAATTCAGAAGTTACATAAAACTCTCTTCCACTTTCTGAATTTCCAACCCAAAGCGGTTATATAGGAAAGCGAAGACACTCGCATGCTAAATGACGCCGCAAAGCAAGGCACTCCACGAAGCTTTTGGTTTTGCTTTCACGGACCGATATTTTCATTTATACCGCGGCAGTACAATGGTAACGACAATTAGAAATTTAACTGCTGTGATTAAACTCAGATTAATGAAATATTTAAATTTTTGATAACTAATCTCATTATGTATTTCTTTCAGTTTTTAATATTTTCTGTTTACTTCTTATGCTTTATAATGGCGTGAAGAATACGAATGTTTTAAGAGAGATTCATTTTTGAAACAGTGGATATATTATTTAATGCGTTCGACAATTTGTTTCAATGGGATATTTAATATTTGTGATGAATATTCATAACAAATAATTTTTTTCATAAAAATATTCGTATTTCCAACGCCATTTTAAATTATAAGTAAACAGAAAATAAATAAAAGAAACCAATCTGATTACTTTTATCAAAATTTTATTATTTCAACACTAAGTTTGCTTAATGAAAGAACTGAAATCTTATTGTCGTTACTTTTATACTGCCATGAATTAAATGAAAATGTCAACAGTTTTCATTAAAAGATAAATTCCTTAATGCAAGTGCCCCACCAGTGGCTGAGAGGTTCTGCTCTCGAATCTGGTAGACGGGAGGTGCTGGGTTCGATCTCAATCGCGCCCGTCGGCCTAATCGTTCGGAGTTTTCGTGGTTTTCTTCGAACCTTGGATTTCCAAGCGTTAATACGGGTTAGGTTCCCTTAGAAAGACCCCCACGAAGGGCACTCCCCCCGGGCCTATATCCCTCGTGCAGATAATTGGCCGTCATAAATACAACCAACCTTAATGCAAGTGTATGAGGTTTTTGTTTTATAAAGGCACATAAAACATTTTATTTCAAAAAAGCATTTAGTAAAATAATTTTTTTTTTTTTTTTTTAGTATTAAGGAGATTTTTCTTTAAAAATTACTTTCCTGGAAAATATGATAACTACTGATTTTTGTTTTATGTAACTGCATAAAATAAACGTTTTATAGCACACAACTATTTGAAAAGAAAAAAAAAAGTACAGTAGCTACACTTTTTTTTTTTTTTTTTTTTTTATAAAGCTGCAAAAAAACACATTTCATTACACTATAAGTGACATTTAGAGATGAATTTGAAAAACTATTTTCAAAATTTTAAAGAAAATTTTTCTTATTTTCTGTCGCTGTAACACTTAATTTTTTTTTTTTTTTTTACATTATTAAAAAATTTAAATGGAATAAATGAAATTTACAGCTTTTATTTTATACAAAAAATAAAAGTACAGTTTAAATTAAATTGTATTCTGTACAGTGTTTTTGAAGAAATGAAAATTGCGATTCTTATAAAATATTATATATGTATGTGTATAAATGTTGATAAATCTGTTATACACCTAATGTTAAACATATAGAATGTTTGTTTGTTTTTCTCAAGGATAGCTGAGATTGATTTATAATAGAGCATTATTTCGATTTTGGTCCAGATGAATTTAATAAAGGTAGTTCACTTTGGAAACAGGTTTTGATGCTGAAAATGTCGTCTAAAGTATGCAAATTAAAAAAAGAACCAGTCAAAAACTTAACATTAGCTTGTGAGCGTCTCTGAATGAGCAAAGAGTTTCCTTAAGATCAAAGAGCCTAAATATTTTTCATTCCTATTCCTGCAAAGAACTACAAACCCAGAAAGGCAGAATGCTTCTATTAGTAAATTATTTATGCAGAAGATACCTATTTTCATTTAACGTTACAATTAAAGTCTACTGAAATAATTTTAAATACATGTATTTTTTATTCTGTTGGTACTGAGATTAGACTGAATATGAAGAAATAAAATGCTTTTGCTAATGAAAATGAAATCATGCTTAAAACGTTAAAAATGTATATGATTTATACCAGTATCTCAAAACACAGAACTATGAAATGCTTTCATGATTACAAAATTTCTTAAGTATATTATCATTCATAAAACTAAAAATTTTTACAGTAATTGGATCATGATGACAACTTTTTTACTGCCATTTTGTTCCACTGACCTTTATTTAAACTAAACTATGAGTCAAGATTAGTAGAATTTCATTTTTAAATAGAATTTTGCATCAATGGAAAGCCACCTAAAATCTTAAAGTAGATTTCCCAAGAATCACCATTTCTGTTAATGTCATAATTAATAACCGCAAGAAAAACATTAGATTTCTTTTTATTAATTAGCGTATTTGATAAATATTCAAATTCCAATGTAAGTATATATATATTGTAAGAAATAATGTTTGTAATTTATTACATGAAAAATAATTACACTTTATTATAATAACACCAACATAAAATGCAATTTTAATACATAAGTATTTAAAAATAAATTTTTCGATCATACAGAATTAAGTACATACAGTCAGATAAGTGAAAGGAAATTCATTACATAGTTAGCATGTTCTTTCCAAAGTGCAAACCAACCAGAAGAAATGAGCAATTGAAACTAATAAATTAATTAGTTAAAAATAAATTTAATTAAGTCAACGCAAGGAATTACAGTAGAACCTCTTTTAACCGAAACTCTCTGTTAACCGAAATCCACTTTTTTTTTTTTTTTTTTTTTTTTTTTTTTTACCATCACATTCCTTGTGTGCAATATCCATTTTGAAAGCTTTTTTTTCTTTTCAACCTTCATATTCTTTGTGCGCAAGCGGTCCATTCCGAAATATGAGTGCATATAAATACTTTCGATCCCCTTTCTTAGAGTTTCTTTGAATTTAACTTGAGCTCCCGTAAGCTGCGGAGTGGAACAAAAAAAGTACAAATTAACAATTCTGAAGCTTTTGAATATTTTGCAAAAGGTTTGGAATGGCTGAAGCAGCAGAAAGACTATGATACTGGTGAAATAATAATATTAAAAACCTATGATAGAGCTTCAAATCAAAGGCAATCGAAACTGCGACAAACAAAACAATTTTTCTAACCATTGTGATATATACAAAAGGTACTTAATTTCAAAATTAAAATTCAAATAATTTATTCATGTTTCTATTTTGCTATCGCTTTATTTTTATTAAGCATACACTTGTTACCACAATAAGAAATATTGCACATATTTCTCCTTAATCTTAAAATTGAATCATTCTCGATTATCCGAAAATTTCGATTTTCCGAAAGAGGGTCGGTCCCAATTACTTCGGATAATCGAGGTTCTACTGTACTTTACACCAGTGAATCGCTTTCATCATTTAAAGCAGATGAAAAATGGCCCTTTTTGGAAGTTTGCATTAAGGCTGTTCTCAAATACAAAAGGGCAACTTAGTGACATAAGTTTTAATTTATTTTTGTTCGAAAATGCATAAAACTAGCTAGTGTTGTTCAGAAACTGTGCCATTAAGCTTTTTTTTTTTTTTTTTTTTGGCAAACGCAATAGATCTTTCAGAAAAGAGTGTCAAAGTGGGCGTTTTGAACCGAATTTCCGCACAAAGGAAGAAAAAGCACTTAAGAGCGGGCTAAAAACATGTTTGTCATGTGATCCAAAACGCTTATAACTCAATAGGTAATTGGTTGACCAAAAAAATGGAAAAAACAGTTTAATTCCCAATCGCTTCCATGGCCAGGCTTTCCGATTTTATATCTTTCTGTTAAAAAATGAATTTGTAAATGTGTAAAATTATTTTGTGCTTGTTGAGCTGAGCAGTTAAGAACAGCCTTAATGAGAGTTCATTGTGATCCCAAAGAAATCTCACATTCTCAACATTATATGCAAGTAAAATAAGTTCTTATGTGAAGAAAATTATAGAATTGTTTTTCGCAAATTGTAAAAAAGGGGAAATATTAATGTGATAAACAAGAATGTAATCTAAGTTTCTTATATTGTTTAAAAATCAATTTAAAAGAGAATTGAATCGTTATTGATTATCAGTGTTAGTAACATACAGAAGCGAGGGTCCTTTTCTAGAATTATTAAAAACAAATTTAATTATACAGTCATGAAAGTGAGAAACGGGAAAAAAGGTGGAAAATTTTTTTCATCTGTACAATAAGGCCAAACTCGTATAATTTAGACACATTTTAACAGATATTCATACAATAAAATGAATTACAACCATACATAGGATCGTTATTTTCTTTTTGTAACTTTAGAAAGTATTAAAAGAAAAAAAATAACAATAAATGTATGAATTCATCAAATCAAAAAAAAATATTGGAAACAGTTTGCTAAAAGTATAAATCCATCCAAATGTATCTGATGAACTTATGTGAAGTACAGAGATTAATTTTTCAAAATAAATGTATTACTTTGAATGATTTGACTGTTTAAGACTTTACTTATTTAAAAAAAAAAAAAAACTATGCTAAATATATGCACGCCAAATAGATCTTTACTCCAGAAATACATTTCCAAAAATGCACTACTGAAATTATCCAAAAGTGTTTTATACATAGAATAAAATATTCTATAAAAAAAACTTTATGGAAACTTCCTTTCCCTAGTTAAAGCAGTTAATTTACATGACTTTCAAGTGCTTATTATAAAAGCTCGCCTTTTATTTGATAGTACAGCAATTCAGAAAAATACTCGAAGGATTTGAGTAGACAAAATGTCTAATTATTAAGCTTTCTAGAACCCCCCCCCCCCACCCCATATGCTTCTAATATTTTCTTTGCATCAATCCAGAGAATGTCCAAATTTGCCTTAAAGAAGGTGGAATTCCTCCTTTAGGAGGAACTCTTTCATGCATGAGTATATTATCATTTATTAAAACAAACGAACTTTCTTTTTTAATTTAATGTCAACACTATATATTAAATTGCCACATATTTCACTCATACACATGTATTTTTGATTATTTACATCTTTATTTGGTATAAAAAATCACATTTGAATGCGACTACTTTTTTGATTAATAGTACCTTTGCATTTAAATATAAAAAATAAAATAATGTTTCAGTTGTTTTAAAGGATTTTTTAAAAAGACGAAAAAAGTTTTTTCACGTTCATTCTAAAATGAAGAAAAAATTTAAGATAATATTGTGGTAGAGTTTTAAAAAGTTTGGCTAGGAATATTCAATGCAAGGATTTTTTTTTTTTAACATGACAGCATTTGTTTTTTCCCTGAAACATTACAAATTGAATGAATGAAGTAAAATGCCAGTTACAACTGATAATGTCGCATTATTTGTTGAAGTTATTCACTTGCAGTTAAAGCAAAAAAGGAAAGCAATTTGAATTGTTATCTCCCCCCCCCCCCCTCCTGTGATTATCAGTGATTATTCTCACCAGAAATTTTGCCTTATTTAATCTGAGTATTTTTCCGATTCAATTAGGCAAAAATCTGTTTTAAAAATCCGGTGACTAAAGATTAAAAATTCTGTAAAAGATGCTCATCCCAAAAGGGTTAACTACATTGCATTCAATGACACTGAAATGCAATTTATACGTAAAAAAGTCATATAATAATGCAATTTAAAATATAAATAGTCCATGCAAGATTACAATTTTTTTCATAGATTGCCATTTTATTTGCATGGCTGCATATAATATTTAGTGGGAATTGTAAAAATGTTATATAGGGTGTCCGGTCTCAACGGTGTCCAATGGCTATTTCCTAAACCGTTAGTCATAGACATATAGTTCCAATTAGAAAAATGCTTTAAATCAGATAAAGAAATATTTTAAAAGCGATTTGGGTCAAGAAAAACATTTATTAAAAAAATACGAAATTTAAATTTTTATACGGCCACCCGGTCCTATAAGTTATATTTAGTAAAATTTTCCTACTACACTGACAAGTAAGACAAAAAAAGTCCCATTCATATGACCCTAAAATTGTGCGAGTTATGAAACTTTAAAAATGCATGACTTATGCCACTTTTCTGCTCTGAAAACAAATGAGTTCGGCTTGGCTTTGAGGGGTCATATTCCAAGTGCTTAAAGTATTCGAAGATCTCATTTCATGTGTATTTGCGCTTTGAAAAAAATCGTACAAGTATTACGATTAAGTTAACATTTATTAAGTTTCAGATTGGCTGAAATAACATATGTTTTATTTTGTCAGGATTTGAGACTGTTTCTTTTATGATTTCTTTTGATAAGATTATGTTATTTTTATAAGTTTTTATGTTACTTCAACGATTTTATGCATGTTTTTCCAGTTCAAAATTTGTATTCGAACTTTAACCCACTTTCAAATATCCGAACGAGATTACATTTTACATACTGGAGCAAATCCGATAACAATATAATATTATTATGATTTTCGGTGGTTACCATTTATACTTATTTTATAGGATAACACATTTCGGATAGATTACCGCCAAGACGTTTATGAAAAAGTTTTAGATTAGATAATACAAGACGGGGATTGTTGGGTTTCTTAACTTTCATGCATTTTTTAGCACTGAATCCGAAAATTTCCTTAATTTCTAACCATCATGTCAGGATATTTCGCAAATCATAAAATGTCGAATTTAAAGAATAACAAAAATCGGATACTATAAAGTAGAGGTGATGGTTGTATTTTTTAACTTTTGATAATTGATTTTTACGTACTTTTTAGCACTAAATCTGAAAATGACTCCTTTTTAACCATCACGTTAGAATTTTATTGCAAATATGTAAGTTAAAATATAGCTAAAATCTCATACTATAAAACATATGTAATTTTTTTTGTATTTTATTTGATTCAATAATTTATTCGATATTTTTGCTTATCTTGGGATTCTTACAGCTGGGTGGTGTGATGAGATGGGGGAGGAGATTAAATTTTAACTTTGAAATTTACAATTTGCGAAAAATCTTGATGTGATGGCTAAAAATTAAGGTAAATTCCGGATTCAGCGATACAGAATACATAAGAATCAATTATCAAAAGCTAAAAAACACGAAATAACCCAACTTTCGCAGGCTAGTGTAATCTAATAATATTTTAAAATACGTATCATTTTGTAAAGAATTGAGGTTGTTAATTTAGCATCATTTTATTTAACAAAAATTCTGTTTTTTTCTTTCTTCTTAAAGGTGTATTACAAATTGTATATTTTGAATTAATATGTCAGAATGACTAAAAATTTCAAATTTATATTGCAATGTTAATTTTACTCTCAACCATTTTTTAATATATCTGACGAAATTATATTTCGACTAAATTTGTGAATGACCCCCAATTTGCGGCAAAAAATGTGCTCCAACTTTAAACAGGTATTACTCTGTCAATTTTAATCGTAGAACAACTGGACTTTTTTTGTATTACTTGTCAGTGTAAAAGGGAAATTTTATTAAATATAACTTATAGGACCGGGGGACCGTATAAAAATTTAAATTTCGTAATTTTTTAAGAAATGTTTTTATTGACCCAAATCGCTTTTAAAATATTTCTTTACCTGATTTAAAACATTTTTGTAATTGGAACTATATGTCTATGACTAACGGTTTAGGAAATAGCCATTGGACACCGTTGAGACCGGACACCCTGTATAAAAGAAGAAATGTTGAAGGGAATTTTACTATTTTGGTGTTATTTAAGATCTTGTAGGCAAAGAAAAACAGGACACATAAGTAAAACTCATACTTTGAGGATTCCGTTCCATTATGTCAATGAGATGGACAACGAAGCAATCCAAAAATATGCTCAAAATAAATAAAATAATTTAGAACCTAATTTTACAAAATAGAGCTCAAGGGAAATCATGAGGATTTTTTATTAAGTATACATGCATATGAAATCATTGTAAAAAAAAGCTAAAAAAATTTCAGTAACACCTACCTCAAACTGAAAATATATACCAATATTTCTATAATTGGTTTTTAGCAGGGTTCGTAAAAACCCGTGTTTTTTCGAAAAAACCCAATCCACATGGGTTTTTTCATGAAAAACCAAATTTTCCGCGGGGGAAATCAGGATTTTTCAAAATTATAATATATGTGATATTACATTATTGTATACTACATTATTTATATATTATACATACAATACAGCAAAAAAATATATATATTGTTCCCTTATATACAATGTAATTGTAATGCTATTTTACAAATTATATGAATTGAAATTAATTGAATGTCAATGTTTCTTACAAATTTTCAACATAACATAAAATAAAATATAATTTTTTAATTTGCATAAAAAGTAAAAAATAAGTAAAATTTTTATCTTGTTAGAAGTTTTATTTTCGTGAATATAGTTGATTTGAATTTTTTGTATAAAGACATTCTTATAATATGCTTTTACCTATAATTATGTACTATTAGTAGCGTAGCAATTTAAAAATCATAGGGAAGGGGGGAGGACAAATAGTTTCTAACTCTGTATGAACAAAATAACTGCAAAATTGGAAAAACAATCAATGATAAAGTATCTCATTAATAAGTAATAACATAGATTAATTAAACATTAATTTTATTCATAATTAAAAATGTTTATATGTATTATTTCGAAGTAAATATTAAGGAATAAATTAAATTTTACAATTTTGTGAAATATAACTGAAGAGTACGAAAGGAAAAAAAATATGTCTCTGGGGCCTTTTTGCACTCCCTCTTCACACCCCCCTCCCTTTAACCTCAAACAGCACAAATAACTAACATTTCCAATGCTACGGATTTTGAAAGAAAATCCCTTTTTGTTGAACTTTTCAACACATCAAGAATGTTCCATTAATCACAGTAAATGGAATATGAACATATACAGAACTTTCTCTGTAGGATTTGCGATCCCTGGTTTTTAGTACTATTAGAATACTTTCTTTACAATTCAAATGTACGAACATTAAAAAATGCTATTAAACTGTTTTTGGGGGAACCAGAAAAACAGATCTTTATATATGAACAAGGGGACAATAATAAAGGACAACATTTGAATGTAACACATTTATGCACAATCATATCAACAAATACATTTTATTTACTATTCTTACAGTCCCCAAAGCAAAAAATACTTAAAACGGACTTCTTTGCAGAAATTTTCAAATTCTCATTTTCAACAAATTATGTCATTCAATTGTCGGAAAATCTGCGAAATTCATCTGTCAATTGTCAGCAAAAAAAAAAAATAAATCTCAAACTTCTTCAGTTGTTCATTTAAGAAGATTGCGGAATTGATCAATAGGTAGGTGGAAAAACTTATGCAATTCAAAAGTCTATAACATAAGGAAAAATACACGAAATTCTTCAGACGGTTGTGAAAAAACATACGAAATTCGTGAACAACCACAAGAAAAAAATCGATTTTTGCAAATCGGTAGAAAGAAAATATATAGAAATTCGGCAATCGGTTATTGGTAAAAATATGCAAAACTCACCGGTGGAAAAAAACGAAATTAGTCAATCAGTAGCGGAGCAAAATTACGATTCTTTCCAATCGGTTGCAAGACAAAACAGATTTTTTTTTTCTTTGGGAATTTCACAAAATCCATTCATCAAATAGTCGTGAATTTTGACAATCGGTAACAGAAAAAAGAAATCACATATCAACAATTGGTACTAGGAAAAAAAAAAGTTGCCCATCGGTCGAGAAAAAAAAAATTGTAAATTTTGCCTAACGATAACGGAAAGAAAATCACAAATTTTGTCAAATGGTTACGGACAATAAAGAGAGAGAATTTGGTGAAATAGTCGCACAAAAAATGAAGAATTTAATAGAAAATCGCACAAAAAATAAAGAACTTCCTCAGTTGATTGGGAAAATAAAAGATGAATTTCGGCAAAAGATCGTTGAGATGATGACTTTATAGGTGCTTTGAAGAAAAAGATTATTTTCTGTAAAAATAGTCGCCTGATGCTGAAAATAGTCGCTTTTAGTACCAAGTGGCAGCCCAGTCACGAGATGTTAATTCAATACCTTATCTCTATATCATTTGGTCTTAAATAGAAAGGATGACAAAAATATAATGCTAAAAATGATTATACAAATTTAAATAATAAATAAAATGATTAAATTTATATACAATTAACTGCAAGTAGACAATTTAAACCATACTAACAAATGTATGTAAATTAAAATGCTTTTTAACAATATCACATGACATTGACACTTATATGGAACAGATACTAACAAAAAATTTAATGCTGAAAATTTATACAAATTCAGAAGGGAAAAAAATAAGGGGGGGGGGGGGAATGTAATTGAGCAAGGTAACTACAGGAGGATTATTGTTTACATATTGATACACTATTAATATTACACGTAGCTGTTTTAGATCAAACTGATATTTTTTTAATTTTTCTATTTTGCTCTCGAAGATGTATTTTAAGAGATAATAAGGAAGAAAAATGAATAATCTTTTCTTTAACAATATTGGTATGCAGGTTACAGTTAATAAATTTTAACATTGGGGGACAAGACAATACCGATTTCAATTGTTTTACTAAATTATATGATGACAAGTGAGAAGATAAGAAAGTTTCTGCACTTTCCATAAGTGCCAGCAATGCACTTTGTCATATTGTATGATGGATGAATTAAGCCACCGTCAGCATTATCATCTTCGTATTCCTTAAAGTGCAGAAACATGGTATGCTGCAACATTGGTTTTGAGCTGTCCACTAGTGAACTCTGGCACATATTGCACTCATGCAGTTTGAGTGCATTCATTACTCTTCTGGATATGCATCCGCTTAAAAAGGCAATAACATTTTGCGATAAAAAATTGGCGCTGTCAAAACTTGTTTCTTGAAGAGTAGCATCATCGTCATCGCAACCAGACAAATCAATGATAAGACGATTATCAAAATCATCATTTTGATTTTCTTCCTCCTCTGTTTCATCTTCTGCACTTTGAGATGCAGAAGACAAAAGATAAAACATAAATTTGTCTTTATCAGGTTCGCGGTTGGAAATTTTTTTGCTGGATGAAAGAGAATTCACCGAAGCAAGCTTGAAAGCAGTGGCGAATTCATATGCGGAAGGGTTTGTCCTATTCCCTCCACATCCCCTGATACGACAAAAAAAATTTTCAAGGCAATCTTGGTTGCAACGTTTTGTCATAAAAAATTCTCTGTTTGCTAACATTTTTTCAGAAAGTTGTATCATACCATTTATAGTTTGTAACCAACCTTTTTTATTGAGAGGTCCTGGATCTTTCCTTTTTTCTCCTGGATTTTGGCCAGAATTCTCACGAGGATGCACAAATTTCCATGAACCTATGAATTCTAGCATTTCCTTCCAAAAATTTAGATGAACAGATCCTTCTTTTACTGCACAGTGATATTCATTTCCTTTTTGTGGATTTTTACTAGTCCCATTTAGGGTGTCGAAAAGATGATTCATGCACATCACAAATTCCACAGTTGGAGCAGAACTTGCCTGTATCAAGTTTGCTATCATACACACGTTCATGCCTGCAGCAACACTGTGTCTAAAGAGCTGGGCAGACATACTTACTTTCATGGAATCATGTTTAACTGAATTAATATGTGCCTCAGTTAACCTGGGTGCACATCTCAGAAGTAATTTTTGATCTTCAGCAAAAAAATCTCGGATATGCTGAAAACGAACTAGCCCTTTATTTGTTTCAAGATTGTACTTCATTAAGTTCCTTCTTAAGTTTTTTAACAGGTGAGGTGGGTCAAACATGCAAAACACTTTATGCACATCAAATTCAAAATAGGGCTTTGACGCATCTGCTCCAAGCATAGAGAAAAATCTTATATTGTTTCCACCTTGGTCACATATGAAAACTTTTATGATAGCACCTGCATGATACAACTCTGAAAGCGCTTTCGTGACTATACCTTGCAACTTTTCAGCATTCATGTTGTAACTTGAAAAACAGAAACTAATGGGAAGTTTTCCCTACCTTTCAAAGCTCTTAGCATCAGTACCAAGGCATGATTTGCAACATTGTTAGTGCGCAAACCTTCTGAAAAGTCTTCAAAGCCAACAACATTACCTTTTTTCATATCGTACACCAGGAAGGGTTTCAAAGACATTTCGTCAAAAATCAAAGCAAATTGCCTCTCGTGCCCTGGCTTTCCTGACAAAACTTTTCTTAGTGCACAGATTAAATCGGAACTTATACCGGTAACAGACAATTTTGAAGATACGAAACATTGGAGAGTTTTTTCTGTCGGAAGTTCCAAAGTTTCTTTCAAAACTGCATATGCTGTTCTGCTCTTACAGAATATACGATATGCGTTTATTTTTTCGTATTCCGTAAAACGTCTTGCATTTTTTTTCATAGTGTTGAGCTCTACCTGACGCTGAATAAAGGTAGATAACTTTTCGGTGACACCACGCTTAGAGAGAATTCTTAAAAAATGATTGTTTTTTCTTTCACGCTCGAGAGATGCAAATTTTATTTTGTATTTTCTTAAAGAGTCACGATACTGTTTTATTTTGCCTGCTAATTTTGGCCTTTCTAGGTGTGTATTTCCTTTTACGTGCTGAAAAATCCGACTTTGGTGTGCTACATATATTCACAGCAGGTGCTATTGTTTGAACATGATGCATCTAACCGCCACACATGGCTTGAGGATGCTTCGACAGATAAAGATCCAGAAGACAAATTTTGTGACAGAATAGGTGTACTCGTGCTTGGGACTTTAGCAGAACAGGCCACCCCAGAAAATGTACTTGATACTTGAGAAGGAACTGGAGATAATAACAACTGTTTAAGGAGACTGGAATCATTGTCACAGTCATTTGTGATTGTACAAATAGCAAAACTGGAGACATCTGAAGGTGGATCTATACTAGCCACGCTGGATTTTGAACAGCATGTAACTGCATTATGAACTAACCGATGTTTTTTAGTAATGTTCATAAAACACCAGTCTTCGAAGTGATCCATGCAAAGATGCGCTCTTTTATAAAGTTCAGAAGCAGGAACACCAACGAACTTTACATTTTTACAAGCTTTAACCCATGCTTTGCATCTGAAAAGAGAGAGGATAAATATTATTATTACAGAAAGATAATTTAGTTCAGAAAATACTTGATTTAAATGAAGTATGCATCTACAATACAATCAGCTGCTTTTATTAATTGTGTGGGGTTTAATAAAATTTTCAATATTTTAATCAAATTAAAAAAAAATTTCTAACTCTTGCCTTGGATATTTTATAATCTGGTAATAAATAAAACAAATCATGAAGCAGAAAATATTGACTAAACACTGACAATATTGGCAAAAAATCAAATGAAGAATTTCACAAAAAAGATTTTTCTGCGACTGGCCGATGAATTTTAGACTTTTTTCAGACTATCCCACGGATAAAATTTTCAATTTTTTACCTGCAACCAACTAGTGAATTTCACAATATATTCCTTTTAATTGATAGTCAAAGGATCTGGGAAATAACGCGAATTTAGACAAACGATCACAAAAAACACAAATTTATGTCAAAGGATCACGAATAAACGCAAATTTATGTCAAAGGATTGCAGAAAAAACGCGGAATTTCGTCAAAAGATCCCGAAATACAAATTTCTGCCAAAAGATTGCTGTACAAACTTTATTTTTATCCAAAAGTCCCGGAGAAAACGTGAATTTCGTTCCAGGGACGCGGGAAAACACGACTTTCGTCAAAGGATCCAGGAAAATATACGAATTTCGTCAACGGTCGTGGACGGAACTTTCAAAACGGTCGTGGACGGAACTTTCAAAACGGTCGTGGAAAAAAAATGCAAATTTATTCAAGCGTTTGCGAAAAACGTAAATTTCTGTCAAAAGATTGTGAAAAAACAAAAAATGCCTTAAAGGATTGCGGAAAAAAGGCAGAATTTCGTCATAAGAACTACCATTAATTTTGCTAGGTAAAATTCCTTATTGCCTGGACTACTAATATTTCTTTTATTTTACACGTTATTGAAAAATGCAAAATCCAAGTTATGCAAGCTTTAGAAAAATGATGAATTAATAAATTTTAAAGGTGACAAACATTTTTAACAATCAAACTTTTCTTATAAGCTTTAAAATCTATATAGCAGACTAATTTTTCTAAAATTAGCTGGGAAGAAAAAAACAAGTAGATAGTTAATTTTCTTCTTTGTTTTAAGCTTTTTATTTTTAAAAATAGCCAAGATGGAACATTTTATCTATGGAACATAAGATAGCTTTTACTTAAAATGTTTAAATTTTAAATGAAGTTATATTACTTATATATCCAACAATGTTTATTTTTATCAAGAAATGTGCATGTATATATGTAATAGGAAAATATATTTTAAAAAAACCTTGTTTAAACCAAAAAAAACGGGTTTTTGGGATTTTTTTTTTTTTAACACGGTTTTTTACCAATCCTGGTAAGAACCCTATTTATTTTAAAACTTATAATGCTTGTAGATAAGAAAACTTAACACGTTACTCTCGCAGACAATTTTTATCCCACTAAATTGCTGTCACAGACAGAAACATAAATTTCTGCTACTGGGAAATTACAGTTTAAAAAATGTAACCAAAGCAATGATCAAAAATATGAACAACCCCTGGTCTCAAACTGTGTAGATTTGAGGGAGTCTACTGTATTTCCTTACAAAACAGTGCATTTTTTTAAACTAACATCCTACCCCTTTTTCCTTCGAGAATTAATACTAAATTATAAATTATTATTTTAGTAATATTAAAGCATAAAAATTGTACAGTAGACTCCCTCAAATCCGCACAGCTTGGGACCAGAGGTTGTGCGGATTTTAGAATTTTGCAGATCTGATCATTGATTTGTTTACATTTTTGAAACATTAATTTGATTGGCAGTTAAGCAAGGGAAATTATAATGAATACTTACAATAAAGGCAAACAGTAAAATAATTATGTAAAATAAAAATTTAGAAAAATATCAAATTATTACTGATGAAATCGATTCAATTCGATTCCAAATGTCCTGTGCTGCCATCTAGTGGTCAAGCGATCGTAAGATCGATACGTAGCTTATTGAGCTCTCTGTAATTTTTTTCATTGTTATTTAGAGTCCTGAATGCTGTTCTTATACTGCTTTGTATACTTAGAAATAAATATGTCTATAATTTAAAAAAAAAATTCCGCGAACAATGATTTAAAAATAGCGTTCGGTTCATGGATTTTTCCATTTCAAACCCTGGAATTTTTTTATATAGCTATGATAATTTATATCAAATCAAAAGTAATGTAAATTTATTTAGTAATAAATGAGCTGTAATAGCCAAACGATGATTAACAAAAAATTTAGTAAAAAACACATTGTGGCAGTTGCCGATTTCGGCGCTATCTTGGATTTTGCTTCTTCAACTTAACTGTAAATTTCATTGTTTACATCGGAAAAACACGCGGATTTAAGGGAGTCTACTGTATTATATTCTTAGAGATTGTTTAATAATTATTAATTTGAAGTAGTGTTAATTCAATATTAAATGCAGTTATTTATCATTTTAATAAATGTAAATATCAGTAGTATTTAATATGGTTTTTCATAATTATTATAAAATATTAATCAGGGGTCGATGTAGGTTTTTATTCTTGGGGCCCATTTTGTGAAAAGTAAAAGCTATTTTTATGAATTTTATTATATTTTTGTGATAAATAACATTTTGTAACGAAAGTTGAAACACAGTTATTTAAATTCGAACCAAGCATTCATTAACAAAAACTTCTTCAAATCCTCTTTCTAAAGTTTTTCTTTTTTTTTTTTTTTTTTTTTTTTTTACAATATTACACATTTTAAAACAGTTTTTATTAAAAGGAATTTTACGTATGAGCCTGTTTTATTAAAAAGAATTTTATGAAGGGGCCCATTTTATTAATTAAATGTTTGTGAAAGGCCCTAAACAGGTCCCAAATTTTGTCTGGATCGACCCTTGTTAATATATAACACATTGTATATTAGTACCCAGGTAATGAAAAGAAATACAGTTTTATAATTACTGTAACGTAATTATTAACTAATAATTATAATTAAAGTTTAAAAACAGATGTTAGCAATTGGAGGTTTAACTGCTTTCGAATCCTAAAACTGGTTGCTATTTTGTATTTTAATGCAGTGAAAAAGCATCAAAAATTTAAATTAAAAAAAATCCAATTTCTTTTATATAACTAATGTAACCCCCCCCCCCCTCCCTCATACACACACCACCACCAATGTCTCAATCTCAATAATTTAACTGTAATTCCCAGATATTTAGCATTTAAAACAATCTAAAATAAAATATTGATCTTGTGATAAACACAATAATTAATTAAAACAATGAATAATAAAATATTTTTGATACTACTTAGTTATACCATCGACCAATTTCGCCAAATTACATAAATCGCCAAACCACTCTCTAAATTGTACAAATTTACATAATTTTTATTTTAAATAACGAAAGAACAAATAAATTAGTATAACATTAATAAAAATACAAATAAAACGTCGAAATAAAAATCACTCGACGTAAACATGTGTAACTTGCTTAAAGTCAAACGAATGTGACATTTACGATCAACCATTATTGGCATTTAATCTTATAGTTTGGCGATAAATTTTTGGTAACCAGGTAGTGTACCAATATTTTATTAATTATTCATATCCTAATTGTTAACTTTATTTAAAAATAATTTGTTTCCAAATAGAGTCATAAAAAGAAATTATTAGGATTCGTGTTTAAAAAAAAAACAACAACCCAAATTAACCACATTTTTAAAAAAATTTAAATCTAATTTTTTAAAAAAAAAATTCTCACACAATATTACAGGGTTCGTACGCATTTCTTTAAATAAAAATCAAGGACTTTCAATGACCAAAACCAAAAAAATTAAGGACCTACAAATTAAACTAATAAATTATAATTATGCATTTTGCAATAGAGTTACATTTTGGTAAATACATGTTTTAAACGTTCAAATTAGGGATTGACCGAAGCAGCAATTTTGCCGAATACTTGAAACTTTTTAATATGCATTTTTGCATATATTAGCTTTTTTAATAAGCTTTAATTGAAATTAAATTCTCAATAATTAAATTCAGTTACATTTTTATTCTAAAATCTAATTACAAAAAAAAAAAAAAAAAAAAAAAAAAAAAAAAAAATTGACTTATTTCACAACTTCTGACTCACAAATTCATTAACCCATCACTTATTTTTTATTATTTTATCACTAGTCAATACCAAAAAATAATCTATGAAAATATTAAACTATACAGGGTATTATTAAGGATAAGGATTGTCAGAAAAAAAAAAAAGTTCATTCAAATAATAAGAAAATGTTGTCATTAAGCTGATTTACTGATTGTCTAATTACAAACATATTGAATAGGAATGTTCTCAAAATACAAAATGTATTATATCAATTTGTACATTTAACTATTTTCTGTCAAATTATTCATAGAATATTTATATTTTGATTAATATTTTAACATTGTGGTGGTGAAGATAAGAAATTTGAGCGATTTTGATATAATGGTTATAAAAGCTATAGGATACGCATAGGGACATACTTATTTGATGTGTGCATTTTCTTTAATATACACCTTAGATATACAGATATGAACTCTGATATACTTATTTGATGTGTATATTAAATAAAATACACATTAAATCAATTTAAATAAAAAAAAAACTAATGTAGAAGTAAATAAAATTAAATGATAAGGGAAAGATGCACACCTTCCTTACTTTTTTTTTTCTCTGTTGCAGACAGTTGTTTTGATTTCGCACCTATGTAGACTATTTTAGGAAGGGAAAAGTTTTTTTAAATAAAAAATGGCCTTTGACTTATTTTTTGTAGTGCAGCTGAACTCTGAACTCATGCACATAATATTGAAACTCATTATTTAGCCTATTCTACTGCTAAGTAAAAGAGAATTCTTCTACTTCTAAGAAAATACTTATCTGCAATTATTCGGCCAATACTTAAAAGTATTCGGCCGAAGCCGAATATTCGGTTTACATGCCGAACCACCGAATACCGTATCAACTATTCGGTCAATCCCTAGTTCAAATGGCCAGAAAGGGGGGGGGGGGATTTCAGCATGTGGCAGCAGAAATTAAAAAAAAAAATTAAAAATAAATACAGAAGAAAAACTAGTCGGATGTGCCAATCTCAAAACTTTTCTATTTCATACCCGTTAATACTTCAAAATTCGCTATCAGAGTGCCAAAATTAAATGACAATCTATGCCCATCACGAGGGTTCTAAAAGATACAAAATTCTGTGCATTAGTTCTTGAGATATGACTATCGCTAAAATCAGGTAAATTCTGCAAAATGCAGAATGGCAGCATCACCTGTTGGGTGATTTATACCAAAACCTAATCAGCAACAACTTATGTCAGCGTCTAACTGTATCTGAAGTTTGGTGAAAATCCGTGCAATACTTGTTCAGATAGAGCTATTGCGAAAATCTTGAAAAATTCAGCATAGCAGTGCCACCTGTTGGGCAATTTACACCAAAACATAATCAGCACCTAGTGTTGACTCTAAGCTCTTTAGCAGGGTGCAGCACCTGGCGGGCCTTTTAATTTCTTTTTTTTTGTGCCCGGCGGCTCTCTTAAACCCTTCCGATGCGCCCAGCTGCCCTTTTTAATACTTCCGATGTGCCCCGTGGCAATTCAATTGATCCCGGGAAAATATCGCAAATTCTAGGGACTATAAACAAACCACTTTAAAATATTTTTTTGTGAACAAGGTACAATTGTACCTTGTTCTTAAGTGTGCCCTTTTTAAGCATAGATTTCTCTTTTTGAAAAAAATGTACCCCGTTTTTTAGAATAGTGTTTGTTCCCTTTTTGAAAAATGTACCGTTTTTTCAGAATAGTGTTAACTTTTTGAAAAATTCCCGCCCGGCGGCAATTTTTTTCTAGAGTCAACACTAGCACCAATATTTATTATGGTATATATCTGAATCTGAAGTTTGATGAAAATTTATGCATTAGTTCTTGAGGTAGAGCTGTTGTGGAAATCTTAAAAAAAATGTAAGTACTCATTAAGTGTATGTGGGTGGAGGGAGACCGGAGCAAAAGGAAAAGCTAATTTCGGGTGGGAAGAGAAATATTCATGATCAATATTTATTCACTGTGACAGTAAAATTACAAATAGAACATTTTTTTTATTATTATTAAACAATTTTAAAGAGTTTCTAAACTTTGAGTACTGTTTGGGGGGGGGGGGGGCAAAAACGATGAAGCAAAACTTTGAGAGGATGAACTTCAGATTAAATTTTAATGAAATGAATTGTCAATGAAATTTAGGGCTAATTATTTGTTCACTAATAAAGTAACAAACAGAGTAGAAAGAGGTTACCAAAATTAAGTTTTAAACATATCAAACTTTGGTATTGTGGAGGAATGAGCAAAAGGAGGAAGTAAAATCTGGGAAGAAGGAGAAACAACAAGGGGGGGGGGGGGGGTTAAGATTTAATTTTAAATCAGAAATTCAAAGAAATGAAGAGTTTTACCCCTGATTAAGAAATAATGAAAGAATAAAATTAAGCACTTTTAAGGACTTTTTGCAGATTTTGCAAGAAAATAAGTACTTTTAAGCACCAAAAATTCTATTTTAAAAATGTAAGCACTTTTAAGGACTTTCAAGGACAGTACGAACCCTGTACTGCTATTTTATGTCTTAATTTGTATAGTAAAAATGACATACACATAAGTATTACCAATATATATTAATATTATTACACAATTTACATAAATGATTAAATTGTAACACTTTAGGCTATGAATACTTTATACTACACAAAATGCATGAAAGACTACAAATCAGATGTCAAAAAATCGATTGCGAATTCGCCGGGAGTCCGCCATCCTGTTTATTTGTAGGTCATTTATAACCACTTTATGCTTATTATTTTTTTTTTAATTTACAGATTAAATAACAAAAACAAAGAAATCCAAATAAAGAAATTTAAAATCGGCGATGATCAACAAAGAAACAAGATGTCGAACTCCGGGCAAAAACGCAAGTAGTAACCGTAATGGAAATTCCTATCTTACTTAACAAATTTATAAATGACGAAACAGAAATAATCATAAAACAATTTATTACTGACCTTTCTTCTTCTTTAGGAAATCTGTAGAAATGAATCCCTTGAATATTCGAGGTATTCTTGCAATCACTAAAGCGGCAGTACCGCCATGCGTTTTTCTCCATAATGAAGAAAAAATATAATCACTAAAAGTAAAAAAGAAAGAATAAAGTTGCTCTGAAAAGTGCCGTTTAATATAAACTAAATTATTCTTCTTTTGAAAAACGTGCCAAAAACTATAAGAAAAAATAACAGTATAGACGTGGTAAATTAAAATCAATCGTACGGTACTCCGACTCGATGGGTACACGACATTTCGGTCCCGACACTTCGGTCCCGCCATTTCGGTCCCGCCGTTTCGGTCCCGAGACATTTCGGTCCCTGGCCATTTCGGTCCCGAGACATTTCGGTCCCTGGCCATTTCGGTCCTGAGACATTTCGGTCCTGAGACATTTCGGTCCCTGTCCATTTCGGTCCTGAGACATTTCGGTCCCTGGCCATTTCGGTCCGGAGACATTTCGGTCCCTGGCCATTTCGGTCCCGAGACATTTCGGTCCCTGGCCATTTCGGTCCCGAGACATTTCGGTCCCTGGCCATTTCGGTCCCGAGACATTTCGGTCCCTGGCCATTTCGGTCCCGAGACATTTCGGTCCCTGGCCATTTCGGTCCGGAGACATTTCGGTCCCTGGCCATTTCGGTCCCCAGCCATTTCGGTCCCTGGCCATTTCGGTCCTTAGCCATTTCGGTCCCTTGTCATTTCGGTGCCCACCACCTTATAACTCGTATTCTAATTGTCGTGGGCCGCCAAACGCTGTAATTTAAACATTATTTGGGACCTTTTAAAATTTTTTTAACACCCCCCACCCCCCAAATTAAAAAAAAGCTGAATATAACAGTCCGATAAATTTAAACTTTTATAACTCGTGATAATGAAATCACAGCGAGCTGAAAATTTGTTTGATTGAACAATGTGATATAATTTTACAGGGGACATTGTTTTTTTATTATTATTATTATTTAACAAAATGGATTTTTTAAGCTGTATTATTTGTTATTAATATTAGGTATTTTATATATACTATAAACTGCCATAGATGATTTTTTGGTTGTTTTCATACGTTTTTTAGAACCTTTAAATTATCATCATTAATTAAATAATTTAAAAAACTTCTTATTTTTTCTCCTTCTTACAATTAGATTAATAATAAATGTCTTCAATAATTCAAATGGACACTTATAAGCTATTGTAGGTAAATATTTCCTCAAATCATTCTTCTACATCCTCACCTTTAATAATTCAGAAATGAGATATATTTATTGAAGCAAAAATATTTAATTTTTCTTATTACTTTTATAATACAAAGTTATAATTTTGTTTTCATAAGTTACTTTACCATTATAAACATTGGGAAAACAATAGTGATTTGGTAATTAGGTGTGCCAGGAAAAATATTTTGTTGTCAGAAAACTCCACCCACCGCTTCATTTTTTTAAAAATAATTATTGGTTGCATTTTTAACAGTCTTCTCACCCATTGCAGACGATTTTTGTGAACTAATTTTATTGAAACTGGGCCTATTTCTTTGTAATAAGATGATTATTTTTTATTTTATGTAATAGTGTATTATTTTAATTAATTTTATTTCCAATTTTTAACTGACAAAACTAAGGTTTTTAGGTGCGTTCGTAATTATATAAATACGTAGCACCTATAGTCGTCGTTCAGTCCGTCCGTCTGCCCGTCTGTCTCCGCATAAACAGAACAAAAACAACCCAACCGAATGGTCTGAAATTTTAAATATATGATTGTTGCATAATTTTGTCGAGCCATTTCAAATTTTATGGATATCGGATGCATAGTTTAATTACAGGGACTGTCAAAAGTTTTTTTTACATTACGGCCAATGGGAAAAAATTATTGCAAGTGCATTTTAATGATGTTACAACAGCCTTCCGAGTGGTCTGAAATTTTAAATATATAATTGTTACAAAATTTTGTCGAGCCATTTGAAATTTTATGAAAATCGGTGTATAGTTTAATTACAGAGACAGTCAAAAGTTTTGCGTCACATTACGGGGAATGGGAAAAAATTATTGCAAGTGCATTTTAATGATGTCACAGGCTATGCACTAATGAAGTGCAAAAAAAATATACATTCAGTACAATATGGGGTGCAAAAAATAATTATAAAACTAGTTATAGTACGAACGCACCTCATTTGCCACGTTTGACGAGCAATTTCCAACTTGTTTGTATTTGTCGTTTATTTATTGATTTTTAATATTACCCTTTTCCTCCCACTTTCCCAGAAAAAAAATTAATAATTTTTTTATTTTAGTTTTATTATTAATTATATTAATAGTTTTAAATTTCGGTGACTTTAAATATAAAATAAATAAACATGTAAAAGATAAATTTCAGTTTATAACTACTATATGATAAATTGAATATAAAATGTATTATGTATTGAGTTTATTTTAAAGTAAAAAAATGTAATGTATATTAATAATGTTATTAATTTAATAAATTAAGGATACATTAAATAAAAAATATATTTAATAAAATATTAATTTAATTTTTATACTAAAATTCCTAACTTTTTTGAGAATTAATTAATAGCAATTATTAGTAGCAATTATTAATAGCACTAAAAGTTTTTATTCAAAAGTTTTAATTTATAATTTCCAAAAAATAATAAAGGAATTTTTTGAAAAATCAGTCAAAAACATAAAGTCTAAGTAATAATTAATTAATTAATTAAACATAATAATAATAATAATAATAATAATAATAATAATAATGCAACATTGTACAAATACGTAAAAATACCTTTTAACAGTGTTAGGTGATATTATGCAGATTTTAATTTTTTAAGTACAGTTATAATTTACAATTCGCAAAAAGTAAGAAATTATTAATTAATTATAATTAAAGAGCAAAAATAATATTATAAGCTAACTAATAAATGAATAAACAACATGTTTATCTTCAGCACCCGTATCACTTTTATACATCCTAATGAAGTTAATAACGTTATAATAACCGAAAATTAAAAAAATATACATTTGCATTTACCCTATAAAAACTATTATATAGTTCATGTAATAGTTTTTAAAAAACAAGCAATTGATAAATTAGTTATCTAAACAATTAATAATTAAAATAATTTTGAATTGATAAATACGTTTAATAAAAACAATTCAATTTTTGAATTTTTTTTTACTTAACAATATAAACTATGAGTGTTTTCAACTTGTCGTGCAAGTTAAATTCATGCTGTATCAAATTTATTGCAAACTAACGGCAAACAAGTAATCAAAAATACTGCAAACTTACTGCAAAGTAGTAATCTTTCCATCTCACACTATAAGTTTAACCCCTTCGAAGGGGCCAATAGATCTGATCAGGTCTATTGATGCGAAAGCGCCGTCAGAAGGCGCATGCATAGGTTTTATCACCATAAACAAGTTGATAATATTTGTACTTTTCATTTCGAGCATTTTTTGGTATTTAATAAGTATAGCGTTTAGAAAAAACGGTGCCTACCGAATAAAATTTCTGCAATTTCTGCGTATGTGCTGATTCTCATTGTTGTTGAGTCTCTCAACAGAGAGATTTTTTGCTTTCGTGAATTAAAGACAGTCTTGCCATCAGTTTCACAACAAACTACTCATGCAAGTGGGTGATGGTATACCTTGCGGGAGATTTGCTGCGAATTTCTCAATTCAAATTTGTCACGGCAAGATAATATCAGAAAAAATCAAACTTTCTGCTAATGTTCATGCTATCTGGGTTACCTCAAAAATTTCCATGAGGAGCGCGGCGGATCGCATGAACGGCTCATGCGATTGACACTTATGTGAAATCATTATCCAATATCTATTACAGCACAAATTCTTAATTCAATGGCAAGAAATTAAACATGAAAATTGCTGTTTTACACTTAACCACTTGGCCCTAACTTTATTGTAGGCAAATGTTATGTAATATGAAACTTGATTTAACCCATTCGCTGCCAAAACTAAGAATTTTCAAATTTTTTGTTGAAGGTCGTTTGCCAGCACAAATTCAGAAAGATAAATTTCGCTTTACTAATACAGCGAAATTTCTGCCAATAAATGAGGCATTTTTTTTAAATTCTAAAATAGTGGTGACAAAGTAATCAATAAATTAAAGCCACGAGTATACTCGTGAATGACAGCGAATGGGTTAATTAAATTTAACTCTTCAGTATGCGCTCAGATTTTTACATGATAAGTTAATCTTTTTCACTGGTAAATATTAATGTAACTTGAATGTATTATTAGTTGTCGTTATAGAGATTGGCCTTATATTTTTTATCCATGCTTTTTTTTTTCTAATTAAGAAATTAAATAAGGATATACCTAAATTCTTAAAGTTACTCGAAATACTTCTATCATATATACACAGTCAAGACAAGATTCCAAGGACTGGTAAAAAGCTCCATTTTAGACAGGCTTCCATGTAAAGAAGTGTAATTAATTATACTTCTAAGATACACTACCTCAATAACATCTATTGTTCGTTTCGCAGGGATTCTGAAACTCTTCCGTTTGAGACAGGATTCCGTTATAGAAAGATTCCGCTTTCACAGGTTTCACTATGCTTCACTAAAGAAGGGTGAAAATCCCCTTTTCAGACAGGTTTTCAGCAAATTTAATTGTATCGCAATTCATATTAAGACCATGTAACGCTTACGTTAAAGACAGGATTCTGTTATAGACAATTACTATTTTGACAAGTTTTATTCTATTCATATGATATAAATAAGTATATTTATATAAATACACAAAACTTTTAAAAATGGAACCTGCCTATAACGGAGTTCTGTCTTAAACATAAATGTTCCATAGTGCTACGGAAAAGAATACTATACAAATACACCAAATAACACGGAAACTTGTGTAAAACGGAATTTTTCACCAATATTTACAATTTCATCTTGACAGGTTTTACTATATATATAACATGAAGGGAAAATTCTGGACCCTCCCCCACCCCGAAACGAAATCCTGGCTACGCCACTGCATGTCGTCCCGGTTTTTTTAAGCCATTAAAGATGAAAAATGCCGTGTGGCCACAAAAAAGCACCGGCTGACTAGAACAAAGAGAGCGCGAGTAGAATAATTCTTCTATCTGGATCTTTATTTAGCATAATCAAATGGAGGAAGCCAGGACATCTACACTTGACATATATATATATACATGTATAATATTCTTTTGAATGAATAACATATAGATATGAAGAAAAGCCAAATATGTACTCTAAATTTCCAAATTTCTTCATTGTGATATATTTATAAAATTTCTTAATTTAAAATGAAATTTTACGTAAAAGTGATTCACTACACATTATTATTTTGAGATTTTATGTTATTTTTCTTTTTGTATTTTCATTTTTATTTTTTATTTGTCATATTAAAACATGTAGGCTGCTTTAATTCTAAGTATATAAGTCAAATAAATAACAAAGAAATATTTGAAATATAGAACTAATTTTAAATACGAAAAGAATATTTTATGACAATAGAAATTTTAAAATTTTGATTTATGTTTATTGTGCTCGTAGTTTTTGAATGTAATAGGCATATAAAAGTCTTAAATATATTAAAAAGGATTTGTAATTGTTGCAAACCACTTCACCGTCGACAGGTATGGGGAAAAAGTGCTTTTATCCCCGAGTTATCTGGGGGCAAACGGTGAAGTGGTTCAAAATTAAAAATTTTTTTAAACTTGTCATTCGACAGCGGTAGAAATAGCGGTAATATTATTGTTACATGTAAAAAGATTAATGCAAACTTTTAAATAGTTTTTCAAAAAGCAGTAAATTAAAATAACTATTAAAATAAAATAGAAATTTCTAGTCTGTTCCGGTGCAGAATTTAAAAAATAATGTGTCTTTATCACAATTCCATGTTAAGAACCCCCTTTTTAAAAAAATATGTAAAATGCAATACATTTAAAATTGATGCGCCGTTAAATAATAGGATAAAATAAAGATTTGTAAAAATATTTGCAGATTTTTTCATTATTAATCACATAGTGTGCAAATTATATACAATTGAATATGTGCATTTTGGCATGGGCATTTGCATATGAAAATTAAAGCTCGACTTATAAATATTTTTAAATTGTCTGGACTTTATACTTATGATAGACTAAAATATGAGGAGCTTCTATAAAGAATCCACAGAACTCTCCCTTCCCCCACTCCTGAAAACGATTACTTCTACCATATAAAATTTGCATGGGGTGCTACAATTTGATTGCGAGTTATAAGTGTTTGCGGTTTTCGGGCCCTTATATTCGGTTATACTAAAATTTCAAGGGTTCAGTTAAAAAATCTTATAATGTACCTCCTTTTTTAAAGATTACGTTTACCGTACAAAATATGAGTGTGATTACGATAATTACAGAGAGAGTTATAAATGTTTTAATTTATCAGGACCTTATACTTAAGATACACTAAAATATATAAAAAGTCAACAGAGCCCCCCTCCCCCTGCCTTATAAAACGATTATGATTATCATAGGAAATTTGTGTGGGCTGCGACAATTTTGATCTGTGTTATAAGTGTTTGCGTTTTCGAGTCCTTATATTCGAGTTATACTAAAATTTAGGGAATTCAGTTAAAAAATTTGATAATGTCTCTCCTTTTTATAAAGATTACGTTTACCATACAAAATATGAGTGTTTTGCGATAATTATAGATCGAGTTATAAATGTCTTAATTTATCAGACCCTTATACTTATGATACACTAAAATATAGAAAATGTCAATCCCCCCCCCCCCTTGTTTTTTAAAATGATTACCATACGAAATTTGTGTGTGTTTACTAAAATTTTAAGGCCTTTATTTAAAAAACTCTACAATGTCCCCTATAAAATTGTCACCTATTTCAAGTGCACAAAATTTCAGCTTGCTGGAGTAGGGACCGAAATGTCTTGGGACCGAAATGTCTTGGGACCGAAATGTCTTGGGACCGAATTGTCTCGGGACCGAAATGTCTCGGGACCGAATTGTCTCGGGACCGAATTGTCTCGGGACCGAAATGTCTCGGGACCGAAATGTCTCGGGACCGAAATGTCTTGGGACCGAATTGTCTCGGGACCGAAATGTCTTGGGACCGAAATGTCTCGGGACCGAAATGTCTTGGGACCGAATTGTCTCGGGACCGAAATGTCTCGGGACCGAAATGTCTTGGGACCGAATTGTCTCGGGACCGAAATGTCTCGGGACCGAAATGTCTCGGGACCGAAATGTCTTGGGACCGAAACGGCGGGACCGAAATGGCGGGACCGAAGTGTCGGGACCGAAACGTCCTGCTTCCGACTCGATTGATAAAAATGACTCACAAGGAGAGGGTCCGAGGTTGGTCTCACGGAATCCAGCGATCCTTTGTACATTGATAGAGTATTGTCAATAGATAAACATATCAATAGGATAAAGTGCAATATTCAGGGGGGCCGTTAAAAACGAGCCCCAAAGTTCACCCAATTGACTCTTTAGTATATAATCGGATAAATTAAGTTCCTTTGCGACAGGCTCGATAGCACAGTTGGCAGCGCGCCAGACTTCTAATTTTCGTTTTTACGGATATCTGCAGGTTCGATCCTCCAACGAGAATTTTTCCCCCCCGACAAAATAATGATAAATTATTTTTGAACCGCAATTAAAAAAATATATATATATAATTATTTAAATGTAAGACAAATATAAATATTGGCGCATTCACACATATTTATTTATTTACAGAGAGAGACAGTTTTATTGCATCCTTATGGATATAATGAAAAAAAAAAGCAAGAATCTTATGCAGTATATACGTATTTTTTTGCATTCAACATTTTTGTAAATTTTATATTTAGTTTTATTTACAATCCTTTATATTTATTTTACAATTACTTACATATATTTCACAATGACGTACACTTATTTTACACTTATTTAAATTTATTTTACATTTCTGTCTATACTATGCACTTAAAAAATAAATGTATTCTATTAAAATTAAGGTTCCGATTACGGGCAGGAACCGGGATGATAATTATCATAAAAACATATGAAACAGAAACTTTTGCGACAGCGTGCACGAATAATAAAAGAAATGTTTTTACAGGAACAAGGCGTTTTAAAAAGATCATTTGGAAAACACACTTCATTGACATTCATAAATATTATTCTTTTATGTGAAAGTTTCGATGCATGCCAGCCGTATTTTATCATGTTACAAAATATAGGTGAAGAGAGTTGATAATGCACAATTGAATGAATTTTTATACAATCCTAGCAAGAATTAATTTCTCTTTTCTGTTCAATTAAACAATTACAATTTTGTAAGCGCTTAATCATATTTTTCACCTGCCTATAAAAATAAACGTCGCCTGGTTTTACCAAAGCTGTGCTTCAACTATAAGTTTTTCTATCACAAAGTAGTTCTAGATTATTGTGAAAAAGTTCATTCCCGATAAGCTTGGCTTCACAAGAAATAGCGTCTGAAGACTCCGATGAAATTAAATTATTTTAAGAGAGTAACTTTGCATAATACACGATTACATCTTTCAATATCAATTTTGATGATTCGCTATGAATTGTGTATTATGAAATTCGCTTTTCAATATTTGTAAATTTAGAAGCTTCTTCACTAGACATTTTTTACAAAATAGCTAATTTTATTTTAATTATGACACTATAATAAAGAACAACGTCTAATCACTTCAAAACTTTAAAAACAAAATGCCGTACTCATTCGCTCTGCGGCAGATGGGTGCTTAAATTTCAACAAAAGAAAGGTAAACATTTTAAACCCACCCTTTTCATTTTCTATAGCGTACTTGTTTTGCTTAAAAACCACCTGCAAATCTACGTACAAGGTTTTTAACTGAAAACAGTTATTCTAATTCCAAACATGAGATCCCATGATAAAAAATAATTATGTTTTAAAAATTAAAAAAAGAAAAAAAAAATTAAAAATTATAACATTTTAAATTGACAAGATAAAAGTAAAATAGCATATATTAATTTTATGTAGCGTATTTGAATTTACTTTGCTGAAAACAACAGGTATCTATTCATAGAAAAGTCTATAAATAAATGTGAATAAAATTAAATTTTGTCGACTGAATAATTCAGTTATTTTCATTTTTTCCCCCCATTAGATCCATAAAGCGGCAATATCTCTGTAAATTAATAAGCACATAATATATATAAGTGTGTGTGTGCGTGCAGAAGCATATTTTTATGAATATTTGTCTAACTTTAAATAATTAGATATATATTTTTTAATTATGGTTTGAAAATAACTGATCATTATTTTGTCTGAAAAAAAAAAGAAAGCTTGTTGAAGTACAGAACCCGCAGACGTCCCAGAAGAAGAAAATTAAAAGTCTGGCGCGCTGCCAACTGTACTACCGAGCCTCTTGCAAGCGAGTGTAATTTATCCGGTTATATACTAAAGAGTCAATAATGGGTGAACTTTGGGGCTCGTTTTTTACGACCCTCCTGAATATTGCACTTTATCCTGTTGATATGTTTATCTATTACCTATACTCTATCAATGTACAAAGGATCGCTGGATTCCGTGAGACCAACCTCGGACCCTCTCCTTGTCAGTGTCTGGCAGAAACATGCGCGCGCAGGTTCTTCGTAGGTGGAGACGATCGCAGGGCTCCTAGTTAGTGTGCTGTAAACTACAATTGTCCTATTTTCAAAGTCAAGAACTGCGCGCGCGGCGTTCCATAGAGATGTGGTCCCTTTTCCTGGAACCGCTTTGTTCCTACTACAGCGCCTAGAATACCTAGTGTGGAAATATGCTAGCCAAACAGTGCTAAAAATTTGTATCCCTTAAATGTGCGACGATACTGCTAAAATTTCAAGTGTCGATCGCAGCGTCATCTGCCTGATTTTCGTATTACTAGTATTACATTGTATAGACTAGCAATTTCTTGCAGTTGTAGAAAATATCCTGCAGATGTCGCTGCGATCTGGATATTGCAGCAGTATCATTGCACATTTAAGCGATACAATATTTTAGCGCTTTTTTAAGTATTACAGGGATAGCCGATTTCTACACTATATATTCTAGGCGCTATAATTCCAACCTTTCTGCATCGGCCCTCACGATCCTCGGTCTCGTATCGTTGCCAGTTGTGTTACCTAATGTTCGGCGGCAGACTGTGAATTAAAGAAAAAGGTCCATTCTAGGCATTTCAGTTTGTCCGCCGGTTTCACAACTCTGACAGTATGCACATGGGAAACGATTAGTTACGCCATTTAGTTTCTAAGAAGCAACCATACAGAGTTTGCTGATTATATACAGAGTCCAATTTTGCCCATTAACGAACTTGACCGATATTTCCTGCCCCTTTATTTTATCATTTTATGTATCAGTTGTATCCTGTTATATGAATCAGGAGACAACTGCGCGTTGATGGCGTACTTCTTTTTTCGAATATTTTTTATAGAAACTCTGCATTATTTCTATAGATATTTTTATAGAGGCTCTACATACATTTCTCAACTTCTGCTGATATTTCTTTAGCTTTCAGTTAACACTATTTCTACCGGTGCCAAATAATACCTTTAAAAAGACTTCGATTTACGGTTTTCCGTTTGTAATTTTTAGATAGAAAAAATTACAAATAATTTTTAATACATTGAAAACAATTTTATGCTTATTACATTAATAAACTACGAGTAAAATAAACAAAAATTAAAACTTTAAAAAGGCGTCATTTGACACCGGTAGAAACTTATGTAGGTAGTAGGTTAAACTAGCTTATAGAGAAACAGGCCATAATTATATAGAATTCTATAAAACTTTTTCTATATTTTTTATAGAATTCTATAAAAAAAATTTGTAAGGCTGCAGCCATATATAGAATCTATAGAATTTATACACACTGCATAATACACTAAAAAACAGATAAGTTTAAAAATGCATACCACAGCTGAAAAGGCACTTCCAGTATTTATCAATCTTAGTCGCTCTTTAAACCGAATTATTCTGTGCATCTCTGAAATGAACAATAAACGTTACGCACTCCATATTCTATAGAAAATATATTGCAATACACCTAAGTGATCCGTTTCGATTTCATCATATTTGAAATATCGTAACATCAATGAAATGCACCACAAAAGATTTCTCCCCATAGACTATAATGGAACGGAATTCTTTTGTATGTTTCTTTAAACTAACTATACAAGCTACACACTTCATTTTCAATGTCGAGCATTCTATAATTAACTTCAATAAAATAAAAATTACTTAGCAATCCGAGTATATTTACTAGAGTTAGAGCTCGGACAAACGAACAAACCCGCTATATTATCTCTTGAAAAAAGTGTGAATTATTTGCTTAATTTTATCAGGCAAAAATAACACTTCATAAACCAGTTTCCTTTGCTGTTGAGCGTTTCGTTCATTAAATTAACTAGTACGTAGTAAACTAGTTGGATCTGCCAATCCCAAAAGTTTCTTCTTTTTCATACATGGTAATATTTCAAAAAGCAGTTACACATGTTAATCCTTCAGTGTTATTACTTCAATACCACACCAACTTTGATTTTCATCTTCAGTTATTGCTTCATTTTACCAATAGGAGTAAAAACGAGTTATTCTCAATCATAATATTTAATAAAATCAATATTTTTCATTATTCTGTTCTATTGGGTTGGGAAGAATTTCGGTTAAATAGAAAGGAAAATAACTCATTTTTTCAAGACAGGGAATAAACTTTAAGCAATTATATATTTTCCATTTTGTTCAAGGACCTTTTGCCATCTTTCTTCCAGCTGCATGATTCCGCGCTCATAGAACATCTGGTCCTTAGCAGACAAAAAACTGAACCAAGAACAATTTAAGGTCATCGTCATTTGTGAAATTTTTACCATTCAAAAAATTCTGCAAACTTCGAAGTAAATGGTAATCAGATGGGGCCAGGTCAAGGCTATAGGCGGTATGCGACACCACTTCCCAACCAAGCACTCATAATTTTACACGAGTTACCAAAGATGTGAGAGGCCGTACATTATCGTGATGGAAGGCAATTCCTTTACCATTTGCCAATGCTGACTGCTTTTTTTTTCATTGCTTCATCCAGTTTCATTAGTTGCTCACAGTAAACATCTGAATATTATCTGGTTCCTTGGAAGCAGCTCGAAATACACAACAGCTTTGTAATCCCACCAAATTGACAGCATGATCTTTTTCTTATGCAATTCAGTTTTCGATGTGGTTTGTGCTGGTTCATCATGCTTGGACCATGATCGTTTTCGAATGATGTTACTGTAGGTGGCCCAATTTTCATCACCAGTGATGATTCTTTTCAAGAAACGATCGTTTTTATTGTGCTTAAGATGCGTATCGCAAATATTGATTCGTTGTGTTAAGTGAATATCTTTCAAGTCATGCGGAACCAAATATCGAAATTCTTAATGAGTCTAAGACATTTTAAGTGAATTAAAATGGTTGTGTGTGATGATACGTTTAACCTCTCTGCAATCTCATGACGATCCTCTTTAATAATGACATTGATTTGGTCATCGCAAACTTTAGTCGGTCGACCAGAACGTTGGTGATCTTTCAGTGAAAAATCTACAGAACGGAATTTTTTAAACCAATTCTGACACGTGCGTTCTGTTATGAAATCAACACCATACATTTCACATATCTCTTTATGAGCCTCTGCATCTTCTTTTCCTTTACGGAAATAAAAAAAGCAGAAGATGCCGAAAATATTCGTTTTTGCACTCCATGTTAAAATTTACCCTCAACTAACAGGAGCAAGCAAAATCACACTGCGCGTATTTCTAAAGCAACCTCAATGTTACTGCTATCAAATGGCAAAATGCCAAGAACATCACTGACAGAATTCATTCAAAAATTTTACATAACGCTCTCTATGTGTGCAAACCGAAATTAATTTCTTGCCAACCCAATACATCAAATGCTTGAAAATCGCCGTGTTAACTGGATGCAAATTTCCCGTCGCTGCATGAACAGCCGATGTACAACAGAACTATGAAAAATCGAGAAAATATAGGCAAATATTTGTCAATA
This sequence comes from Maratus speciosus, assembly GCA_963932465.1. Lineage (NCBI taxonomy): Eukaryota > Metazoa > Arthropoda > Arachnida > Araneae > Salticidae > Maratus > Maratus speciosus. Next base: position 168,321,421 of record OZ010787.1, on the reverse strand, counting down.
GCCAAAAACATACACATGATTTTTTTTTTTATATTCTATGCATAATCTCATACATTTTTCGATGATGCAATAATGAAAATGGCACAAAAATCGCTATTACAGCGCCCCCTTCCGGCGGAATATTTCCAAACTCCAGAAAGATCTGCTGGTCATATCCAAAAACATACACAAAAAATTTGGTTCAATTCTATGGATAACTTCATACACTTTCCGGTGATACAAAGCTTCATACATACGGACACACGGACATGCGGATGGACAGACAGATATTTTGTATAAACATGTTTTTCGGGATCTCTGATCCCTGAAAGTGTAAATCCATCAAAAAAAATTCCATTACAATACTTTCTTCTTTAGAAAGAATAAAGTAAAAAGAGCTTTATAAAATGTGAAAAGTATCACATGTTCATTTGAATTTTTATATGCATGATTCCAATACTGATTATTTGTTTTTTCATCGATCTAATTAACGACAGAATGGCCCAATTTATAAAATGCCTATAGATAAAAATAGATACTTTAACATAAATTTATTGTCTTCATTGAAAGCCTTTTTTAATATTTTTCTATATATTTCAAAAGAATATTCCAATATGTATTATTGAGCTTATTTTAAAAAATATTAAGAATGCTGTAAAATGCTTGTTAAAATTTGAGGCAAGGGTCCTCTGCATTGGGTTGTATAACCCGGATTAACCCGAACCCAACCCGTTCGAGTCGGTCTAACGCTATTTTTTTTTTTATTGCTGGTCGAGTTTTCGGGTTCCGGTTGACCGAATTTTTCAGAATAATGTTCTGAATATTTTTTCAATTGAAAAAACTCTATATTTGAATAGTAATGAGTGCATATATGATCATTTTAATACAAAAACGATAAAACTGATATTAGCGGTATTATAGTAGGCAATATTTTCATAATTTTATTAAAATACGGATTCATTTTCTTTCGTTTCGGATTTGAATATTTTGGGTTCTGATTGAAGTGTTTCGGGTTGGCAAAATATTTTTTGTCGGGTTAGGGTCTGGTTGAATTTAAGCTGAAATGCCTGGTTGATGTCAAGCACATCCCGACCGTGCAGGATTCTATTTGAAATCAGGCATTTGGTAAATCGAGAAATTCAATTACAGTACTATAAAATTGCTATTAAATGAGTCGCAAATGATATAAAGTTGGTCTCTTTCATTTTAAACACTTTCCAACATAGTTGAGAAGTGTTTGTGAAATTTGTGTGTCTGTCTGGGCGTCTTGTCGTGCTCTAACTCTCGAAAATATACTAGAATTGCCATATAATTTTACATGTTGTTGATATTTAGTATAGAATGTTCCGTATTATAAATGAAGTGTGTAGCGATTATAGTTCGTTCACAGGGATACACAAAGAATTCCGTTACATTATTGTCTATAGAAAAAAAATCGTTTACAGTGCTTCGTTTATGTTTTACTGATGTTATAATATTTCAAACATAATGAGATTCATATGCGTCACTGAGGTGGTCTACAACATGCTGCTTTCTAAGGAGTATAAATTAACTAAAGTTTATAGTTCGTTTAAAAGGACTCATAAAATAATTTTATTACATTATGGTCTATGCGCAAAAATTGATTGCAGTGCATTATGATGATGTTAAGATATTTCAAATATAATGAAATTAAACAGTATCACTGAAGTGCAATACAACATGTTTTCTATAGATTATGAAGTGCGTAGAATTTATCTTTCGTTAATGTGATTAATATGGATCACTGGGGTGGACTATGACATTCTTCCTCTGGAGTATAGAGTAATTAGCATTTATAATTTCTTTCCATGGTGCACAGAAGAATTTTGTTATATTATGATCTATGGCGAAAAAATGTTTACAATACATTTTAATGTTGTTGGGATACTTCAAACATAATGAAATTAAAACAGATCACTAAGGTGCAATACAACATGTTTTCTATAGATTATGGGGTTTGTAACAATTATCACCAGCCTGCATTTTTAAACTTTTTGTCAGATGATTTCTTATGATCAAGTTTTCCTAAATCAACTTTTGATGCTGATTCCGGAAATGGCTTCCATTTTCGCCTATCACGTCAGGATTTTACAAAAAATAAGATGTTGTGTTTTCAATATTTTAATTAATGCAATAAAATAAACAATTAAATTAAAAAAATCAAAAACCCGACTGCGTAAAAAGCGAACTAATTAATAATTTCTCGTCAATGTGAAACAATTCTTTTTTCAATTCCTACTATTAGCTCACACTCTCGCTATATATATCTTGTTCAAATTTTTAATCGTTAATAAAATACTTATTATTCATCCAATCAAGCTTAAGTAAATTTTTTAAAACTTGTAGTGGATGACACTTGATGTTAATCCAGTTTTTTTCAAATATTAATTCATTAATTAAATTTACTTAATTAATTTTCAATAATCGAAACAGCCACCCCCTCCTTCTTGATCAAGCTATTTTAAGACCGAGAGAGCCCTCCTCATGATCAAGGCATTTCAAGCGCCACTCAAAAGGAAAGAAGAATGGGAGAAAAAACTTCTCTTATTGACCTAAGTAGGAATTGACTTAAAATATTTTTTTTATATTACTTGTTTATATTACTCAACTTAAAAGTCATCAATACAAGTAAATAAAAAAATAGGTAACTATTTTTTTATTTACTTGTATTGATGACTTTTAAGTTGAGTTTAACTGTTAGTTCCTATCTATAAACACTGTTTTGATGAGGTCTATAGATGTCTATGACGGTTAGAGTTACAGTAAAGCTAGAGATCCACAATACATACACAACTTCCAGGTTGTAAAATATTTTAATGGAGCTTCTGATTGTAAAATAGTCAATGAAACATCGTCTTCATTTTGAAAGACCTATTCAATGATATGCCACTCAATAGGGTGCGTAAATTATTTTTTCGTCTCTATCACCATTTTGTATTTTACGGCCGCCATTTTGAATTTATAAGAACAAAACCTAGAACCATCGGGCCGTTAAGACGAATTGATAGAGACCTCATTCATTAAAATCCATCCAGTCGTTGGGATATTTCGAGGGTATAAAGAAATACACATACACAGATACACGTGAAACACATAACCCTTCTTTTCAGCCGGGTAAAAATTATCACAATTTCATACAAAGAATTTCATTAAACACTTTAAAAATACTGTAAAAAGTGTCCTTATAAGTTCATGATATTTCTTTAACAAAACGAAAAGCAAACAGTGTTCAATTAAACAAACTTTCTTCTTTGTGCCTTTCCTGCAGATCCTCCTTCATCCTTTATGTCTCTCTTTTCAACATCCAACAGTAGTCTGCCATCATATTTACATTCTATCTTCCCCGGTAGATATTCCCCATCTCTTTGATATCCTGGTGAAAGCGCTCACCGTGCTCTTCACTGTAATGTCCCAGGTTTTTTTAAAAAGTAGTCGGTATATGAATGCAGAAAGTGCATTTTTACACTCATATTACAGCCCAACTTCTTGAAATTTTCCAGCATTGTTTCAACAACATTCCAATAATTTGGATCTTTCTTATTCCCTAGAAAGTTTTCGGTAACATATTTGAAGGCTGTCCATGAGTCTTTTTCTATCTCATCCATCGTTTTTTTTCAAAATTTTTGTCCTTTATCAGTTTTTTGATTTGAGGACCAACGAAAATTCCAACTTTTAATTTTTCGTGTGTGATGAAGGGAAATTCCACAGTAAGGTACTTGAAGCAATACCAATCTTGTGGTAGAGCTTTTACAAATTGCTTCATTAATCCTAATTTGAAATGTAATGGTGGACACAAAATTTTTGGAGGGTTACAAGTCGTTCACGCCAATAAACTGTATTATAAAAGTCTTAAGATAAGTTGGCAAGCATCCAGAAGTACATTTATCGTTATGTGTGACTACCACATAATGCTTGTTCTCAGCGACGAATCTTCGAAATCAACTCGGGTCGATTGCAAACAAACTATACGTCATAGAAGAAAACTAAGAACAGTTCTGTAATCAGCATTAAAATATGAATTAAGGGCAGTCATTGGTTTTTAATCATCTGATATCATGCAGACTATTGATCATTCATCAACAAAGGCACGCAAAGGATTTCGGTTACAGGGCTGACGATGATCGTTAATTGCTGGAATTGCATCTTCCGCTGTGGTATGCATTTTTAAACTTGTCTAATTTTTATGTATAATGTGGTATGTATAAATTCTATAGATCATGTACAGGGCTGCACGACAGAATTCGCACACATTACCGCATATGGACGGCAATTGATGAAAATTGATTTTTATGGGGGGGGGGGGATTGTCTATATAGATATCTTATTTCATTGTACTAAAAATGATATTTATTAATAACATTCTGTTATTGTTGAAAAGCGTTTCATAATCTATGCCTGATGTACGATTTTTTTGTTCTTGTTTATATTTATAATGGCAAAAAAATGCATTTTCACAAGTATTATTTTCTTTGTAATTTTTTTATTGTTATTTTGGGTGTGAATTCTGGCAAAATAAATGCACTTTTCTTGGAAATAAAATAATAGAAAGAAAATGAGGAAATATTTATTAATAACGACTAAAATTAAAAAAAAACTTTTGTGACGTAGGGGAGTATTTTAAGATCTACACATAAGTCTATTAATTATTTGACAAAATAAAATATTTAATATATAATTTCTTGGAAACAATCATTAAGGTCTATAACGGATTATAGCATGCTTGCCATTGATTATACTTCTTTATTTTTCGTTACTCTACAACATACTTCAAAATCATCAAAATCGGTGAGTAACATGCTTGGTGGTCCCCTTGTCAGCAAACTCGGTACTCTCAACTCAATTACGAGGTCTGTTCAATAAATAATGATCATAATTTTTTTATTGGTATACTTTATTGAACGCAAATTTACTTTTAATTTCCGTTAATACGTGGTAATTTTTTTTCATTTATTTCTAGTAGTACGACAGTGACAGCCATGAAAGTTCAGATACTTTCAGTAACGCCTACGGGAACGATGGAGGCAACACGCAATAAGTAAGTATGCTCTTGCCTGCTGGAAATTTTGTTTTCACCAGAAGCAATCGCCAGTGGAAGAATATGATAAAGAAGACTTATGGAGAGTCTGTTCTTCCCTGTAGCACAGTTAGATGATGGTTTGAGATGTTTAAGAAAGCGAAAGACAAACAACTTCAAAGACAGATAGACACGGACTTCCTGTAACTGATCTTACAGAAGTCAATATAAAACCGCCATTATTATTGTCAGAGAAGATCATTATAACTGTTAAAAATATTGCAGTTAAAATGGCGTTCCACCTACACGTTGGTAAAAGAAATGTGAACATGAGACCTGTTTGTTGAATTCCGAGACTTCTCATACCCGAACAGCAGGGCGTTCGAGGGAGGTTGTTCGAAATTGAAGATGACGTTACATGAATATGATTTGAGTCCCCTAATGTAATAATAAGCTTCAACTGACAATTTATTCAGGCGAAAGCAAAATTTCCTCCAGGTAAGAGCATATTTGCTCGCCTCGGTCGTTCCCGTAGATGATACTGAAATAGCTGAACGTTCATGGCTCAAACTGACGTACTACGAAAAATAAAGGAACAAAACAATTACCAAGAATTAATTACACACTCAGCTAACAATGGAACATAAAAGTAAATTTGTGAGCAATAAAGCATGATAATAAAAAAAATATATATGATCATTATTTATTGAACAGCCCTCGTAAATTTCTTGCTTATGCGACTATGTGATTTCACATTTTAGATATTATTTATTATTTAGATGCAAGCATGAAGTCACTGCTTTTAAAGCTATCTTTGACTACCGATATCTGGGTGAATAGAACGGGAATATCTGCTCACTGACAAATAGGAAAAAGCATGTTTTAGCAAAAGGTAGAAAGAAGAAAATAGAAAGTCTTGTTGTATGAAGCATTCAGATTACAAATGGTTGACTCGACGTCCAAAAATATTCCTAAAAACTTTTCTGAAAAATGGTTTAAAGTATGGGCCAATGCCTAGTTTTTTCACACTTGTACAAAATATGTCTAATTGGCAACTTATAAAATTTAGACATAAAATCATCTGTATTTTCAATTAATAAATCCTAAATGAGTGGTTTAAAACACCTTTTAAAACACAGAAGTGATTTAAAGCCCTTTTTTACTTTGTTTTGCGCCTAAATAGCGCCTGGTATTGTAAGTGAATTAAGGGAACCTATTTTTTTAAGTGAATTTTGATGCAGAATTGGAAAACTGAAAATTTCAAGAGGTTAAGCACTGTATGGCTGGAAGCATATAATAGTCCTCCACCCATAAGCCTAATCATTTAGCATATGAGAAACAAATTTGATCCATGATGTTCAATAGCGAATTCATCCAAATCTGGACGGCCTAGACATTTTAGAGAATGAGTGATGGTCACTATGACATTTGAAAACAGTCCGAAAAAATCTACAAGACACTGTTGGAGGATATTTTAAACATTTAAAGCTGTTCTGAAATTCAATCTAGCTGCTTTTTGAGAGATTCTTGAATTCATTTTTTTTCGTAAATGCATGAGAATGGTCCGTGCTGTTATTCGGAAACTATGAATTCTTATTATATCTTATTAGTTTATCCCATTCTTCGATAAAGGTAGGGGATTTATCAAAAAATGCTGTCAAAAGTTGGCGTTTTGAACCAAATTTCCGTACTCGACAGCCCAATAAAGTTCGTTTTAAGACAATAGTCATTTATAACTCAAGATATAATAATTTCTCGAACACTTGAGAAAACTTTTCGATTTCAAATCCCTTCACTAGTCATACCCGCAAGTTTTATACTTTTACGTTTAAATATGAGTCCGTAAATGTATGAGACAGTTTGGGGATGGGGGGAAGGGGGATATATTTTTAAGAACATCTTTAAAGGGTTGAACTGCACTTAATTTCTTGTGTTTAATGGGAAGTACTGAATATCAATATCCATAATGTACTAGTATCACATTACCATATACTGTAAAATACCTACATTTGACCCGTTCTGTATTCGAATTGGTGTTTGGTGTTGTTTATTTCGGCTGATTATCTAGACGAGGGACATAGGCCGATGGGGGATGCCTCCGTGAGGTTCTTGCTAAGGAAACCTAACCCGTATTTACGCAAGGTCACCCAAGATTCGAAGAAAACCACAGAAAACTCTAAACTATTAGGACGATGGACGCGATTGGGTTGAAACCCAGTTTCTGTAATGTTGAACTCACACCGGAATTTCCGAAAAATTTTGTTTCAAAATAAGGAAAAGCAATTTTTCAACTTTTTTCCAGCAGAGTTATAAAAGTAAAATTTTATTAACCCCTTGGGTACGGATTTATTTCAGGGCTGCCACTGGCGTTTTTTTTTTTATTTTTTTATTCTATCTCTCACCACTTTCTCAAAACAAAAATCTTTCATATACACTTTGACGATATGTGCAAGAGAAAAATACTACAAAAATATTTTCCTTTAAATAGTGGTACAAATATAATGTAAAAATAGGTGCCAGTGGCCAAATGCATTACGAGTCTCAGTCGTCAAATGTACCCAAGGGGTTAAAAGTTTCTGGTGAGGATCTTGATTAAAATTATGTGGGATATAATATATCCCACCGGCCCTCAAGGGATTAAGAGCAGAACTTCTCAGCCGCTGGTGGGCCTGTATACAAGTTGGAAATCTGCAAATATGGGATTATTCGGAAAGTAATTCCGTTTTATTCACGAGTATACTGCATTCTAAACTGTATTGTCACAATACTCTTAATGAGAAATATAAGTATCCATCCCAATCAAATAATAAAGTCTAAATTTTTCTATTATAAGAACAAAATGTATATTTCGCTGCATGACTTTTCTTGTAGCTTTGGAGTTAGCTTTAAAAAGAAGGAAATATTAATGAAATATTACTTCCTATATAAATATTTAAGTTCATTTGCTAATCTAACAGAGCTATTTACATCACGAAAATAAGTATTCACTTTCAAATTACAAGGGATTGGAATAATTAAATAGACTAAACATAGTTCTTAGTACCTTCTTTTGTTATTTACTTGACGGTTTAGAAAGTTTCTCCACAATTTTCACTTGTTGGATCTTGAATAATTCCGTTCCACAAAACATGACGTATTTAATCAGAGCATTCTGTAAGAATATGTCCGTAAGAAATAGGAGTTTGTAGCTAACTATTTATGAAACATAAAAACATTTTCCTTCATTTTTATGAAGAATTTTTTTTTTCATAATCAGTTTCATAATTCAATTTTCAACAATCCAATAAATAAATTTAGAAATTTTCGAATAAAAGAAAAGCTTCAAGAATATATGTAAAGATATCTTATTCAAAAATATTATTATAATAAAAGACCACATTTGTCTGAGCGTAACGCAGTAACGTGACAGAGGCATCGTGTTCTAAAAATACCTCATCTCTCACGTGATACATGCAAACGGATCTATTGACTTTTATTTTCAAAAAGCAAAAATTAGATGGGATTCCGAAGAAATATCTGTTATTTAAATTGCCATCCATACGTTGAATAAAGCGTTGGAGTAAAACTACGCTCGGAATCTGATAGATCATTCATCTCTCTTATGATCTAACCTTGTAAAGAAACTACGACTTTTAGTACTTACAAAACTGACTTTTAGGGAAATCTATTTTTTAAGTATTTTTACCGAGATACTATTTTGAAAGCTCCTGTATCTGTTTGTAATTGATATAATCAGTATACATATATATTTTTTTTACAGTATTTAAAGTTAAAAGTTAAAATTAAATTCGAAAGTTAAAAATATTTTTTAAGGGGTTTTTTTTACGATTTTTTTAAAAAGGAGCAAAGAAACCCCCGCAAACTTCGAATTAAATATTAAAATAACTGCGTAATTTTTTATAATAAAGGTTTTTTTTTGTTTTGTTATAGGCAAAAAGATGCTCCTAAAATTACGAAAAATTTCTCAAATCACGGATTTTAAAATTTATCAAAGTTTTATTTAAACATTTAATATATCCCTAAGTTTTCAGATGAGAAACGTTATTTCAGCAGCTTAAAAAAAAAGAGAAAAAAAAGAATTTAAAAATATTAATTTGGTGAAATTTTAACGATTTTTAAATATATACATTTAAAATTTGCGAACAACTGATAATCCGAGCGGCGATTGCAGAAAAACCAACTCATTTATTAAAAGCTGAAAAAAAAAGTATTTATCATACAAAGCAAAAGTGATACATTTGCCCAATTAAAGCGAGTACGGAGAGGAGACATACGCTCACTTCCAATAGGAATTTCCATCGCTTACTTGGTTCATTAATTAAAAGATGAAAAACCAATGCTAAAATGTAGAGTTTAGTTATCTCTATTGAAATACATGGTATCGCCTAGTGAAATCGCAATGCTACTAGTAGCAACCCTCAAAAACTACAGCGCAAATTGTGAAATTACGTAGTTCATTAATTAAAGGCTGAAACCAATGCTAACACGTGGGGCTTAAAAATCTCTACTCAAGTATATTGGGTTGCCTAGTGAAATCGTAGTACTTAGTAGCTACCCTCCAAAATTTACGGCTACTTTTGGACACTTGCTTAGTTTATTAATTAAAAGATGAAATCAGTGCTAAAATGAAGATCTTCCAATTTGCCTTTAAAAATACAAGGGGATAAACCCGAAATTCTGGGGATACAAAATGAAGGTGAAAACCATGATATATATTATTTCTGATGTTAACATCATTTTTCTCTGCATAGTGATGAATGATGTACTTTTCGAAAGGTTCTGCAAGCGGGTTTCGACATAATATGTTTATGTATCGTTAAAACACATTATTTTATAAAAAGAATCGTAGTTAATCAAAAATGAATGGAAAAACGTATCCGCACATAATCTCAAAGATTGCGGTGAGAAAGCCTCACACGGATCTATTATTTTTTTATTGGTAGCTCTAACAAATTTTTTACATTTAATATATTTTTAGAATGCCTACTAACAATAATAAAAATCGTTTTTATATGAAAAATAGCAATAATGATTTCAAATAAAGTTTTGAAACGTTTTTAAAACAATATTTCCATAGTGACCTCACGTCAGGTGTTCACAGCCGAAGAAATCTCCAAAGATTGCTATTTACAATAAGATTTTTTGAATTTGTTCATTTCACAGGATTAAGCGCAAAATACGATTACATGTCTTAAATTTGTGTTTTATTTATATATATATTTTTTTTTTCAAATCCAACTATTAGTTCACACTCTCCCTATATATATCTTGTTCAAATTTTCAATCGTTAATAAAATACTTATTATTCATCCAATCAAGTTCAAATACATTTTTTAAACTTGTAGTGGATGACACTTGATGTTAACACAGATTTTCAAATATTAATTCATTAATTAATTTTAATTAATTAATTTTCAATAATCAATTCCGTACTCGATTGTTGACCGAGAGAGCCCTCTTCTTGATCAAGGCATTTTAAGCGCCACTCAAGCAGTCATTGAAGACTGCTAGATTAAAGGATAAGATTACGGGGCTACTATTAGTTCACGCTCTCCTTATATTTATATATCTTGTTTAAAATTTCAATCGTTAATAAAATACTTATTATTCATCCACCCAAGTTCAAATACATTTTTTTTAAACTTCTAGTGGATGACGCTTGATGTTAATACAGTTTTTTAATATTAATTCATTAATTAAATTTAACTAATTAAAATTAATTTCATATGGGAAAAAATTTTTCTCTTATTGACCTAAGTAGGAATTAACTTAATTTTTATTTTATATTACTTGTTATTTATTAATTGATGATTGCTTTAATTTCGTTATGGAATTAAGCTGAAATAAAATGATGAGCTAATTATATTAATTTAAATGCAACCTTTCGTAATCGTCTGCAGACGATAGATAGATTTGAAAAAAAATCATGCTTGGAAATTAATTTAGAAACAATAAAAATTGAGTAAATTGAGTAATGCGATACAGTTTCCAAATAAGTTGCGATATAGTTTTCAAACAAATTGCATTTGAAACTACATTTTTCACTCTATTCGACGGTGCAAAACTTGGAAATGTGCGGTATTTAGAGGTTTAATAAATTGCAATAAAAGTTACTAAAAGTTAAATTTAATCGTCTGCTGTTGCCACCGTCAAAATGACGTTAGATTTACGCACGGACACGTTTGTCCTTTATAATATGGATAGATACGGTTGCCTGCAAAAATATGAATACAAACAGTGACAACCTAAAAAAATAGGGTTATTTTTTAACACTCCCTTAGTCCATTAATTAAAAGATGAGACCAATACTAAAATGTAGAGCTTATTTATGTCTATTGAAATATATAGGGTTTCCTAATGAAATCGCGATGCAACTATTGGCAACCCTCCAAAAAATTTAAAGTTCATTAATTGACAGATGAAATGAGTGCTAAAATGAAGATCTTATAATTTTCTATTAAAAAACATAGGATTTCCTGCTAAAATCTGGGTACAACCAGTGGCAACGCTCCAAAAATAGCCCTAATTTTGTAGTGTTTTAGTTGCGATTTCACTAGGCAACTCTATATACTTCAGTAGAGATTTTCAAGCCCCACGTTCTGGCGTTAGTTTCAGCTTTTAATTAATGAACTATGTATGTTCCTAAAACATGCTCTAATTTTGGAGTGTTGCCACTAGTTGCACTGCCTATGTTTCTTAATAGAGAATTATAATATCTTTATTTTAGCAATGATTTCACCTTTCAATTAATAGACTAATTAATCGACGGAAATTCACATAAGAAGTGAACTTATGTCTCTGTTCTGTACCCGCCTTGATTAGAAAACCCTATCACTTTTGCTTTGCAATGATAAATACTTTTTGAAATTTTCAGCTTTTAATAAATGAGCGAGGTTTTGTCGCCGCGCCGCTTGGACTATGATACCTGCGTTGCATGCCGGGCAATAGAACCATCTGCCACGAACCAGCGACTATTTCATTTGCGTTAAGAGACTTCTGAAAAAACGACAGACCAATAACCCCCCCCCCCCCCCCCACCTTTCATTGAAATATTTAACTCAAGTTTTAGTTTGTTGTTATTAGGGATGTAACAAAGAACGTTTTGGTCGAAATCTAGTGGAATGTTTATTCTCCATTTAATTAAAATTTAGTTAAATAAAAAATGTATTTTTTACTGTTGTATCGCATGTTTAAAATTTTAACAGTGGGATGGGGGGGGGGGTGTTTGTGGAAAACAATATTTTACCGTTATAAATTTATTTTAGAAAAATTATTTTCAATATCAGAAATTCAAATATTGTCGGAAGAAGCTTGGTTGTACACTGACCGATGGCAGCGGGGTCCTCAAACCGACCATCTACACAGCCGTAGGGGAGACCGGGGGAATGCCGCCAACCCGGGTTATGCCGCCACCCTACCTAGTTTAAAAACTAAGGGCAGTTTGAGATAGTGAATGTGCCTGCACTATAGCTGCCAACAATATAAACAGTGCCTAAAGTGAGAGTGACTTTGCTGTACGTCGTTCTTTTGTTCTAGTGAAAAATGTAGTTTTCATCTAGTTGCTTGTTATTTTGGAGCTTCAAATGAGTAGAGATAAGCACCTTTTATTGTAACATTAGGTATTTAAGATAACATGACCCGTAAACTATATGCATTCGCCGACATTTTGATGTAATGTGTTGAACAAGTTCGGTTCTTGTTTCGGCTTTGCTTGAGGATTTCCGCCATATTGTCCTCTCGGGGTAATGCCGCCACCATGCAAATCGGGTGAGAAATGGCCTCATTTTAATGTTGTGGAGCCGATTCAGCAGAGTGACTTTTGCAATATGAAGTAAATTGTAAGCTTAACCATTATTTTGCTCAATTACATTGCTTTCTAACTATTTTCAGTAAGTTGTGTGTTTCCCAGTATCCATTTGATGCATGTACTAGGTCATTAAAGAGTGGCGGCATTACCCCGGTACAGTGGCGGAATTACCCCAGTGTCCTGGGTAATCCCGCCACTGTGCAGAGGTTTAAAAAATATTTTTTTATGTATGCTTACTTTACAGTTATGATTACGGTTAAATTTATACAGATACTAAAGATCATGATTCAGCTTTAGAATTTTTACTATTAAAAAATAAACATTTTTTCGAGGTGAAAAAATTTAAATTCCCTTAAGGTGTCGCCATTCCCCCGGTCTCCCCTATACCGTCTAGTATTAAAAATATATCTTATTCAAAAACATTTATTTAAAAATATTAAAAATGGCTAACTTTTAATAAAAATTTACTACGTTTCATATTTGGAAGGTTTTAGAAACATGTTTAAAATATTTCATTTACTGTATCGAATCTATTTTTTTTTAATCTGGATGTCACAAATCTTCAAATACTCTTTCCTGAAACCAGTAAAAAAATAAACGTTGGTTGGCTTATATTGAGCCAAAATGATTAGTGCATAATTAAATAAAATTCTTGCTTAAAATAAAATTTTTGTTGTTATTTTCATTGAAGAAACGAAATTACTTTCCGAATAAATCAATAAACCAGTTTTAAATTTACGAATAAAAGAGAAGGTTCAAAAATTGATTATAGTAAAGATCTCTCCTCCTCAAACATTTATTTAAATGTAATAATAAAAGAGCAAACCGTTAATAAAACTTACTACATTTTATCTTTTAAAATGTTTAAATAACAATAAATAAAAGAAAAGAAGAACATAGAACATAACTGTGTTGAAAAGATATTTTTATATTTCGAAAGCTGTTCGTATTACATCTGTTTTCAGTATTTCGAATGTCATAAATCTTCAAATACCTTACCCTAAAGTCAGTTAAAAGATGCACGTTGATTTTTATGTTTGGAAACCATGGCTTATTCACACCAGTAAAACATTTAAACGACCAACAATCTGCTACATTATAATATTCAGATTTTCCGTTTAAGCCTATAAAAACATTTTTCTTTAGATTTATGACCATGCTTAAATTTTATGTTATGGCTTTTGTAGAATTTTGATGAGGTTTATATTTATACTTCAGGTTAATTTATGTTCTTGTTTGAATATTTTCAAAATATTGCTATAAATACATCATGAGTAATCAAATGAACGTATACGCTTTTGTTTTTCGTAATAAAGATTTATTTATTCATGATAAAGATTGCTTGGTTTTATATAGGACATTTTAGGCAACTCCATGTCCCAACAATTAAAATACAAATCTTTATGTACTTAAATTGGTAGCACTAAAGTATATGTAATTTTAAAACAATGTAAATATACATTTGTTAATAGCTTATATTTAAAAAATAAATAAAGCAATTGATAATGAGTTCTTGAAACAGTTTAAACTAATCTATGATTTTCAGAAATTTATCTTGAATGCTATATATGATAAATATTAAATTTCATTAAAATACACAGAATTTCAGGGAAAATTTTAATTGTTAAAGGGGATAGTAAACATTGTCTTTATTTTCAATGGACGTTTTAAAATCCATAAATAACTAAAGAGTAACATGTTTCAAGAGCTTCTTTAGTTCAAGCACACGTGTAAAACCAGCAACAGTAGGCTTGCTTTCTGTATTTGAGTTGATCGTGCTGCGATTGCTTGAAGAAAACTTTTAGACAATCGAGAAATTTCTTTATATCATTATTTGGTATGCAGGGTTCTATAATATATTTTGCTTTCAGGCACTTTTTATTAATTAGTTTTTATTATTCTATATGAAATAAATTCTTTAAACCAATAAACAGCTAAAAAGTGATCTGTTACGAGAGTTTCATTAGTCCAAGCATGCGTGCAAAACCAGCCAGAGTAGAAGCCAAGTCTGCCTGCTCTTTATAGATTTGCTTTCATTATTTGAGTTCATCGTGCTATGAATTTCTTGAAGGAGAGAGCTTTTAGACAATCGAGAAATTCATTTTTATCATTATTTTGTATGTAAGGTTCTATAATAGTTTGATTTTTTTAACCTTTAATCAACCAAATAATATTTTTAGCTTAAAAAACGTTTTATAATTTTATGTACAAAATAATATCTTGCAAGGCTTACCGTTCGTCAATATAAAATTTTCAAGAAGAAAATTCACGTTAACTTTTATTAAAAGAAATAAAGGCAAAATTTCTCAATGACACCATAAAATTAAGAAATACTCAATGCGTTTTGAAAGAACATATACTTCCGTCTAGAATAAAAACTGATAAAAACTTTTTTGCCTTTATTTATTCATAACAAGTATCACACCATTTTTTTCAACATATTAATGTAATATTTAAAGAGTAAAAAAAAAACAGTTACATTTACGTTGCAGGTAGGAGTCACGTGTCATTTCATTCGATTTCTCATTCGAAATAAGAAAAATATCTCTTTTGCACGTTTCTTTAACATTCTATTCCAATCTAACACAATACTCGTGCTTCATAAAATGTCTGTTTCCTACGTGCTAAAGTTAGATAATTTTTATTATTATCTAGGTAATGAGTTTTTTTTTTTATAGCAGCGTTATTTAAGTTTAATTTTTGCCGGCTTCTTTACCAACCATGTTTAATAATAAATCTACAATAATTTTCTAACATTAAAAGTTTATCCAGTTAACAATTTAATGTTAGTTTCAAGAAGTTTTTTAAAATTCGGTTAAAACCTTAATATTATATTCTGTTATAAAATATATTGACAAATTTTGATAATAAAAACTTTTCCTGCAAATAAAAAAATCTTAAAAACAATACTAAACTATAAAATATTTCATTGCTTTCAAGGAGTTTTTCAATGCTTTTTTCATTGGTTCTTTGAATAAAAAAATATTCATAACAGAATTAAACATTAATTATATATATGTGGTGACAGAGTTTGAATTCTCTACTGCAAAGCCTAGCACATTCTTAAATGAGGCTCTGGGATCAAATCAGTCGAAAAAATATATAATTTGTTATTTTATTTTGTATCTTCACAGAGTTAGAAGGGATTGAAATTTTAGGATATTAATGTTAACCCATTACCCGCTGGTGTTGCGTTCACGCAACGGTCAAAGGTTGGTTGGTTGTATGGGGTTTTATGGCGCAAAATCCCTTAAGGGACATGCTGCGCCAAAACAGTAGACTAAAACATCAGAAAGGTGAAAAAGAAACAATGTCAAAATAAAAGAGCAATGAGAGGAACAATCTGGATGGGGTACCCATCCAGATGTAGCCAAACAATGTAGAAATACAAAATATAAAATCCTAAAAACGAGAGTTAAAACATAAAAGTAATTCAATTAAAAGTGCATTCTGGATGGGGTCCCGTCCAGATGTCACAAAAGTTTAAAGTATAAAACTGATCCATTAGAACAAATAAAAACGAAAAATTATATTTCAAAATAAAATCCTGCATGTTTTTAAAAAGTAAAGAGAGCCCCATGAGGTATTTCCCCAATGAGGTTTGTCAAGATTGGTGATGATGAATTAAAATAAATCCTATACAGTTGCGAGAGACCCGGACAGTCAGTTAAAACATGATGAATGGTGAGGTGATCAAAATGACAATGTGGACACATGGGTGCATCCTCCCGAAGTAAGAGATGTTTATGAGTGATTCTTGAGTGTCCAATTCTCAGACGAGTCAGAAGAACATCCGTTTTCCTTGGATAACTCGGAGGCCAGGTCATGATAGTAGGTTTGATTTGGTGCAGTTTATTATTGCTTTCTAAATTCCAACCTTCTTGCATTTATCATAAATAAAGTTTTTGATAAGTAGTTTAACGTCTGAGAATGGAATTTTATGGCACAACGGATTAAGAGCACGTTTTGCCGCCTCATCCTCTTTCTCATTACCAGGAATACCCATGTGTCCAGGTACCCAGCAAAATAAAATTTGATAACCGCATCTTGTCAATTTATTGTAAAAATCCAGGATGGCTGAAACATAAGGATGCTTTTTAAAAGATCTTATTGCGTCAATACAACTATTTGAGTCAGTATAAATGATGAAGGATGTGTTATGGTGATGAGATATGTGCAACATGGCTCTCTCTATCGCAATCAACTCAGCTGTAAAGAGAGATATTGATGCGTGAAGCCGATAACTAAAACTAGTGTTATCCATAAAAACCCCACAGCCAACACTATTCCAATTAGAGCCATTCCTCTTAGAACCATCTGTATAAAATTCAGTATAGGTATTATAAGTTGCACGATGTGCAGCAAATAGCTGTTGAAAAACTGCAGGAGCCAAGGTGTTTTTATCGTATCCTTTAAATGGATGGAGCGAGGTAATATTAAGAGGTTTCCAAGGAGGGAGATTATGCAATGGACATGGACTCACCTCAATATTACTCAGAGGGCCATTGTCTATAATATTCCTGATTCTAACACCAAAATATGGTATGCAAGATGGTCGATGCTGATAAAGAATATCATTGTCTGTATTTAGAATGTATGTATGAAGAGGATGTCTAGGATGTGAAAGGATACGGTAATAAAATTCCAAAGAGAGTTTTTCACGAATGTGGTGTAGTGCTTGTTCATTGCAGTCGACATACAGACTTAAAACTGGAGAGTTACGAAATGCACCAGAGCACAAACGAAGTGCACTATGGTGCACGGTGTCAGGTTTTATAAGAGCAGAATTACGCGCTGAACCATAGACCTGGCAGGCATAGTCAATTTTAGAACGGATCACAGCTCGATATATTTTAAGGAGAGAAGTACGGTATGCTCCCCAGGAAGTATTTGAAAGCACCTTAAGTAAGTTAAGTGATTTTTCACATTTTGTCCTTAATTGTAAAATATGAGGTAAAAAGGTTAACTTGCTATTAAATTGAAGGCCAAGAAAACAGACACTGTCCACAACAGGAATTTGAGTCGATCCAATAAAAATTTCAGGATCTGGATGCAGATCCCTACGTCTACAAAAATGCACACAAGAAGTTTTGTCTTCTGAAATTATAAAACCATTTTTATTAGTCCAATTAAGAATATGGGTTATTGCAATTTGCAACTGTCTTTCAATAAAACGGATATCCTGTCCCATACACATAATTCGAAATTCGTCAACATATAGATCTCCTTTAACTGAAGGGGGTAGTTGGCTAAGAATGTTATTTATTTTGATTGCAAAAAGGGTGACACTCAGGACACTACCCTGGGGTACACCCTCTTCTTATACATAAAAACTAGATAAAATTCCTCCAATCCGTACTTGGAAAAGTCTAATATTGAGAAAGTTTTTGATAAAAATAGGGAGATTCCCACGGAAGTTGAGGTTAAAAAGATCGCGAAGTATCCCATATCGCCATGTTCTGTCATAGGCTTTCGCCATGTCAAAAAATACTGACACCAAATGGCTGCGTTTAAGAAAGGCTGTCCGAATGTAATGTTCTATATGGATCAGTTTATCGATAGTAGACCTACAACGTCGGAATCCACTTTGAAATGCGGGAAGGCAATTGTTAGATTCTAAAACATGCACAAGGCGGAAATTGTTCATCTTTTCAAGAAGTTTGCAAAGCCTGCTAGAGTGTGCGATAGGTCTGTAGTTATTTGGGTCACTGGAATGCTTTCCTGGTTTAGGAAAGGGGATAATGATAGCCTTACACCAGGCGTGAGGAAATAGTTGTTCCATCCAAACTCTGTTAAAGAAAGCAAGTAGGTTATTAAGAGAGTTTGCGGAGAGATGTTTCAGCATAGTATAAGTGAGGCCATCGTGACCTGGAGCAGAGAGGTGGCTATTTTGCAAACAATTTAAGAGCTCTGAAATAGTAAAAGGGATATTATATTCATAAGAGTGGCGAGAGTTAAAATTGATGCAGGTGGTTTCCATTTGTCTTTTATATGATAAAAAAGGTTCCGGGTATGAGTCGGAGATAGAATTAGATGCAAGTGTATTTGCTATTGTTTCAGCAATATTTTCGGGTGAAGCTATTGTTTGTCCATTGTGATTGAGGATTGAGATGTGGCTTTCTGAGTAAAGTCCCATACAATTTTTCACTTTTTTCCAGAGATCTTTACTTGATGTATTAGAGTTTATGTTGGAAATGTACTGCATCCAGGATTCACATTGGCTTTTACGTCGCACTCTTCTAGCATCAGCCTTTGCTTTTTTGTAAGCAATATAATTAGTATTAGTCGGTAGCGTCGGAAAATGCCCCAAGCCTTCTGTTGAATTTTTTTTGTCCTTTTGCATTCATCATTTCACCAAGGTTTCCTGTGTCGCGGTGTAGAATGTGATTTAGGAATGCTAAGATCTGCAGCATTGATAATACACTGTGTGATATTATCAAGCGCATCGTCAATATCACCTTCTATGATATCGCTTGTAATTTTAGCCAGATCTGTAAAAGTTGGCCAATTGGCTCTGTCATAGATATAGCGCTTAAAATATTTATTAAAATCCCTGTCAGGGGTTGTCTGTGAAATAAATGTGGGAAAATGGTCACTGCCGTGCAGGTTATTGGAGACCCAAAAGTTCCAATACGGATAAATAGATGGAGAGCAGATAGTGAGATGTATGGCATGAAAGGTGCGTGTCGGTTCATGAAAATACGTATGATCACCGTTATAAAGTAGGCATAAGCCATTGTCAGAAATTAATTTCTCTATTATATCACCACGTTGATTAGAGTCAGAATTACCCCACAGTTGGCAATGAGCGTTAAAATCCACAAAAATGACGAAAGGAGTGGGGAGTTGGAGAAGGAGATCATCAAGTAGTGCTGACTGAATAATTTGGTGGGGTGGTAAATAAATAGTACAGATTGTAATGAGACGTTTTCCATGTACACGGACGGCAACAGATTGTAAGCTTGTGTTTAATAAAATATGAGAATGAGGTAAACTGCGAGAAATGAAAAGGGCCACTCCACCATTAGTTCTTTCATTGCCTGTAAAATCCCTTCTGTAGGTAGCATAGTTGCGTAATTTCGCTTTGTCAGTGGGTTTTAGATGGGTTTCCTGCAGAGCTAAACATAAAGGCTGATGGTCGGATAGAATATTACGGATTTTGTCAAGTTTATTGTGATAACCACGGCAGTTCCATGAGATAATATTAGACATGAATGATTTTTTTTTGTAATTTATCTGCGTTATTTTATCCGGAGATAGTAGACATACTATCTCCATCGTTAAATTCTTCATCCGGTTCTGGGTGAAGAGCTACAGCATCATCTTCCTCCATTTTATCATTCTGTATTGATTGGGTTATATTTTTGGATGATTTACGCTTTTTCCTTTTGGTTGTATTTTCAGATGACACAGTGGCTTTAATTGTTGGTAGGTTAAATTTTTCTGCATCAGATTTATGGTTTGGGTTCACAGAATGTGTTTTAGTTGTATTTTGAGAACCTCTATTATGGAGTGGAAGTTTAGAAATAAAAGGTTGTGATGATTTTGAAGAAGCATTTGTATATGATTTAGGAGGAACAGAGTTTTGTGAATTAAGAGGAGCAGATTTAGGTGACTTAGGAGGAGCAGATTGCGTTGATCTATTTGTCTTACCAGAATTATTAGACAGGTCGTTTTCTTTTTGATTAGGTTGGCAATTAGGTTTAGTTGGGAGTTCAGTTTGAGTTGCAATAGTTTTATAAGTTTTATGGACGGTTTTAGATAAGGCAGCAGCATATGATACACCGACATTGGGCGTTCTGGATTCGACTATTTTTCTGGCTTCAGGGTATGATATATTTTGGCTTGTGCGTATTGTCTGTATTTCTTTTTCTATTTTCCACATTTCACACGATTTAGCATAGGATGGATGATCTTTTTTGCAGTTGACACAACAAGGTGGAGCATTGCATTGCCCACTTTCGTGGCCAGTTGCACTGCACCGACCACAGGTTTCTTTACCTAGGCATGATGTTTTTGAGTGCCCAAAGCGTTGGCAGTTAAAGCAACGCAGTGGGTTTGGGATGTATGGTCTGACAGAACATGATAAATATCCAGCTTTTATATATTTGGGTAAGTTGGGAGTGTTAAAGGTCAGAATAATATGCTTGGTAGGTATTTGTACTTGGTTAGCTGGAATTTGATCATCTTTGCGGTTGATTTTTATACGCCTAGCTGCTATGACATATCGTTCCCTTAAGTTTTCCACTATTTCATCTTCGGTTACATGATAGAGGTCATATTCTGATATCACTCCGCGAGATGAGTTTAAGGTTCTATGCGGCGATATGATGACAGCAATGTTTGCAAAGTGAGTACATTTTTTTAAGTTTAGTGCTTGTTGGTTATTGCTTACTTCAATTAGAAATTCACCTGTACGGAGTTTTTTTATTGTTTTGGGTTCGCCAACCAGTCCTTGGATAGATTTATTAATCAGAAAGGGCGATGTTTTATCAAAATTCCCTTATTGGCGTTTGACGACAAATGATCTTTCTTCAGTTTTACTTTCATGAGAGTTGGGATTGATAGATTCCGTTGTGGAAACATAATCCTCGACTCTCTCACTCCATGATTCTTTATTGCCTTGATTGACAGTAGCCTTTGAGCTAGAGCTCAATGTATCAAAATTCTCTTTATTAGCTTGTGGGGCCTCCACATCGCATGTCTTATTGTCTGATTTTGTAGCCATATTTGAGAGATTTTGTTAAAACGCCAGGCATCGGGCCTGGTCACCGACCCTTCTTCTTACCGTTACTTTAGGCGCAGGTCTCAAAAGGGTGAAAACTATCCACAACAAACTTCCACGTTTTTCGAACGTTGGATTAAACTCGATAGCATCTCCAAATCTAGTTCTTTCACAGTGGAACTCGGTATTCGTAGGTAAGTCTTTATAGCTCTGTCCAACCTACAACCCCCTTACGCCGAAAGGCACCAGTCACCCAGTGGATTCCTAACTGACGCCATACAAGTAAGGTGTCCACCGATCCCGGAACCGGAATTCGGAAATGCCCTGCACCCTGGGACTCGAGATCAGCCTAAAAAGGTAGAAACGAGGCGATGAGATTAAAAAATCTCAACACCCAGAGTGTCTCACGTGAAAATAAAAAAATCCACGATAGTATAAAAGAAAAAGTAATGTGGGTGAGAACTTAGAAACAACGTGTATTTTTTTGTCTTTTTTCAATATTTTAAACTTTTTTTTTTTTAAACAAAAGAACAAGAACAATGTTAGTAGAACAAATAACAATTTGAACAAAATGGTTAGTAAAAAACATGAACAAGAACAAAGAGGGATAACAAACAGAAAAAAGGAGATTAAAAAGTGTGAAACAAAGAAAAGGATAGACAGCCAAAAAGAGAAGAAAACAGGAAAGGAGAGAGATCGCTCGGGAATCCGGGGTCTCGAAACCCGTAAATACCTAAAGAAGATATTCCCCTGGGGGACGCAACGGTTAAAATAAATGCATATGTTTAAGTTATTTACATACCCACCACTATTTTTGAATTAAAAAATTGGCCTTACTTAATGACTTAAAATTTTAAGATCATATAAAGCGAAAATTACCTTTCAGAGATTGTGGTGGCAAACTACGTTCTGCTAAAAAGTTGAAACTTTCAACTTTATAGTTTTGGCGGTTAATGGGTTAAACCTACGTGACAAACGGTAATTTTTTAAGGTAATGCATAAGTTCCCTGTCTTTCATTGAAGCAGAAAAGTCGTTAAAACATTGGCTATTGGCATCAATGGCTTTCTGCCATTTAGCAAGTAACATTTGTATCCCATTCTTCAAACAGGATGTAAGTTTAAATGTGATAAAAACAGTGTCGGAGTGTCCCAGGGTAAAGGGCACAGACCTTAGATTTTCACAGGGCGCAAAAGTTTTACCGAATCCACTGTAGCTTTACTTGCTTGTATTGAATCTTTCTTGACAATGTTTAATGGATTCGAATAGCATCAAGTATGAAAGTAGCTTAATATTACACATCCGAGTCTAGATACAAAGTCTTCGCTATATGCCCTTGCATGTTTGAAGTTCCTTCAAATCTACACAATGCTACACAGTTTTCCAAAACGAATCATGTAATACTCAAAGATTCTGGAACATTGAACACAGATTACCTTATAGTAGATGACAGCGATGACCACCTCGGGAACTCAGCTTTCGCTTTAGAGTGTTAGTGCAATCCCGAGGGTTAGACCACATCCACTCCTCCCGACTCTCAACCAGAGTCTGGGAGGGAGCGTCGGGTCCCTGATCAAGCTGCTGAGATTTATTTCGGTTACTGTGAGATTTACAATTACACTATGACGCAAAAGTTTAGACAATGACGTCATTCAGCTTTAAAATGTAGAATTATGACGTCAGAATTACAAAAACCTGTAAATATATTCAAAAACTGATTTAAAATGCTATGTACAAAAGACAGTCGTTTTATTTGCTATAATACTAATTTTTTTCATAAAAATTCAAATGTGCTTGTCGCAAAAGTTTAGACACTATTCTAAATTTCTTTGAATATTCGCTGGCATATGCAAATTTAGAATCGATGATGTCACAAATTTGGAGTACTTAAGTTCTGCAAACGATTGCGCTTCATAGTCGACATGCCGAGAGCTAAAGAAATTCAAGTGAATGAGGTTTCAAGGATTTGGCAGTTGAAAGGTGAAGGGAAGAGCGTTTCTGAAATTTCTGCTATTATTAATAGGTCAAAAAAATCTATTTATCGAGTTTTATCGAGTGGTTCCGAATATAAAGCAAAATGTCGGTCTGGGAGGCCACGTGTGACAAATGTACGAGAGGATCGCCTGATACAAAGACTAGCGAGTACTCAACAAATGAGCGTACGTGGAGTTCAAAGCTCATCGGGACTCTCTGTATCAAAGGATACGATTCGTAGACGAATTTTGGAAAAAGGAACAATCGTTTATAGCAAAATGCAGAAGAAACCAGCTCTGAAACCACATCATAAGTTACAAAGACTTATGTGGGCTCGAAAGCATATGTCATATGGAGAGAAATGGCAGTCAGTCATATTTAGCGATGAAAAAAAGTGGAATCTGGATGGTCCAGATGGTTGTTTATCGTATTGGCATGACTTGCGGAAGGAACCTCGACGTTTTTTTAGTCGCAGACAAGGAGGGTGCTCGGTGATGGTTTGGGCAGCCTTTTGCTATAATGGACAAGTATCTCTGACCTTCACCAGTGGTCGTCAAACTTCACAGCATTATACACAGACATTAGAAGAAAACCTACTGCCATTTGCTGAGCTTCTAGGGGGTCCTCAGTGGGAATTTCAGCAAGACAATGCTTCAATTCACACTGCAAAACATTCAAAATCTTGGTTTAATTCCCATAATATAAGAGTTCTCGACTGGCCAGCATGTAGCCCAGATCTTAACCCTATAGAAAACCTTTGGAGCATCATGTGTCGCAAAGTTTATAGCAACGCTAGACAATACTCTTCTGAAAAGGAACTTAAGACATCTATTGAGAATGCATGGTACGATATCGATCCACAAACTATGCAAGATTTAGTTTCTTCCATGCAATCTCGTGTATATGACGTAATACATAAGCATGGATGCGCAACCAGGTTTTAAAAATTGTTTATTTCGATTTTATTTAATTTGTGTCTAAACTTTTGAGACAGCAGTTTATTTTTGTTACCATTTAATTTATTGCAATATGCACAATTGCACTTTTCTTTGTTATAAATATTGTTTATATGTACAGCACATTAATTTCAAGCAGTGATTTGAAAATTGAATAAATATTTTTCAAAGTATGTAAGAATTTCTTCATTGTCTAAACTTTTGCGTCATAGTGTACAATCACAATTGGTTACCCAATTTTTCTGGGCGAACCGAAGATTTCACATCGAGATATATGACTGTATGTAGTGATTACATGAGCATCATTTCACCTAATGTGATTGCATAATTGTTTACAATTTTCTTGGATATATATACGTCACAGTACATTTAACACACAATATTTAACATGACAATTAGAAACACATTACAACACAATATCAAACACCTACTATTTACATGACTGTATGTAGTGATTACATGAGGATCATTTGAATGTGATTGCATAATTATTTACATTTTTCATGGATTTACAGGGATTTCACAGTACATTAAACACACAATATTGAACATCACAATTAGAAACACATTACAACACACCTACTATTTACAATTTGCGCATACAAGAGTTTGGAGAGATGCACAAGATAAAAATTCAAAAGTGATAGAAGTTTCTGGCACCCGCTAATAACCCGTTTCTCCCTCCATGCTACACCCTAGTGATGGAGTCGGACTAGAAGGGCTCTGGATTTGAAAAGATGTACTCGTTTGTTTCTATAAACCTCATGCATTGTATGATCTTGTTGAGTAGTTGTGGTTTCTCTTTTACATCCCGCCACCAACTTGCTAAATTCATACGTGTGTGTTTTTTGAGATGATAATGCGATGTTAATGTACAGTATAATACACAGTGTAACGATGTTGACGGCAAGCCACAAATGCATAGTGGGGAGTCTCTTTTGTTAATTTTGTATAAGTGTTCCTGAAAGGGGCCGTGATTTGTTAAAAATATGTGTAAGTATCTGTTGTTTACGAAATACTTGTGGTCAACCAATGGTAAGAATTCCTTCGTATATCGGCCTGTGTCTGAATCCGTCCAGCGTTTTTGCCAATATTTTAACAGATTCTGCTTTGTCTGTGATTTTAGTGAAGAAGCTGGATATGGTAAAAATGTATGTATTAGTGTTTCATCCGTTACTGCCGATTTTGCCAGTTGGTCAGCTGCCTCATTGCCCTCAACACCTGAATGTCCTTTTGTCCAATTGAAGTATATGTCTTTGACTGTTGTTTGTAATTGTTGAAGAATTTTTAGTATTAAATAGTTTGTATTGTCAAAATTGTTTAATGCTTTTAAACTTGATAGGCTATCCGCTATGATTAAGTATTGAGAATGTTTGTCCGACTCTATACACTCTAATGCTAAAGAGATCGCGAAGAGTTCTGACTGGAAGACGGAATTATCCTGGGACAGTTTCGCTCTCCAAGTATAGATTTGCTCGTTTTTTTCGTACACACAAAATGCCGAGGCTGTGCCTTCGGACATTTTGGAACCGTCCGTGTATATTGTAATTTTGCCTACATAGTCGTTTATTTCACAAATTTGTATTTCACTTGTTAGTGGTGATGTTTTGTATTTTGAGCATTTTGGATAGTATAGTGGAGCAAAAGCCTTTTCTGTTGACTTGCCGAGACGAATCGTTCCCGAATACTCCGCCTCCGCCTCCAACTGCAAATCCAGTGGGGGGAGACCTGTGAGGACCTGCATGGCGTTTGTTGACGTATTGCGATATGCTCTCGTTATCAGCAACAAAGCTTTCCTTTGTGCCGAGAGCAAATGTCGACGACCGTGATATTGCGCCATACGCGGAAACCAGACAGCACACGCGTAGGCCAGTTTCCTTTGTAAGATTGCCGAGTACCCAATCTTAAAAAATTCCGGAGGGAGTCGACCTGAGATTGATGAAAATTTATAAAGATTTTGAGTTATTTTTCCGATTTCTACTCTCTTTTGTGCCACATGTGGGAGAAATGATAATTGTTTATCTAATATTACCCCCAGGTATTTTAGTGTTGTTTCTGATTTTATTGATTTACCTTGAAGTTTAAATGTGGGGCCCCGCTTAAGGTGTTTGGGTTTGCCAAAAGTTAATGACGAGGATTTTTCATGTGAGATTTCTATTTTGTTGGTTTCTGCCCAATTCTGAATAAATTTTAAAGCTTTCTGACCTTTTGTTCAAGTTGCTGTCTCGACTGTGCCCAGATCAGTAATATCACGTCATCCGCGTATGCCACCAGTTCACAGTCCTGTACATCAAAGGTCCCCAACAGAGTCTCCAACAGAACCAACCAAAGAAAAGGACCCAGACACGATCCCTGCGGGCAACCCTTACTAAAGAAGTACAACAAAAATGGTGCCATCCAGTCCACCTGAACTCGCCTACCCGAAAGGAAGGAAACGACAAGATTAATGAGTTGTTTAGAAATACCTAGTGTTTGCAATACTAGGATCACCTGGTCCCAAGGGAGGTTGTCAAATGCTCCTCTGAAATCCAGTGACACCAGTGATGTGTATTGTTTATTTTGTTTGTGTTGTTCTACTAATGAAATCCCTTGCTCCAAAGCCGTTTCCGTAGATTTATTTTGCGTGTAGCCGTGTTGCTTACCCAATAGGAAATTCGTTTTGTCTAATGCGTGATGTATTCGTCTTAGAATTAATTTCTCTAAGATTTTTCCGAATATTGGTAATAGAGTGATGGGGCGATATGAAGAGCTCTCATTCAAGGGTTTTCCCTCCTTTCTAAAATACACGAGCTCTCCCAATTTCCAGTCATCAGGAAAATAGTTTAACTTTAAAAGACTGTTGTACATATCCAACAGAATATTAGGAATTTTTGAAAAGATGCACCTGACCATCCTGTGATCAATTTGATCAGGTCCTGGCGCCTTGTTAATATTGAATGAGAAAACAACATTTCGAAACTCTCTTTTCGTGAATTTTGCCTGGTCGTGCGAGTTTAGTCGCTGTGGTAGTTGCTTTGGAGTTTCATCGCCAAAAATGTCTCTCGTTAGTTTTAAAAGGGTTGATGACCTGGAAGTGGGTGACAAAGAATCAAATTGGTAACTGATATGTGAGTCCTGGAATCGCTGGAAGGCCAACTTTTTCGTTAAACCAAAAGGATCCGTCTCTCTGCGACACAGGTTTGTCCAAGCTTTTTCCTTCTCCGATAAAATCTGTTTTTGATAAATTGCCCTTTCCCTTTTGTATTGCTGGTTTATATTTGACTCGTAGTTTGAATTTTTTGCTCTTTTTAAAAGAGCTGCTACTTTATTTCTTTGGGCCCGCAATTGTGGAGACCACCAGGAAATTTTAAATTTCTTGAAGGGGGCTTTCTTTTTAAAAGATTTATTGGCTTGTAATAACATTTCTTGTTTAAAAGTTTCGTATTCTTCGTTAAACTGGTCTATAGTTTCTATGTCATTAAAGTTAATCTGTGAGCATTTTCGAGATAGTTGTTCGGAAAATTGTGTCAAAGGGATTCCCTTTGTTTTGAATCTTCTTCTTGGTAGTTTGGGTATTGTGAAATTTAGCTCTGTTTCTATTGGGTAGTGGTCTCCAAAAAGGGAAGGAATTACTTCCCAGTGTTTTATGTGTGAAAACATAGCCTGCGTGCAGATGGACAGATCTGGCCTCCCAGGCTCTTCCCCGACACATACGTTGGTGGACTGGATGAAGAGTTTAGAATAACTCGTTGATACGCTATGACTCTATCGATAAGAACTTTTCCCCTGGTGTCTTCACTCCTATAGCCCCAAAGCTGACTGTGAGCGTTGAAATCACCGAGAACCAACTGCAATGGGCTCTGATTTTTAGAACCCAGCCAGTTCTCAATATCCTCATCAAAGTCAGCACTCGGGGGCTATACAGGCTGCCAATGCTTAAGGTTACAGGCTTAAGGTCTATATTTATAAAAACTGAGTTATAGTGTTTAGAAGAGAGACTATGTTTTAAGTTTTGGTCTAAGATTAAAATATGGGCTTTTTTAGAGCTTGAACTATAGCATGGTGTTGTTCGAGGAAGTGATAGAGGTCTATTTTCATAAAGATATGCATCTTGAAGACAAACCAGGGAATAGTGCGAGTCTGAGAGGAATTTCATAAAAGCAGCGGTTTGTGATCTGTTGTTCTGTAAATTTTGTTGAATTAATTTGAATTTTTACCTCTATAAGACAATGACGCTAGCGCTGCTTGTTTCTTTCGCTGATACACGCTGCAGGATGGATCGTAAGATGGATGTTTTTCATATAGTCCAGCTTTCCTATGGTCCCCCTTGTAGTAGTCGAGCACTTTTTTGCAGTTAACACACTCTTCTTTTTCTGAGGCACAATCCTTGATGTTGTGGCCTTTGCCACATTTAGCGCAGGCCTCTGCATTCTGGCACACTCTTGCTGTATGCCCTATTTCCTGACAGTGATAACACCTTTGAATGAAGACATACCGTCTTACCGTGCACCGGTTAAATCCTATGCACAATTTTCCTGCCATTAGTTGCAGTGCATCTCTCTCCAGTAGCTGCAACACCAAGTGCGAGGTTTCCTCGCCCTCTCTTCCTTTCAATACTCTTATCAGCTTATATTGCACCTTCCTCCTCAGAGCTCTTTCCAAAGCCGGATAGAGTACTTGTTTTTCATATAGTTCTTGTTGCTCTTCTAAGTTGTTCAGTGAACTGTCTGCTTCTCTTTCGACGTTTTTCTGTGTGACTACCGGGGCTTCTGGGGCTCCAAAGACTATCACTCGGGCTGTTTTCGGGTTTGGTTCTTTAATATCCAGTTTTTCCGCCATATCTTCTGTAGTGCAGATTTTATCTTTCACCTGTTCTAGGTCAAATTTGTTTTTACATGTTAATATTATTTTATTTTGTTTAGTTGTTTGGCAGTCTACTGGTGGTAATTCAGCCATATTCATAGAGTTGAGAACTTTCTTTATTATTGGCATTTTTGTTTCCTTGTCTTTTGGTGTTAATATTAGTGTCGGTCTTTCTTGTGGGAGCGGTGGAAAATTTGTCATTTCTGCATATGTTGGTCGGTCATTTTCTATTGCTGTTTCTCCCTCTCTATGATTAATTGAGACCTTTCGGTTTTCTGCCTGAAGAGTGGTAACATGTTCGACGAGTCTTTTTTCCATTTGTTCATGGTTCTGTTGTATGATTTTGTTCATATCATTGATCAATTGATCTTCTCTTTCGATTTTATCTTGTTTTGTCTGTTTGATTAACTCTTCTTGGAATTTAATTCTTTCTCTGAGTTTCGTTATTAAGTGATCTTTTTCTTCTGTCTGTTGTTTGAGCTGCTTAAAGTTTTTGATTACTGATGACATGGTATTCTTTATCTTTACTTCTTTGTTTGACGCTAACTGCGTTTGTAGTTGGTGCATGAGTTCTAGTACCTGGTCTGCAATTTTCGACAACGTGTCTCGTTCTTGGTGTTCTTCCTTCTCAGCCTTGTCGTGTTGTCTTACGCTTTCTTTCTCTATTTCCACCGCTTTTTCTTCCAAAAACTTTCGGTATTTGTGTGCATTTTCATTACTTCCTTTGTCGCGTTTCTTTTGATGTCTTACCATCTGATCTATTAAAACCAGTATCGTCATTCGTGATGCTGTTTCGGAGTCAAATGGCAGCAGTTCATCTCCCGGCTGGTAATTTTTGTTTGCACGCTGTGGTAGCCTTATATTAGATTGACAGATATCAAGTCTAAGATTTTCTTTTTTTATTCTTTCGTCAATAGATACCGTAGAACCGTCCTGGAAAAAAGTGATCACCCCTACTAATTCTTCTGCAAATAATGCTTTAAGAAATACATGGGTACGAAATAATTGGGAATAATGACTACTAATAAATTATATTAGTAAAATTTGCTTTGAGGATTATCTAGATAATTAAAAAATGCCCGAACGTTGGTTTTTTTTTAAATTGTAACAACCACTTTTGATGCCTTATTTGAGTTCCCTGGATCAAGGCATCCAAGAAAAAGATATAGCTTATATACTTTTCTTGAATCTACTCAGATATATACACGAAAATGTGTTAGGGGTTTATCGATAAATTTCGAAAAATAAAATTAAGGTCTTGCAAGAAAAGTACAAAAAAAAAACTCAATTAGATACCAGTAAAATTTCATGAATATTTTAAATTTATAATAAACTTTCTTTAGATTAAAAAAAAAATCATAAGTAATTTTTCTGGTATAATGTCTGCGATTTTTTTTCTGTAGATCCTTTGAAAACAGAAAGACGGTCTCCTGACCAGTGTTGCCAGCTGGGCTACTTTTTTTTAAAATTCGGATTCTTGATTGGCACCACTTTTTATGAAATGGTAAAATGTGCCTTAATTAATGACATATTAATTAAGGGTGATTTTACCGTTTCAAAAAAGTGGTGGCAATCAAGAAACCTTTATTAAAAAAGGTAGCCCACAGGTAACACTGCTCCTGACACTGTCGAAAGACAAAATTTCTCTATACCTGGAGAACTAATTATTTAAATAAGCTATAAACTTAAACACCGATGTTTTTGACGACTGTGGTTTGTTTTGTACAAAAATTAATGTATGTCATAATTCATATTTTTAAATATTAATTTATTAATATTTTTTAATAACAAAAAATATTAATAAAAAATAGCTTGGAATATGTTTGGTATTTGTTTTGGTATTTCTATTCATTGTTTCCTTAAAAAATTAAAAAAGATCATTCACATGATTTTTATGAAGATATAAATTAAAGTTTGTCAAATGGATTTAACGTTAGCATCCTCAAATATTTAATCTCTTCTAATTCCATGAAGATTTCAAATAATGTTTATAAGCTATACCTTTTTCCGGGCTATCTCGATCCAAGGAACTCAAATATGGTGTCAAAAAATGGTTATTATTCTTTGAAAATTCAAAGCTGGTATAATTCGTAATATGTAGACGACTCCCGAAACATAATTAATGCATATGACTAATTATTATTTTCAATCGATTGGTAGCAGTGGAGTTTTTGCAATTTTTTTAGCCGAAGTATAGCGCCTAGAATATATAGTGTGCAAATCGGCTATCCCTGTAATACTTAAAAAAGCGCTTAAATATTGTATCCCTTAAATGTGCAACGATCCTGTTGAAATATGAAGATCGCAGCGACATCTGCAGGATATTTTCTACTACTGAAAGATATTGCTAGTCTGTACAATGTAATACGAAAATCCCGAAGATGTCGCTGCGATCGACACTTGGGATTTTAGCAGTATCGTCGCACATTTAAGGGATACAAATTTTTAGCACTGTTTGGATAGCATATTTCCAAACTAGGTATTCTAGACGCTGTAGCTGAAGTAGCAGGGGGTGGTATCTTTTTTTTTTATCAGGACTCTAAATTAACACATTAGTCATAACACACATAACTTGATATTTAAATAGTTTTGTCTATCAATGCAACTAATAAATAAATAAATTAAAGTAAAAATATTGCTTTACTTTGTTATCAATTTCAGACTTTATTACAAGCCTGGCGATAGTTATAATTTTTTAAAACCGTCGGTCATCGTGCTGTGAGATATGCCTTAAATAATACTTTTTTCATACAATTATTTTTTCATTGAAGAGCATCTGCTCACGTAACACAGAATTGTTGGTATTTCATTAGTCCATTGTTTTCTAGCTTCGTTGATCAACGATTGAGTTTGGCTGTATCGCCTACATTGACCAAACATTCGTCTCTTTGTCGGACCAGCAGTTAATATTGCGTCTGAGCCAACGTTTGGCTCATATTTGAACTAAAGATCTGAATTGTCATTTGACCAATAGTTATGTTTACTGAATAAAACTACGCAATTTATAATATTAAAATGTACTAGTAATTAATCCTATTTTAAATAGAAACTTATTATGATTTGTTCATTTTTTTAGGAAAAAAAAATAATCATGCTTACAGAAATACTGACTGAAATTGCTTATAATTTAGGGGGGGGGGATAGTTTGAGAAACGTTCGTTTCTGACGTTCGTTTACTGTTCGTTTACCGTTTGTATTTTAAAAAAGATCTATAAAACTACTGTGCAAATAAATTTTACTTTTCTGACTACTAAAATGCAAGAATATCAGTGCTAAGAGCTCTTATCTCTTTTTATAAAATATACTTCTTTAACTTAATATGAATTGGTTATTAAGTCAGTTATAAACGTGATAGACGCAATTTCTGTTATATTTTACAGAACAACTGTTTTACTTACAGCTTTTTTCTTCCTTCAGAAAAGTAGCATATTTAAATACGGTCGCTGCAGGTGTCATCACACACACGCAAAAAAAGCAGTATGAAACTTTGTTTAAAAAATATTTATATCTAGACAAAAATGTACTTTTCCTATGGAAATAAAAATTGTTTTAAACTAAAGCTTAAGCTTGTTTTGTCCTTTTACAAAAGTAGCATACATTATAGGAGTATTTAAATGATTAAATACAAGGGTATTTCAATATGAAACTAACACTAGCTGATGAAAATAATAGTATACTTGAAACATTTGTATAAGGACAGACCGGAAGGGAAGATATATTTTGTATTCTTAAAAAATGACTTTATGCTTAAAATACTGAATTGATTTTGCAATATAAAATAGAAAAATGTTTCTACAGAAAAAGTACATCAAAAACAGTCTCTTTTGTAGCCTTAAATTGCTAAAATACTTGAGTAAATTTACTCTTGTCATGGTGTGCAGGATTTTTATCTTAATTAGAGATTATGGGAAATATTTAAGTTTGTTTAATAGAAAGAAGTCCTCAAGTGATAATAATCCTGCAGACTGATGAATCTTGTGCCCGTTGTTTTTTATTCATGAAACCTACCGTAATTTCGGAATAGTAATCTTCGCTTTTTTTAATGATCGAGATTAATTAAGTAAAACAATTTACTATTTAAAATATTTAGCAGAATTTCCGAATAGTTAATTATCGAAACTCTGTCATTATAGGAAGAGAGGATTACTATCTGAAAATTATGGTAGGTTGTTCAATAAAACGCTGGTCGCGGTATCCCGCAGCTTGCAGATTGCAATCCAAAAGTGACATCAGAGTTGTATTCCCCGAAAAGAAAGATAGTTTTCCAAACAACAGCAAAATCCACACAAAACGTTTCTGCCTTCTAATATTTATCTCTTTCCTTTCTCAAGTTGTTTTTCAAAAAGCAATGCATGCAGGGCTGGCTTTAAAGAGGAGCAAGGTAGGACCACCTCCCTGGGTACATAAAGCTAAGGGGCGGAATCTTTTTTTTAATTCAATATATTCAATATGGCAAATATACAGATTAAACTATACATTTTTACTCGGCGACGCGCGATTTTTTAAGTGCGCCGTGCTATTTTTTTAGGCGCGACGGGCTATTTTTTTAATCTGATGACTATTTTCTGAGAGTGCCACACCGACGTTCCAAAAGCGAGGAGTGATTCTGTTCTGAAATTTTTCCAAATTTAAGGTATTCACTTTCAAAAATTTAAAAAAAAAATGATTATCAGCCTGAAAATTCAGACATAAAAAAATCCTCATTATGTAAATTAATCACAAATGAATTGTATTTTAGAGAATACTTACATCACGCATTCTCATCCTCAGATAGAGGGGCGCAACTTCAAAACTTTTTATGGGCAGGGGTGGGGCAAAATTTTCATTGAGGGACAGGGGGGAAATGGGGAAAGGGAAATCCGAACCGTAGCTCCAAGCTGTAAGCCTGATGGAGTGTTTTCCTACGGACGGCCGAAAATGAGGGACAGGGTTTGCAATAGCGTTCGGGATTGCGCAAATCGCACACAAAATAGGAAAATCCTGTGTGGTATCCCCCCCCCGTAAATTTTTTACAAGTATTTGATTCTTTCATTTTCGAGGAAGCAAGCGATTTTTTCTCAAAATCAATTCGTGAATTTCTCCAAACCATGGTGGAAAATATCGTGAAATAAATAGCAATTTTCTTCCATTGGTCGCTGATAAAAATCGCAAGTCTCAATAATCGGTTGCGCAAAAAAATCGCGAATTTCCTCAATTGGTTACTGAAAAATATCAATTTCGTCAAGTGATCGCAAAAAAAAAAGAAAAAAAAATCGATTTGTGTCAAAGGAGCGCTGGAAAAAGAACGTGAATTTCGTCATACGATCGAGAAAAACAATCGTAAATTTCGTGACATGATCGCTGAAAAAAATCGTAAAATTCAATTGATCACGATGTAATTAGCACATGAGCATCATCAACAAGTTACGAAATTTTCATTACTTTTAAGTGAAATCCTGCATCATGTTGCGTAATCCGATGCTAAGGCGGATCGGTGTTTTTTTTTTTTTTTTTTTTTTTTTGTAAGTACGTTTTTAATCATCTTAGCTTCAATAACTTTTCTCAAATTACTTAAAAGTAGAATCCTGCAGCGGATCAGGGCAGACTCGCGAGCGAAACTGAAATACCTACTAAAAGTGAACCCGCAAGCAAACCGGAATCTACGGATTTTTTTTTTTTAAACTCAATAAAAAAAAATTTCGTCGACCCGTAACCCAACCCAAAACCGATAAAAACATTTTCGCCGATCCACAATCCGATTCGAAATTTAGGGACTATCGAAAATTATTTCAAGTCAAAGCGAAACCCTACCCGAACGTGGCAAAAAAAAAATCACTAACCCGAAACTCGACTCGAAACTGACCCAAACATGACATAAAAAAATTAATCCTTATTTTAGAACATTAATGGAAAAACAGTTTAAAATCTCCAATATCAATTTTATCTCTTGTGTTGAAAAATCAACACATGTATACTCATTAATACTCAAATGTCTCTTAGCTTTTCATGTGGAAAACATTCAGGACTTTCTTTTGTAAAATCAGGTCAACCCACAACCGACCCAAAACAATTAAAGTCAATCCGACCCTAACCGAGGTTCGGGCCAGAGTCTTCTAAGAACGAATTACACCACCCGAAACCCGACAAAAATTTTCTTTTATAGGAAATCCGCTATCAGAGAAAATTGATCCACTGTTTAATGTAATGAAACTAGTCTATAATCATATTATCGCTAACATCAATTTTACGTTCAAAATGAACATGCAAACAGTTGTAATATTCAAACGTATTTTTGATTCAAAAAGTTATTCTGATCAACCATTGAAAAATTGGATTTAACTGAACCCGAGTCAAGAATCAAACCTCTACTCAAAACCGAACGGAAGCTGAAAGGTTTACACACTCTAAATTAAAATGTCTGAAACGGAGTGTTCAATTTTCAGACATTTTAAAATGTCTGAATTTTTAAGACACTTGTATGTGTCTGAATTTCAGTTATTTAAGTGTCTTAAACTAGAGTGTTCAAATTTCAGACATTTTAAAATGTCTTAATTTTTAAGACACTTGTATGTGTCTGAATTTCAGACATTTGAAATGTCTGATTTGCGTCCATGTTTGACCCACCTCTCACTTGTTGGCATTAGGCAGACATTTTTTTTTATCACATAAAAAAAATAATAATAAGCATTATACGTAGCCATGATTGGACCACTTTCAATACTGGGAAAATATTTTACCATAAAACAGGGGTACGTTTGTTTCAGAAGCAGGGTTGATTAATCCACAGGCAAATTGGGTCATGACCCCCCTCCCTTCTAAATTTAGGGGGCTACAAACAGGGTATGCAATTTTCGTAAAGCTGATAATTTAAATCTCTTTCGACCTTGTATTGATTATGATTAATACTTTTAACTTCTAGAGTAGAATAAGGTTAAAAACAAAATATATATCTGTCTAAATACAGTAAAACCTATCAATAGTATCAATAGTGAGCACCTCGGAATCACGGAATTCGTCCGCTATTCGGAAATATTTGCTTTTCTGAGGTAAAAGTATACAACAATGCATGCGGTGAGAATTGAAAAATGGTTTTACTAAATAGAGATATTCTTTCTTCGGAGTGTCCGTTATGGAGGTTTTACCGTAAAACTTTCATAACGGACAATTTTATTTAGTGACGACTCACCTTTTCCAATCTGCAACTCATACATAAATATATATATTGCTTCTCTGAGGTAACTCAGAGAAGTAAACACCTTCGAATAGCGGACAAATTCAGCATTCCCGAGATGCTTGCCTTTGAGATATTTTACTGTATTTAGATAAATATATTTTTTATTTTTAATCTTATTATAACCTAAAAATTCAAAATATTTACTATAATCACAGTACAATGTTGAAACAGATTCAAAATGTAAGTAGAAGGTGGTGGTGGTGGAGGAGGGGGGAGCACTGCCCAGTTTTCTCGTGATTTAATCAAATCCTGCGTCTGCAAAAAAATCAGACCTGTATTACTGTTCGTTAATAGAGGTGTCCAGTAGTCTGGAGTGTCCGTTAAGGAGACTAATGAACATTCCCGAATAGTAGTCACCTTTTTCTAGCGAGCACCTTTTAAATCTTACTATACTACTCTAAAAGTTAAAAATATTCATAATAAGACATGCAATTTCGAAAGAGATATAAAGTATCAGGTTTACAAAAATTGCATACCAAATTCCTCCCGCCACCCCCCCACCCCCCCACCCCCCCAAAAAAAAAAAATCCGGGGAAGGGACCATTGCGCAGTTTGCCCATGCTTTATCATATCCAGCTTCCGGAATCAAACCAAACCTGCTATATGTTTTGCTAAATAGAGGAGTCCGTTACAGAGGTTTTACTGTAGATATTTACACTAAAACATCCGTAAGGAACATTTCCGAATAGAGAACACATCTATTCCCCAACACCTATAAATCTGCACATTTTTACTTCTCAATAACGAATTAATTCCGTGCTCTCAAGGTTTTACTATTTAGAGGTTTTACTGTATATTCATTTATATATATATTCGAAATCATAAAAATTGATTCATTTTTGGTGGCAGAATAATACATTTGCTTCAAATGAATTCAAGGTCCATCGGTTAAGATTAATCAATAATATTTTGCAAAATTACTTTAATCACATGAATCGAAACATTCAAACTAACGAATTAATAATTCATACACGATAAGTTACAACGTAAATTGAACTGCAACAAAAATGATGTGTGTTGCGATGCACAGTATCAAACACACACATACAACTCCACCCCCATCCCCCCCATAAAAAACAGATTTAACTTTTAATTGCTTTCTTTTTAAATAGTTTCATGATTTTTTTTTTTTTTACCTCCAGATATATATAAAAAATTCTTTTGAAAGAAAAAAAAACTAAAAATTTTTTTTTTATTAACATCACAGTAAATTTTTTTTATTTAACTTTAATTTATTTATTAATTAAAAAATAATAATTTTGTGAAAATATATACACAAACAGCAAAAACATAAGAATAATAGTTTTTTAAAGTCACGTTATCTTCCTAAAATATTAAATATCATTGTTACCAATCAGTAGGCATTACTGATATTAGTCGTCTCGATTATTAGAGTATAACTGTGTTTTAATAATTGGTTTATTTAGATTAGAAGTTTTATTACAAAAATGAAAACCCCTTTAGAAAACTAAATGGCCCTGTTATGGGTCGCAAATGCGTATTATTTGTACCCATGTGTTTTTCTTTTTCTCATATTATTTTCATTTCTTTACGCATATTATTCAACTTGATTTTAAAAAAAAACACCTCATATATGAGCTTAAGAAATCCACTATACTGGATTAATTACGCCTATTTTTATGTTTTGCTTATAATTTATTTTCAAAGTGGTCCTGTGTCTTTTAATTTAATTATGCTATTGAGATTGAACACAGAAAAAATATGTATCAAAGTATTCTTAAAAAAAAAAAATATTAAATTTTTATGAGGACTATATAAAAAAAAATTGCATCGTCATGCAGTAGGGATTTCTTTCTCACTGGAAAAACTGAAACTTTGAGTTATCATGAATTCCTGAATATTTTATAAATAATCTGATGCTTCCATGATTTCTTTTTGTACTCTATTTGAACCTTCTGAAGCAAAAGAGAGTTCATAGCAATTCCCAAACATAAATTTAAATTTGTTAATATCAAAACATTTACTTCGATAATATAGACTCCGTAAAATAATTAAACGATACTGTTGTCAATAAAAATTAAAATTCACATGTAAAATTTTATCAATAACACAAAGTATCTAGAAATTGCAAGGAAAGAACTTAATTATGCAATATTATATAAAAATTAGGATTTTTTAATATTGCCATATGGACGTTTTGTAAAAATATATATCAGATGATAATCACAAGAACTACTTACCTATTATTAAATAAATATATTTTTTTAATAACATAAAGGAAAAAGTAAATAATGATTTATATATTAATTTATTCTACACGAAATAAAATTAAAGCTGAAAGATATACATTGTTAATAAAGTCAACTATTGAAAAATGAAAGATTTGAATAGTGATTATGTTAATAATAATCAATAAATCTCAAAGATTTGTTTATTTTAATTATTTTTTATATAGCTTATAGTACATAAATAGCATATTAATGCAAGTAAAATTTCTTTTTTAAGTAGAACTTAATTTGACAAGTTTTTCAGAATTAGGTTTAATGGTAATTTAAATGAAGATTGCAATTATTAAAATGATTATTTTAATATATGCATTATTTTATATTCTGTAATTAGTGGGTTTAACCGCAAAAGTTTAAAATGAATGGCAATTAATTTGGAGTGATTCATAAGCAAAAAAAAACAAATGATTCAAGCAACCTATTTACTATATAAAAATTTAATTTATAAAATGAAGATCTAAAGAAATATTAATCAAATTGATTAATACAGAAAATAATAATCATTCATTGAAAATGGCAAAAATGAACACACAAACCTTTAAACACAAAAAATGTTTATTGAGTACAAGAAAGAAGCTAATATGAAAAATGCAAATTATTAATTATTATGATAAAATAATATAAATAATAAAATTACATATATATGAAATTTCAATGCTCTGTTTTCTAAATTGAGCAATATCATATCGTTCTATTCAAGCTTACCTTTAGGAGGGTTATCCAAAATGTTTTATACGGGAAATCCATTTTGAAATTTACATTCACATTTTCCTATATTTCAACTATATTTTTTAAATAGTCTAATTTATAATGGATGAAATAAAATTATTGAAAAATCTGTTGAAAGTTCAATACATGTATTAAAAAATTCAATTCACAATTCTTTTGCATGAACTTTCCAAGCAATTCAAACGTTAACGGTAATCCAAACAATTCTTCCGAATTGTAATGAAAACGTTCCATCTTACATCTTTAAAATGAAAACACACACATAAGATGTTTCGCACCAAAGAATCAATTGCTGCAAATTCTAATACTCCAATAGATGAAAAACATATCTCTTCACATACAAAAAATATACTATGTCATCATTAAAGAAAAAAAAAAGAAGCTGTCATCGACTCAGTGACTCAAGCTTCGCTGTACAAGTGATGAAACGTCAAATTACTAAAAGTTTTATCAGCGTGAAATGAAATGTTTTGAAAATTAAGCAGAAATTACTTTGCTAGTATACTTTAACTAAGTTTCCTTCGTTGGCCGTCGAGCGGAAGTCGTTGCCCGCCAAAACTGCAGAAACAAACGAACGGATGCGAACTTGTATTCTGATTGGCTGAGATGTAATAATACTTTCATGATACGTTTCGCAATTAGATTTGTATTTAAATCTTTTTTTTTAAATAAAGGAAGGCTTATAAATATATAATCTCCCAAAAATTCGTACTTTTCATATCATACGCTTCAGTTCATATTTTTTCTTATCTAATTGTAAAAGCGAGCGTGTGCGATAGCAAGTATAAAGGAAGGGGGGGGGGGGGAGATGAGTGATTGGTCGAGCGAAAATATTTTTGGGGCGCTAGATTGTCGCCTATTAGCGAGGTGGCAGGGTCTAGTAGATACCTTTTTTAAACATAATCGTCGGCAGCGGTTTAATGGGGTCCATGACCACTTCCCAGATTTTGAAAATTAGTTGGTTTCTTTATGTCTGTTTATTTAAAAAATATATTCTAAATGACTATAGAATAATTAAACTCTAATAGTAAAAACACGTAAGACAATTTTGTCAGGGTACTCCCCCCCCCCTTCCGCTCACCTCTGAATTCCTCGATGAAAACATTTTTAAACTGTGTCTTCATTTTTTACGTTCATGTTTTTCAAATTTATCTTAAAAGAGGGCTATAGGGGGCAGAGTCCCCTGAATATTAAAAAAAAAGTTCCAGTTCTTTGTTTCTTTTTGAATATTTAATTCCTTTTATTTGCAAATTTTTTGTGTTGCTTTTTAATTTGATATGTTTACATATTGTTTTGCTCGATGCATTCTAAAAAATCTCTTAGCATATTTCATATTCAAATTCTGCATTTTAAAAAAAGGATATTAGGTTGTGGGCCACAGGCACACTTGTTGGAAAATTGGGTCCTCTTTGAAGCCCTTTCCTACATTTTTTTAAATTATTTACCGGCGCTCATATATATTACTATTTCAAGACATATATCTTAGTATTTTAAAATATTTAGGAGGGGGGATCCCTGTACTCTCCTGCGTACACCGACGAGAGCTAATGATTTTTTCAGAACTTTATATTTTTATGTAAAGAATTTTTTAATTACTTTAATGAAAAAATAAACAAATAAATAAAAGATAAAATTGGTTTCAAGAATTGGTTAACAGACTTGTGCAGTACAGTTTTGACAAACATCTTATGGTCTAAGAAAATTACTTCTGTAAAGTAATATCGTTCAGTGAATGAAAAAGCATATTTTAATCACCTCTCATCCATTAATAAACATTCTTTGCTAGTGCCCTAATCAAATCCAGACACTTAAGCGTCTTAATCTTTAACCCTAGAACTACCGAAAATTTTACTCAAGTTTTATAAAAATATTACACATCAGAATTCTTATTTAAAACTATTGAACTTATTTACTTAACTCATTATTGTCTGGCTTAGATATTTAGTTTATTTTAAAGAAATTTCTGGTTAGAATAAATATTTCGAATGTACCCATCGGGTCCATTGGACCCGTCTGGTAGACGGAGGGTTAAATGTCTTAATTTCAGACATGTCACCAGAATTCAGACATTTTTTTAGTTTATTTATACCATGATCATAATAAGACACTTATGTGTCTCAAATTTAGACATCTGTGATGTCTGAAATTTCACATTCAGACATTTAAGTGTCTGAATTAGTTTTTCAGACACATAAGTGTCTAAATTTAAGACGCCTCTATTTGCAGTGTAGAATAAACCCGAACCGTACCCGACACAAATCGCTGATCGGGTCCGACCTTCGTAATAGCCTCCATGACACTCCACAAAAGAGAGAAGGAGAAGGCAACATTTCCATCCAGTTGTACAGCACGGAGAAACGTACGTTATTTCTTTAAATTTTATTGGAAGTATAAGTAAATGAATGTAAAAATCATACATGGAATGAATATTACTTGTTATTATCAGCGTTTTACTTACTTCTTTAATATCTGGGGAAAATAACTTTAATTTGTACTTTCATTGCAAATAATAATATAGTATAGATTATAATACAGGGTTTCCATACAAGAATGTCCCAGTTTCAGTGGCATATTATAAAAGCTAAATTTAGACTGAATGAGACTGATTTAGAATGTGCACCTTTAGTTATACGGCACACATCCAACCTAAAGTTCAATTCTTCCCACACTTCGGTTAACAAGTCCGGAGTAATGGAAACATTATCCTTTTCAATTCTGTGTCTCAACGCTGGCAAATCATTAGGTAGCGGCGGAACGTAGACGTGATTTTTTTTAT
Source organism: Maratus speciosus (assembly GCA_963932465.1). Lineage (NCBI taxonomy): Eukaryota > Metazoa > Arthropoda > Arachnida > Araneae > Salticidae > Maratus > Maratus speciosus. The sequence goes on along the minus strand of OZ010787.1, from coordinate 168,279,141 downwards.
AAAGCCTCAAAGAAAAAAAATCGCATGGCTCTAACGGCTTTTAAATCTTCAGCCTTGCAATAACGCTTACGCTCAGGAGCCGGCAGTTTGCATATGTGGCACTGCATGTGAGTAAATAACAAAGCAGTACTGGAGCATGCGGTTATCTAAAACTCTTTGAGTTACTCTTTATTTGTGACCTTGAATCAACGCTCTACAACGCTTACAGTTGATATTATTAAAATTTATAACTGGGACATTCTTTTATGGACACCCTTTAGTATAAGCAAGAAAAAATTGCTTAAAAATGTGTAATGCATATTTATTTAAAAGTTTGGGGGTCATACTTTATGTGCTAGTAAATGTGCATGAAATTAAAGTAAAAAACGTATGTAAAATTACTGTATTATTATTGTTATTACCATTTTACATTTTTCACTAATAACTAAGAAAAAAATAATCTTTAATTTGTAATTTCTCTCTATAACATTTAAGGCAATCAAATAGAACTTTAAAGAAAAGCTTGAAAAAAATATAACATATTTCATTATATTAAAAAAAAAAAAAATTTAAAACATCATCATTAATCCCCCAGAATTTATTATTTTTTTTTAATTTGGCGAAAATGTATAAAAATGGATGTAATAAAAGCATACGTGAAATTTTATTATTATTATTATTTTAAATGTTTGGATGATATCTGGAGGAGAGAAATCTTTAGTTAGTAAGTTTTTTTTTTTTTTTTTTTTACATAAGCTTTAAAGCAATAATATAAAACGTTTAAAAAACTGCTTAAATAATGTGTAATATAGTTAGATATTTCTTTAAAATAGTGGGGAATTTGTGTATAAATTAATGAAAGAAGCATACATGGAATTATTTTATTATTTTTATCTTACATGAATCACTAATATCTGAAATTAAAGCAAGCATGTAAATCTTAATTTAAAAAATTGCTTAAAAAGTCTCTAATACAGTTATAATTGTTTTTTTTAAATCATCATTATTGCAATAATTGCTAAAATGTATTTGTTAAAAAAGGTGCTGGAAATGTACATAAATAAATGTAAAAAGCATACATGGAAAGGTTAGTCGACAAATATTGTTTTATTTACTGTACTAATATGTTAATGTCTTGGGCATATTCTTATATTTTTCTCATTTATTTTTTTGAGAGTAAAATTTATATTTTTAAAAGCATAAATACAAAAAAAAATTATATTATAACTTGTGTCAGTTTAAGGAATTATAGCAGTATGCCAAATATCAACATTAAAATCAAGACCCCCCCCCCTTATCATATATCGATATGAATCATTAATATAATAATGGAGAGGCGGTCTTGGTTAAAATCATCATTAAAACTCATTAATTGAATGTATTGCTAAAGCAATAAATGTTCATTTATTTATTGCTAAACATTAAATAAATGACCATACAGGAATATACTTTAAAAAAGTCCTTCCGGCCAGTGCCGGGGGGAAGAGGTAGCTTTCATATTCCTTATTTTTAAAAAGCTATCTTATGTTATTCAAACACACGAAGCTCAATTTAGTGGAAACCGATTATAGAAAATTCAATACTAATTTTTATCAATACTAAATCATTATCAACGAGAATTTCGCGAAATTAGTCAGATTTATCCAAGCTGCTTTTATTAAGAGTAACTTATATTTGGTTGCCAAATTCGGCGATAACTTGAAGTACCTGCCATTTTAAGACAACATGGTGGATGAGGCTAACCAGTGAACTTGGTCGAGACTTTAGTAATTACTGTGCACTGCACATGCTCACTCACATCGGAATCGGTTGATATATACGAGTGCTGTCGCAGGCAAAAAATCAGATTTTTCAAAATATCACCCACATAAAGAAATTCAAACTGTTATATCTGAGCCATTTTTTTTCAGATAAAGACAAAATAAAAAATGCTCCGGAATCCTTATATCAACGTCAAATACCTAAGAAAGAAACCTTTTTCAATTTCTAATTTTTTTGCATCTCACTTTAAATATATATATATATATATATATATATATATATATATATTAATGGCCGCTATTTTGAAACAAGATGGCGGATGAGGCTGGCCAGCGAACTTGGTCGAGACATTGCTATATGCTATCCACATGCCTTCTTACATCCAAATCGGTTCATAAATACGCCTGTTATCGCCTGACAAAAATCAGGTCGTTTCAAAATGTCAGCCACAATAGAAATTCAAAATGCTATAACTCAGCCATTTTTGTAGATATGGACGGAACAAAAACTGTTCCGGAATCTTTGTATTAAGGTCAAACACATAAGAAAAAAATCTTTTTCATTTCCTATTTTTGGTGCCACATTTAAAATTTCAAATTTTTAATTTTTTTTTTTAAATGGCCGCCATTTTGAAACAAGAAGGCGGCTGAAACTGGCCAACGAACTCGGTCGATATATTAGTATGTACTATGTACACACGAAGGTAAATCCATGTCGGTTCATAAATACGCCTGTTATCGCGTGACAAAAATCAGGACGTTTCAAATTGTCTGCTCCGCTAGAAATTCAAAGTGCTATAACTCAGCCATTTTTTAAGATATAGACGAAACAAAAACTGTTCCGGTATCTTTGTATCAAGGTCAAACACATAAGAAAAAAATATTTTTACATTTTCAATTTTTTGGTACCACATTTCAAATTTTAAATTTTAAAAACAATTTAAATGGCCGCCATTTTGAAACAAGATTGCGGATGAAGTTGGCCAACGAACTCGGTCCAGACATTGGTATGCACTATGTACACACCGAGTTTCATCCAAATCGGTTCATAAATACGAGAGTTACAGTGTGACAAATATCATATATATATATATATATATATGGATATATATATATCAACTTTTGAACGGAGGGTGGTTTCGGGGTCTGGGGGTCATGATCGATGAAAATATACCAAATTTCTTTTAAATCGCTTCCTCCGAACGTCTGCAATAGGTAGCTTTTTGTAATGAAAGCTACCTAATATATATTATAGTTACTTATAATATATATTATAGCTACTAATCTGTATAAAGTTTTTTTTTTTTTTTTTTAATCTTTTGAGAGAAATTTTCAAGTTTTCTCGTAAATAGGACGAAATCATACAGGACAGAAACGGCCGCCATGCATATTTACTGGCCTTGCCTTGAATATCGAAGGTCATGGTCCGGCTTGGATAAAATCAAGTTACCTGGTTCGATGTAGGACTCTAGATCGGTTAAACCCATTTTACTGTGGGACGGGTTTCCTTTGTTGTAAGTACTTTTATGATTACCAGAGTTTTAACTTATAACTATTCTTCAATTAATCAAAATACTTAAAAGAAAAATTCTGTAACGGATCAGATAAGACTATTTTTTTTTTCCACGGTCCGGGTTTCTTTCTTACGTTTGTACGTTTAAGTACGTTTGTAGCCACCCTGGTTTTTATTCTTGAATTGAATAAAAGTACTTAAAAGTAGAGTCCTGCAGTCCGAGTCGAGTATCTCGCTTTTACCGAGAATCTTTTTTTTTTTTTTTTTTTTTTTTACTTTAATTTTTTTTTTTTTGTCGTCTCTGAGAGGGTGGGATTTATTATGTTTTTACAATATTGTTCAGATGAACTTGTTTACCAAATTTATTTTTTAGCATTATTTATACTGCTTTCAATTCAATGTTGTTTTATGTATCTCGTGATACTTTTTTCTTCTCCTCCATGCCATTTTATTCCCCACCGTGCTGCACTTTTTTCCAGAATAAACTCTACTATACGTTACTAACGCATTTTTAAATAATAAAATTATTAATAAATTTATATTAAAAATATATAAATTACGACATACATAAACTTTTGCTTAAAAAGAACAAGCATCGTCAAAAATATAGTTGCGTAAATTTACAGTCAATTCCAATCATTATTTTTCGTGATAGAAGTGGCCGAAACAAAAAAAATTATGTCCTTTTCATGTCCACAATTAGAAATTTTTTTTCTGCGTAAAATGGGAAAGAACTCTTTTTATTTATTTATTTATTTGATTTCCATTAAAATAATCAGTAAGGACTTCATTACAGAAAAAATGCTTAAAAGGTTATTTTTTTTAATTTTTAAATTATCCATTTTTATTCATCATGACTATCAAAAGAGTCTGTCCAGATAACTGTAGGCATAGTTTTCCATTTAAGGTTTTAACTAATAATATTTAAAATCATATTTATAACTGGTTTTATGTAATCATAAAACCTAGTATTTTAACTAGTTAGGCCCAAAACACGAAAATATTTATCTTTTATTATTATATTTTAAGATTAAATTCTGTACACTGAAATTGTAACCTCTGTTACTATAATTTTTCTTACCAAAGAAATGACTTCCATTGCCCCAACAGAGGATACTACTGGCAAGGAAGGTCTCCTTACTGGGCATACTCAGACTATTTTGAAAAAAAAAAATACTAATTAAACTACTTATGCATGTAATAAAGGACCAGTCAAATTTAGCAGCGGGATTACAGTAGAAAGTCTTTAAATAATAAAATACTTTCGAGTATTTGGCGCGAAAAGACGAAAGCGTCACGCTATTTGGTGAGCAGTACTTTTCCTCGCCAAAAGCAAACGATTTTAATGCACCTGAAACTTGTTTGTTAATTGATTTTTAGAATGCGTGTAAATAGTATTTAATGAATTTAAACTTAAACAATGAGAGAGTTTAATAAATACATTTTTTCGTATTACATATTTATGTTGCTTGTTATAAAATTTTATTAAACAATTTCAGATATAAAAAATACTTTCATATATTTAAGCGTATTCCAAAATAAAGGAAAGATTCATTTACCAGTTATTCATTTCAATATCAAAGAATTTGTCGTTTCCATAGCAGCAAAATTGAATCGACAGTGTTCAATTGGACTTAATTTTGAGATATTGAAACAATTTTAATTTTGTTTTAATTCATAAAATTTGATATTTAACTTTCATTATAAATATATATATATGACAAAACTACAGTTAAATCAAACTAAAACCGACAAAAGTAAAGTTATTTACATTAAATTTATTTAAACAAATTCAATATGAAACATTTTCATCTTAAAGAGTATTCGATATAAAAAAGCATTTTTCGAAATTTCATTTCATCGTCAACAGATGATAAATCGCCAAATAAACGAAATTTTCATTATTTTTTACGAAGTTCTTTCGAGGTTCCGCCAAACTTTTTTTTATAAACATATATATCCACATGAGAAGAACACTCTGTAATTTTTTCAAATTTTTCTGAATATGCCCTTATGGAGACCTTCCTTGTGAGCTTACTTGCAGGTAAAAATATTAGAAAAGATATGCCACAGCCATTTTTAATTTGTTCTGCACACATTTGGTCAGTAAGCTGAAACATATGAATTCCAGGTTAGTGTGTTTTCTGTTTGTAACCTATGTTACATAAATTTTAAATTTAAATATTGCCATTTTAATTAAAGTTTTATTTTTATTATACGAAATTAAGTTAATTTAATTTAAATAAATGCAATATTTGCATATTTTTTATAAAACTATAGAAAATACAATTTTTTTCTTTGTTGAATGCAACATCTGTTACATGTAACTTCTGTTACTACATATTCGTAACAGATGCAGATAACCTAACAAAAATCTAGTTTAAAATTCATAAGCATAATAAAAATCCATCAAAGTGCTTCAGTGGTGTCATTGTTTTTAGATTAATGTAAATACACTTCTACTAATTTGTGTTGCTCAATGTAACTTCTGTTACAAAAATGTAACCTGTGTTACTATATATAATTTCTGTTACTCACACTTTTTCTCTATATTTTTCTTGTTGTATATGAGTATCGTTTAAAAAATGTTTCCAAAACATCAAAAGGCATATGTTTTTTCAATATACTAAAACAATTTGACCATTTAAAACTACATTTAGTACAGGGAACTGAAAATTTTGGCTGTAATATTGAATACAAGTAACAGAGGTTATATATTTTTATCTAAATTAATCCCTATTATTGTTTTCTTTTCAATATAGAACTACATATTGAAGTCTAGTACACTAATGATGATATAATACACTAGAAATAATATTTTGATAGGAATATATAAATGTTGTAAATTGAGAGGATGTTGTCCAGTAACAGAGGTTACAATATTTACCTTTAAGGCATTTTCAGATGACTGTATTTTTTAGCCTAACTATGAATTTTTATATGCTGCAACTGATTTTATATAGGTTGTATGCATGTAAACACAGAAATATATATATTTGGTAAAAACTACACACTTAAAAAAAGAAGAATATTGGGAAATGGACATAAAAAAAAATTCACCCAAGTTTCGCTTTTCAACGATCTAAAGGGAGTGTCCCCTGCAACCGTTCGACGACGTATAAGTAAATCGTAGGAAACTGCCAGTGAATTTATATACGTAGGAATTAAATAGGATTAGTTGATTTAATACTTGAATTTTCCCCAATATTTTTCTGTTTAACAGTTGTACGACTGGAAATTTTTCCTGTCAAATCTTACGTTTAGTTTTCTACATTGAGGGATAAATCCCTAAGGCATTTTTTTTATAACTCTGAGACGATTTAAGTTAAGTATATAAACTACAGCATTTTGAAAACCCACAGCATTATATAAACTATAGCATTAGCTGCTTTCCTTCAGGAACTAGAATTTTATGTCAAAAGTGGGTGAAAGATTATGAAAGATTAAACTTTGTACATTTTTAAATATGCTTTTACATTTTTAAATATTATTTTAATTAATTTTCAGCAGTGAAATTACGCCCGAAATTATTGAATATTAAATACGTGAATTTTCACACTGTTAACTAACAGTGAAACCAACAGAGTGAAAAATGTCCAAGCCGGGAATAGGACCCGGATCCATTGAATAATTCACCAATGCTCTACCATTTGAGCTATGAGCACGATACCCAGGAGCATTATTCAAAGGATCCGGGTCCTGTTCCTGGCTTGGACATTTTTCTCTCTGTTCGTTTTACTCTTAGTTAGCAATGTGAAATTTTTATACGATTATGTGAAAATTTCTGGCTTTTATAAACGAGTTGCTCCATTGAGTTGGCTATTAAATCATGAAAAAAATGTTTGTTATCGTTCGCGCATGCGCAGATAAAAAAAATAATTCATACAACTGCTTATATTTCATCACATATTTAATATATTTTTATTCCAATCGCACAATATTATTTCTACTACATTCTGCCAAATTTCCTGAAACTGACGTTAAATTTGGATGAAAACTCTGCATGATATAAGCAAAAAATATGCAAGAATTTCATGAACTTAAAAAAAATCGCTATATCTCCATGAATATGCGTGCTATTCGTACACAAATGAATACAGATATTGTACAATATCCACATATTTGTATGCTGTAGCTATAGAGCATTTCGTGCATTTTATTTTGCAGGATGATCCCAAATATTATTATTTTTCATTGATTTTTTGTTGGCCCCATAATAGTCCTCCTTATCAAATCGCCGTTGATAAATTTGAGGTCAAACATATTTTTTGTAAATCTGAAGTTCCAGAGGAATCCGATAAGTATATCTTTAAATATTTGACAAAATGTCTAAAATTAAAGTGTCTAGTGATTAATGACCATATAGTGCATACTAGTTGTCCTGCTACCCAAACTGGGCATTCTCTTTCACTTCTATTTTTCAAATAGTAAGATTCACCTTATTTAATCGTAAAAATCACTGTAAAACTACAACAACGATACTATTTGGAAAAAGAGACGCGAGTATGAGTAGAAGGATATAAAATCCCTGTCGGCCCGGCCTACAGGCGGAGGTAGATTTCGAAGTTAAGTATACTAATTTCACCAATAAAAACTAAATCATGATTAGATATAAATCCACTTTAACAGTTTTATCTGGGCCGCTTTTGACGAGTTTTTATTTCATTTTTATATAATAGCTGGTTTTATCAGAATCATGTTAAGGCGGTATTAAAAAAAAACTTTTCCATGCTCAACAACTAGAAATTTTCTGGCACATTTTCAGATTCATTTTTAATAGAAAATATATGAAACTTGCTGACGTGATTTTTAAAAAGATTTATAAGCGACATGTGTTTTTATTTTTCTTTCAATTAATTAAAACTTGATTAATAAACAATTTTTTTTCTCAGTAGAGCAATATTTTTCGTTTCTAACACAATCGCTTCGGGAAATTCTGTTCAAAATGCCCACTTTGACATCATTTTTGAAATATATTCTGCCTCTACCAAAACACGATCATTACGGTACATTATATAGTTCCTGAATAACAGAATCTACCAATTGGATGCGTTTGAGAGCAAAAATGAATTTAAAAATGAGTAAGAAAATAAGCAGTTTGGAATTGAATACACCCTTAATAAGATGATTATTTTTTCTTCAACCGCTATGTATTTTTAATTTGTTTTTGCTGTAAGAATTGGTCCTATCAAAAACTTGTCTATATAAATGTTGAAGACAATATTAAGAAGATACAGTGCACTCCCGCTTATCCGGGTTAATCACCGGGAGAGGTCGCACGGACAATCGAAAAACACGGATAATCCGAAAGCTCCTTTTTATTAAAGAAAAAATCAACATTAGTACAAACATACAAATATTTACTTGCATTTACATGCTGTATAACATCAAACTAGGAATTTTCCTTTTAATATTTACTGCTTAAAAAAATCTGTAATGGATCTTTGCTTCTGCTGTTTGTTCATCTCTTGTCTTATATCGACACATACTTTACGAACAGCAGTAATGTCACCGTAATCAAATTATCTTTCTCCCATATAATCTAACGAAGTTTCTACAGACTGTAGAGCAGTAGAATGAGAAATTATATTTCTCTCGTTTAGTGCATCTTCTGTATCAGTACTATCAACAATATTAGATTTAACCACACAGTTAGAAACGATGTCTTCATCTGTCAAATATTGGAAGCCAGGCTCACATGCCCTCCCATCCCCTTTAATCATACCCGTCAAATAGATTCCAGAGCGTTCAAATTTACCTCTACGTACTTCAATTCTAATTCACATCAACATCGATTTTACATGCATGATAAGCGTGAAAATGTTTGTCATGATTTTTTTTTTTTTTTGTGTGCGAATCCGGAATGATCAAGGATAATCCACGCACGGATAATCGAGAGTACACTGTATATGATAAATTCATGGTATTTTATATCTTGTGAATTGACGGAGTTATAGTAATTTTTCTTCTTCAACTCCTCTTTTTTGTTTACGTTTCTAATATACATATATATATATATACATATAACAAAAACATAACTGTGGAAAAAGGAAGCCAAGTTCCGTGAAGACAATGGCAAGAAAAGAAGTGATAGCTAAGTGGGTGCCAAGTTCAAATAAAATTCACTTAAACTTACCTACTGAAGTATTATAGCATTTTTTAAATTGTTTAGAAATAAAAATTATTGATAGCATATTAATAATAAATCTAGAACTTGGCAAGTTTTTGATAAATGTTATGCCTATCAATTTCATGTCTTAATAAAATGATGATGTTAATATTAACGGCAATGTCATTATAAAAAGATTAATATAGTTATTATTATAAACAAATGACTCATGTTAAATATTTGATAAATCAATAAATACACAAATACACTCCCGCTCGTCTTTGGTTATCACTCTAGCACCCACCCTTCGAAAACCTCAATGCAAACAGACTAAAAGGCCTGAGAAAGAGACAGATACCTTACGCTTGTTCTTGGTCATCCCTCTAGAGACTGCACCCCTTTAACCCTTTAGGAGCAAAGAGCTTTTATTCGTGACATGCTGAAATGATTGAATCGCACCAGAATTTAAAAACAAATTTATTTCAAAATGGGTAAAATCTTCTTTTCACGTATTTAATAAAATTAAACTTTTTAGTCCTGAATTCTAGTGTCAATGTGGCATTTTGCTGTTAAAATTAGGTGGGATATATTTTATCCCACCACCCTTCAAGGGGAAGGAGCTCACTCAAATGAAGGCTTCCAAATATGAAATAACAAGTTTTGATATAATAATGTCATTAATAAAAATAAAGGACTCGTAGGTAAAAACTTGCCAAGTTCTAGATTTATTATTAATATGCTATGAATAATTTTTATTTCTAAGCAATTTAAAAAATGCTATAATACTTCAGTAGGTCAGTTTGAGTGAATTTTATTTGAACTTGGCACCCACTTAGCTATCACTTCTTTTCTTGCCATTGTCTTCACGGAACTTGGCTTCCTTTTTCCACAGTTATGTTTTTGTTAGATATCATTACTTTTTGTAAAGTTAAAATATATTTAGACACTTTACTTAATGCTTTTTAATGTGTTTACATGTGACTATTTTATTCACCAAGCAACATTCAATTTTAATTTTAATTTCCTACAACAAACTACTTGGCTGTCAGTTTGCGGCAGAAATCTATATTTTAATACTGCTACATTGAATGTATGCTTTGAAACGAAATGTACTGATTCGAAATTTTTATTGTTTCTGAAACAACAATTCCTATTAAATTCCTATGTTAAATTTTCCTATTAAACTTTCCAATTAAAAATCCTATAGCTGGGCCTGCTTTTTTGTACTGAAAGTGAAAAATAAAGTTATGTGCTTATGCCACACTATGTATCATTCATCCATGGGTGCCGGCAAAGAGGCAGTGCAGAGGAAGGACATTGCCCCTTCCTGAATTTTCAAATTTAATTAACTAAAGCGTAAGACTAACTAAAGCGTACTTAAGCGTAAGACTTTTTCAAGATTTTATGATTTGTCGCCTGGCCTCAGGTGTTCTGCTATAAGTATGCAAAATTTCAAATCTGCAATTTAATAAGGGGCTCAGTTAAAATGAATTGCTTAAAATGCGCATGTGGAAGCCCAAAAGGTTAAATGTACGACTTTTTCAAAATTTTATGTTTTGTCGCATGATTGTGTTCAGCTATAAGTAAGCAAAATTTCACGCCTCCAACCTAAATAGGGTCTCACTTAGAAAGAATTGTTTAAAATACACATGTGGGAGCCCAATAAGTTAAATGTACGACTTTTTCAAAATTTTATGATTTGTCGTTTGATCTGAGGTGCTCAGCTGTAAGTATGCAAAATTTCACGCATGCAACCTAATTAGGGGCTCACTTAGAAAGAATTGTTTAAAATACAGATGTGGGACCTCAAAGGGTTAAATGTACGACTTTTTCAAAATTTTATGATTTTTCGTTTGATGTGAGGTGTTCAGCTGTAAGTATGTAAAATTTCACGCCTTCAACCTAATTAGAGGCTCACTTTGAAAGAATTATTTAAAATACACATGGGGGAGCCCAAAGGGTTAAATGTACGACTTTTTCAAAATTTTATGATTTGTCGTTTGATGTGAGGTGTTCAGCTATAAGTATGCAAAATTTCACTCCTCCAACCTAATTAGGGACTCACTTAGAAAGAATTGTTTAAAATACACATGTGGGAGCCCAAAGGGTTAAATGTAAGACTTTTTCAAAATTTTATAACTTGTCGTTTGATGTGAGGTGTTCATCTATAAGTATGTACAATTTCTCGCCTCCAACCTAATTAGGGGCTCACTTAGAAATGATTGTTTAAAATACACATGTGAGACCCCAAAGGGTTAAATTTACAACTTTTTCAAAATTTTATGATTTGTCATTTGATGTGAGGTGTTCAGCTATAAGTATCCAAAATGTCACGCCTCCAACCTTGTTAGAGGCTCACATAGAAGAATTGTTCAAAATACACATGTGGCAGCTCAAAGGGTTAAATGTACGACTTTTTCAAAATTTTATAATTTTTCGTATGATGTGTGGTGTTCAGTTATAAGTATGAAAATTTTCAAGTCTCCAACATGTATAGTTTCTGAGAACGGGCTCTGTGACGGACAGAATATCTCAATTTGTTGTTTTTCTGTAAGCAAGTAAACCCAGATAAACCCCCAGTAAGTAGATAGGTTTACAATGGAAGTCTATGGGAATTTGGCGAAATGTTAGAGATATCGCCAAGGTGGCGTCACTTTTGGTGACTAATTTTAGCCGCCAAATTTGGCGATATATCGCCCTGTTGGCGAGAAACTTGGTGGTATTTGGCGACAGAACAGCGTCCTCTCCTACGGCAAATTAAAATTTCGCCTAATAGACGTAATGTTAAAGTAAAAATGGGCACCCCCAGGTGGGTAATACATCGATTTTCACAATTTTTTTATTTTTTTCCTTAGTTTTATAGTGCAAACGAACTTCGCACCAAATTTGAAGTCTGTATCTGCAGTAGATATACGAGATCTTTTTGATGAGTGAGTCAGTCAGTCAGTCAGTGGTAAAATTATCGATTATCAGACATTTTCAAATGTCATTATCTCGGAATGTAATTATGCGTTATTTATAAAATTTTGGATTTTAGGTAATTAGGGTGGCCTTACTACACATTTCGGATAACAAGTACGTAGGTCTCATAGATTTTCAGTAGTAGAGCATTGAAATTTGACGAAAACAGCTCAAAATGGTTCGTGTAAATAACACACGGCTATGTAAGGCGAACTTGGCTGACACACTGCCGTGTGTCTAGATATATATATATTTGGTACGAATTGGTCCTATCAAAAACTTGTGACAATAAAAGTTGTAGATAATATTAAGGAGATGTATAATAAAATTAATTGAATTTGATATCTTGAGAATTGACGGAGTTAGGAATTTTTTTCTCCAAAAAACCATATTTTTGCGCCCCTTGAGCCCATTTTTAATTTTATAAAAAATCTGTGATACATAAATTTTTGGCCCTATTTTTAGAAGTTACTGATTTGATACTGATTTGATATGTACAAAAATTAAGAACTTATGGGTTTTTTTCTGTTTTCAGAAAACCCCTCCCAATTCCCATCCCCTTGGATATATAAATATATATATATGTAGATTGATTTTGTTTATATTGGTATTTCATGTACACTTGATAAAGTGAAATGCTATATAAGCTTCCGGCTACATCATTCCATTTGATCTATTTGTTTACAATACGTCTTTTAATGGTTCAACATTATTTTGTTGGTTTTTTGTTGCATATGTATTTAATAGATTATTTTTTCAAAATTTGGTGGTTTTTCATATGTTAATATGGACTAATCGTATGTAATGTTCTAGTCAATTAGTGGATTTTGCTTAATTTGTATTGCTTGTATAGGGTTCCATCTGTATTTAGTATAATGTTAAAGTTATAATTAGATACTAAATTTATTAATTTATTGAATTAATTATAGTAATTGGATATAGATGATGATTTGTATTATATTATGGTTATATAGATATATAGATAGATAGAAAGTTTTTTACTGAGGGTGATTTTGTGTTCTAGGGGTCATGATCTGTGTAGATCTGACAAAAATTTTTCAGAAATTCCAACATAAGAACGATCCCAATAGGTAGTATTTCATACGAAATCTGATATTTCATACCTAATATTTCATACATATAACCTATACATATTTCATACGAAATATACCTAATCAAATAAATTTTCTACTTTCCACGGATTATCTGCCCTATTTCATGCAGTATATCGGAGTTCCATCGGACTCTATACACAAGAAAAAAAAAAAAAAAAAATCGCCTGCCATTTTGAAAAAGTAGAGGAGTTTAGATTAGGTTTACTAATGAATCCTTGGTAAGTTTGCCTTTATAAAACAAACTTCTCGATCAAGCAACAAGGAACAATAAAAAAATGAAAGTTTTGCATAGCATGCCCACTCAGAACACGCCAGTATCGAATGAGTGTGCTTCCGCTCCAAATTCATTATATTGTGGCTAATTCTCTAACCATTAGCTTAATTGATACCCCATTTTTCTGAAATTGAATTTGTAAGCATTTTATAATAAATGAAATAGTCTCCGAGACAAAAGCATAATATCGTCAGCAAACACTTTAAAAAAAAATAATCATTCTTTAATAAAGTATGTGAATGGTATGAACGCACATAACAAAATTATTCATGTAATCATTAGATTTGTTACATCAATATTATACCGCCATATCATACATTTTTCCGAGTTTCATGTAAACTTTGATTTTTCCCTTTTCAAACATTCATTTATATTTCATGACAGTTATTTTTTACACAATAAAACGTTTCACCAAATTTATAGAGAGTACTCCGCCGTCTTAAGTATTTGTAAATTTACAAAATTTTCTAGTTGAATGCAAAAGTTTTTACATCTTCATCATCAGTTTTTTTAACATCTGCATTTCCATTGAACAAATATGCACTTCTAGGAAAATTAATATGTAATTTCATATTGGAAACTAATTTATGAATATTAAAAAAGCAGAAAAACCAACGTTTAAAATGCACAAAAATTACATGAAAAGCAGCAAACCGCTGTTTCGAATCTACTAGCGAGAATCTTCTTCAGTGCAAGATAGGGAAAAAGGATCAGCGTGCTAGAAAAAGCAAGGCTGAGAAAAATCATAGACAGAGACGCGCTGGCTTATATACCTTATGCGGGTAACGAAGGCGCCAAAAACAATCAATGAGAGAGAAGCAGTGGAAACGACTGGGTGGACAAGTAGCGACATCTACCGGAGAAGGGGAGAAAAAGAAACTAAAAAAGGGGAAATTAAATTAATGCTTTCCAAATACTTGGAAAAAGGGGAGTACTAGATAAGTCATTGACTAAAGAGTGAGAATTTTTAATGATGTGGTAAGCTTCCCAAAAATCAAGATCAAGGTTAGAAGAACATTTTTGGATAATGATGGCTGAGGAAAAATCGAACCTATGTTGAGAAGGCCAAGAATGTTGAGAAATATAAGAACGTTTGAGCTCCCGATTTTTAACATAACCTTCATGCTCTTTTAAACGAAATCTAAGAGCACGTTTAGTCTGGCCAATATAAGAAAGGCCACACTGGCAAGAGATTTGGAAAATACCCCAGTTATCTAGGCGATGAACGGGATGTTTGAGATTTGAAAAAGTGATTTTATTAACAGGAGAAAAAATAACATTAAAATCAAATCTTCTTAGGATTTTAGCAACTTGCTGACTGATTATAGGAAAAAATGGTAACACAACTGAAGTATTAGAGTTGGAATTAGAATGCTTTTCAGAATGGACGGATTTTGTCAATTTCTTATAAATAGAATCAATAATATTAGAGGAATAACCACGATCAACAGCAATAGCTTTGAGGAAATTAAGTTCAGCAAGAAGTAACTGAGGAGTGGAACAAATATTGGTAGCCCGAAAAACAAAAGTATTGAAAGCAGCGAATATCTGGTTAGGGGGATGAGAAGAATACCTGTGAGGTGGGAGACTGACAGCAAAAGGTTTACGAAAAACGGTAGTCTGAAAGCCATTTTCACAACAAAAAACAAGGACATCCAGGAAAGAAAGACAGTCTCAATTGTCTCAATTTCCGAGGTAAATTGAATGCAGGGATCAATAGAATTAATAAAAGAGAGAACATGATTAATATCCGAATTCATTTCAACCAGGACATAAACAACATCGACATAACGAACATAGAACGGAAATTTTAAAATTTCAAAATGTGTGACCTCAAAATAGTTCATATAAATATCACATAAAATTGGACTAAGAGGATTACCCATAGCCAAACCGTCAATCATACGGAAGAAATTACCATTGAAAACAAAAGTATTTTGCGACAAGCAAGTGCGAGTTAGAAAGATAAGCTCCTCGATTTCAAAATAAGAGAAATGGAATTCACAAAGCCTTTTCTTGAGGCAATCTAAAGCCCCCTCAACCGGAACGTTTGTAAATAATGATTTAACATCAAAAGAAACCATCATGTGACCCTGCGGCTTAAAATTATGAAGTTTTTAACAAAATCAAAAGAATTCTTAACAGTGAAACAGTTACTGCTCAAAAGTGAGGAAAAAACAGAAACTAAGTATTTGGCAAGCTTATCAGAAGCTGTACCGATACTAGAGATAATAGGTCTAAAAGGAATTTCAGGTTTATGGACCTTAGGTAAAGCATAAAACCTGGCACAATGCGCAATAGACGGAATAAGAGACTTCTTAAAGTTAGCAGGAATAATGGAAGAAGACTTGATGGCAGACTTAATAGAGTTAATTTCACTAGTGGAAGGGTCTTTGCGGATATCCACATACGGACCATCATTAATTAATTTATGGGATTTTTCCAAATACGTAAATTTTTCGAGAACAATCTGACCACCTTTGTCGACCTTAGTAATAATTAAGTTTGGACCAGAACGCAAATTTTTCAGACATTGTTTAACAGGATATTTAAGATTGGGCTTATAAACATTAGAATTGAAATCAACAGTATTGGCAATGACATGCCTAATGAACTCTTTTTGAGAAGAAGATAGAGCGCTATGCTTAAAGGCTCTTTCAATAGGAGCAATAAGATTAGGTAAAGAAGGAATAGCAGAGACAGAAAAATTGTTATTCAATTTGAGAGCATCGAGGCTGATTGTTACTTAAAGGAACACTAGAAAGATTGACAACAGCATTTTGATTAACAAGAGGCAAATTCCTGGAGTTATTAGCGACATTATTCCTGCTAACTTTAAGAAGTCTCTTATTCCGTCTATTGCGCATTGTGCCAGGTTTTATGCTTTACACAAGGTCCATAAACCTTACATTCCTTTTAGACCAATTGTCTCTAGTATCGGTACAGCTTCTTATAAGCTTGCCAAATAAATAGTTTCTGTTTTTACCCCACTTTTGAGCAGTAACTGTTTCACTGTTAAGAATTTTTTTGATTTTGTTAAAAAACTTCATAATTTAAGCCGCAGGGTCACATGATGGTTTCTTTTAATGTTAAATCATTATTTACAAACGTTCCGGTTGAGGGGGCTTTAGATTGCCCCAAGAAAAGGCTTTGTGAATTCCATTTCTCTTATTTTGTAATCGAGGAGCTTATCCTTCTAACTCGCGCTTGCTTGTCGCAAAATATTTTTGTTTTAAATGGTAATTTCTTCCGTATTATTGACGTTTTGGCTATGGGTAATCCTGTTAGTCCAATTTTATGCGATATTTATATGCACTATTTTGAGGTCAAACTTTTTGAAATTTTAAAATTTCCGTTCCATGTTCGTTATGTCGATGTTGCATATGTCCTGGTTGAAATGAATTCGGATATTAATCATATTCTCTCTTTTATGAATTCCATTGATCCCTGCATTCAATTTACCTCTGAAATTGAGACCAATAACTGTCTTTCTTTCCTGGATGTCCTTGTTATTCGTTGGGAAAATGGCTTTCAGACTACCGTCTTTCGTAAACCTTTTTCTGTCAGTCTCCCACCATACAGGTATTCCTCTCATCCCTCTAACCAGAAATTCGCTGCTTTCAATACTTTTGTTTTTACGGCTACCAATATTTGTTCCACTCCTTAGTTACTTAGTGCTGAACTTAATTACCTCAAAGCTATTGCTGTTGATCGTGGTTATTCCTCTAATATTATTGATTCTATTTATAAGAAATTGACGAAATCCGTCCATTCTGAAAAGCATTCTAATTCCAACTCTAATACTTCAGTTCTGTTACCATTTTTTCCTAAAATCAGTCAGCAAGTTGCTAAAATCCTAAGAAGGTTTGATTTTAATGTTATTTTTTCTCCTTTTAATAAAATCACTTTTTTAAATCTCTAACACCCCATTGATCCCCTAGATAACTGGGGTATTTATCAAATCTCTTGCCAGTGTGGCCATACTTATATTGGCTAGACTAAACATGCTCTTAGATTTCGTTTAAAAGAGCATGAAGGTTATGTTAAAAATCAGGAGCTCAAACGTTCTTCTATTGCTCAACATTCTTGGTCTTCTCAACATAGGTTCGATTTTTCCTCAGCCATCATTATCCAAAAATGTTCTTCTAACCTTGATCTTGATTTTTGGGAAGCTTACCACATCATTAAAAATTCTCACTCTTTAGTCAATGACTTATCTAGTACTCCCCTTTTCCAAGTATTTGGAAAGCATTAATTTAATTTTCCCTTTTTTGGTTTCTTTTTCTCCCCTTCTCCGGTAGATGTCGCTACTTGTCACCCAGTCGTTTCCACTGCTTCTCTCTGATTGGTAGTTTTTGGCGCCTTCGCTACCCGTATGGGTATATAAGCCAGCGCGTCTCTGTCTATGATTTTGCTTAGCCTTGCTTTTTCTAGCATGCTGTTCCTTTTTCCCCATCTTGCACTGAAGAAGAATCTCGCTAGTAGACTCGAAACAGCTTGTGACAGAGATATATCACATAGCCTTATTGCTTCAAAATTAATTTAATTCATTTATTTTGGCTTTCGAAACATGTCGCTTTTTTTCCCTTCGTCAGGTAAAATTTATTATTTAACTCGATGCGAAAATCCATTTCGAATCTTATCTGTTCGTTTTTTCTTTCTTTATTTTATTATTCTCTAATGTAATGCAGTAAGTTTAACTTCATGAGTTATAAACGCTTTCTCAATAGCATCGGAGGCCGTTAAAAATAAAATATAAACAGATGAATCAGATGCACCTGCTTCTGATTTCAATGCATGTTATTTTTTTTTCTTTTGCATTGCCCACGCGAAATGTAATTATTTCTCATTCTTTATTTAAGTAAAAGTGACCGTTGAAATAATATGTTAGTAATATAAAATGAATGTTTATTGATGCGGTCTTTAAATTACTTTTCAGGTACGTTAATTTTCTTTGTCAGCTGTGTTAAAAACATATCGTTCTCAATATTTCGCAATTTTAAATAGCAATCATCGAACATATTCATTTTGTTTTGATAATTTATGGCCGGCTTAGTGGCGTCTGTAATATACATATGTAGAACCGTTTTTCTGGCAATCTTTCTGCATCACGCGATTTTATTGTTTTTTGTTGGGATGCTAGATTCTGGGCTAATCATTTTGGCGTGTAAATACGACCTTTTGTCTGCTTTTCGTACATTTTTCTAATACTGAAATCTGGCGATGTTGGGGGCGCCAAATCATATATGTTGCTTATGAAATCATGCACTTTAACTTCTGCTCTCAGCATGTAAGCATGTAAAAAAGACCTTGTGGTCTGAGGGTACGCTCAGGCGTGCCTCTTACTTGTGGATTTCCTCTCTCTGCCATTTAATAATTCTAACTTAGTTTACTTTTATTACTATAGTTAAAAATGTTAAAATAAAGTCTTCTAGTTCCTGTATCTTCGGTTGGAGTTTTTTTCTCATGCACTTAATCGAACCCCACTTAACTGAATCACCCCAAATCTCCGTTATACAGGTGTTTGCTGCTTTTCATGTGTTATTTGTGCATTTTAAACGTTGGTTTTTCTGCTTTTTAATATTGTTGCACAAAGGCTTTTTTTGCTATTTTTATAACTTATGAATACTCTTATAAAATAAGATATTTTGATATATTCTACTCAATTCTAGAAATTTATTCTAATTAATCTAGGTATAGGAAGCCTCGTTTTGAAATGTTCTCTAATTTTACAAAAAAAAAATAATATGAAAATGTTTCTAGATTATTAATTCTACCTAAATATATTTTCGGGTACTTACTATCTTCTATCAGTTTCTTAAGACAATTTTTGCATCTCTTTTGATTCTTTTTGTACATGAAAATGTTTGCTTGTACTGTAACTTTTTAAGATCACTTTTACTCTTGTACGCTCCTTTATATAAAATGCAGCAGATAAAGCTTTTTCCATCTATCTTTTTCAATGTATGTTTCGTTCTTTATTCTTTATTTTAAAAGAAAAACGAAAAAATGTATACTCTCTAGTTTTTTTATATACTTTTTATCGATATATGCTTAGTATCGATTTTCTGTTTCAATACTAAGGGTAAACAACCTTACCAATACAAAGAATTTGGTAGCATCACAAATCCTCATAAAAAGATAAATGCTCTATTAAAATAATTGCAGCCTTTTCTTTAAAATTAATGCTTTCTAGTATTTTTTTTAAGTTAATGTCTTTTTTAGGATTTTCAAATGCTTTGCAATTTTTTTATTACACAGTATTCCGGTTTAACATTAATAAAAATAATAATACCAATTAATAGGCTAATGATAGAGATTTTAATTCTTTACCAATATTTTATGTTTAACTGAAGGTTCGGATTCATTCTCTTTTAAGTTATTAATGATATACAGGGTAACCACTAAAGTCCTGTCCACTCACACTAACTTCAGAATGGCGAACGTTATAATCATGAAAGTGGTGTCTAGGTATAGTATAGTGGTTATGCGCTGCGTGATGAGACCGCTTATAATTCCACCTAGCGATAAAATGCGCCGCTTATAGTGCCACCTAGTGGTAAACTGCGGAATGAGCATTCCTATCTTGAAAACGGTACGAGATACGAAAAATGTCAATTACAAAGTTGTAGAGCGCCCTCCATTTAATGTGAAAGATGTCTTATGCATAAAAATAATATTATTAGACGCCCAGATATAGTAATTTTTTATATCCTTTCATCATCTTAAATTCGCTAGTAATTACATGCAGAACTATAACATTATAAAGCAGGCGCACATTTGCTAATAAAACTAATAAATGTAAGCAAGGTACAGTTTATTTTAACAAGAAAATAAAATTAAATATGCTCAATGTGTCCACCATCGGTAACTTGATTTTCTTCTACACACGACGTAGGATGCAAAAATTTAATTAAACACAAAAACGCATACCACATCTGAATATGCACCTCCAAGTTCTATCACTGATGTATACAGTGGGATGAAATATGATAGGAAAGATACTAAAACAATAAATTCAGTTCCCGTTTGCTAAGCAAATGCGCAAATCTTTGTGTTAAAAATAAATAGGGGAGACCGGGCAAGATGACTATGTTAACAATTTTTGTTGTTTATTAATTTATATTTAAGTATAGTAAAATTAATTGTACATGAACTGTTATAGCATTCCTTTGTAGTATTAAATATATTACCATTTAATTTTTCAAATAAAAAAATAAAGGATAGTTTTATTTTTTCATAACATTAACAAATCGTCATCTTGCTCCAGTACTGGGGCAAGATGACAACACTGAAAAAGGTTGAACACATTTTATCTTTTGAATATGTTACATGGTTTAACAAATGATAACTGTGTTTTTACATCTTACAAAGTATCAAACTAAGCACAATGCATTGTAAGTTAATGTTGAAGTGTTTAGTTCTGAATCTAACAATAGTCATAAATAAAAATGCCATTTTCATAATTCAAACGTTCCTCATGTCACCACTCTTGGCATTTACCGCACTCGATCCATTCTTCTATTGGTGCGTCACAATATTCCTCGTCACAAGCAGGACATCTGAAAATACCATCCTTTGAAGTTGATGCAACTGGACTGTTTAACCTGGATTTAATAGACTTAGGCATACAGGAACTTAGTTTGGGTTTTTTTACTCCCTTTTTAGCTTCACGAGCTCCTTTTCTCTGTTTTTTGTACGTTCCTGTTCTTCCTTCTGCTTTTCCCTTTGTTCTAACATTTCTTTGATGGGTGTGCTTGTAAGAATGCTTGAGCTCAGTGTTTTGTTTTTCCTTTTTTTTCTCATATTATGTTGCTTTAAGCAATGGTTTGAAACCAATAACACTAACAGGCTTCTTTGGTGGATTGGAATCAGCATTTGCCATAAGTTCTGGTTCTTCTGTAGGGTCGTCATCTTGTCCCGGACTGCCAGTTTAAAAATATTCTTTTTAATTGCCATGAAGGAAGGCGATTAATTGACATTTATTCATGGAAATAGGTAGAATTTAAACTACGCTACTCAAAAATATTAAAGTGAAACGATATATCTTACCTGTATCTGTAGCAGAGCTTATTTACACATGATAAAAGTTATAATGTGGCGGCGGTAAACAATCAAAGCTTCACAACTAACACAAAAATGGAGATTTCAGCGTCTCTATAATATCGTTTAACGAACGGCCGATAGGAGAGACAGTAGTGTCCGGTTGATGCTGCCACCTAGTGGAAAACGGAAAAATTAAGACATTCGTCATTTTGCCCCGGTCTCCTCTACATGATATTGTAGTAGAGATCCGCACTTTAAAATATTTAGAGATCGCAAATTATTACCAGGTTCAGTTTCTTTGCATTCGCTGGAGTCTATAAATAGCTGTAGGCTGTGATCAGTGTAGAAATAATGCTTTTAAATTATTTTTTTTACGAAATCTGTTTATTTGGAGTAACTATATAAAATTAAATCATTTTCATACAGAAATGGATAGGGATGGTGCCTGATAGAATTTCTAAAGACGATTTTTTTACATGACTGAGTTCATGAAGTGCAAGGGAGCAATTGCCAATTATTCCGTAATATACACATTGGCATCAAACAATTGGCGAAAAGAGCACATGAAAAATGAATGATATCATATGAGAAAAATTATCTGTTACGCTTTGGACAATTAGGAGAATTTAGAATTGTGTGGCAGGGCTACCAGCATAGCAGTCCTAATAAGCCAAAAAGAATTCGAACGCCAATTCGTACGTTAACCCTCTAAGTGTTTGGGGCGTATTATTCCGTTCACTAAGCTCCAGGTTTCACAGCAATACAAGCAATATTTAAGATAATATAATTCTATAGATTTAATGAATTTTAAATACATTGAAGAATGATTAATACTCTCAAGGATTACATTCATATTTGTAATTGAGTTTTTTTTTTATAATGTTGAAAGAATCCTATTTTCTTAGCATTTAAAACAAAATGCAAAGAAAACAACATTACAATTTTACCCTTTTGAAAGACGCTCGGAGGGTTAAGAGCAAAGTTTTGAGAACATAGCATTAAAGACAATACAGACCGCATTTACTGGAAATGTTTATGAATTAACAAGGAAGTCATACTCAAAAATTAAGCGGAGATCAAAGAGTTATTTCTACTGGCCGAAAGCAATGTCGATCTTTATTCTTTTTTTTTTATCTAGTCAGCGTGAATAATCATCTAAATGAATTTTATCAATGCGAGAGCCGATTTAGTGATAAAGGCATCTGTTAAATATCTTTTCTTTCTTTTCTTTTGGAGGAAAGTTACAATGGGAACTGAAATAAAGGTTAGGATAAAATGAATAAGTAATTAAAGATTAGTTTTAACTGAAATTTAGAGAAAGGAATAATTTAAGAAAAATATATGTGATTCCACATCACATATATCTCCCCTTCAACCAACGAAAAGAATGTACATAAAGGGCGTGAAATCAATTTTCATATGCTCTTAGGAGTATATTATGTATAGGGCAGTCATGCAAACGAAATCAGATATGTTCAAATTAAAGCAATAGCAATTGAACTTCTCTCTAAGTAGGCAACCATCCTAAAATAAAAGTATATCATGATATAAATATATTGGTACCATAAATTTTGTCAAATACAGATGACATTATATATTGTTTCTATTTAGAAACAGCTGCAGCAACATCAATAAAATTTGTGATCACTTTTCAATTCGCCATATTCAGACGATGATCTGTATCAAAAATGTGCACATACAAATAAAACAAACATTAGACCTAAGTCCACAGGTCAGTTGCCAACTGGCAATAAATTCAAAAATGTTTCTCATAATAAAAATTAAATATGTGTATTGACCAATACTATAATTATAATAAAATACTCGAGTAATATAATGCAACTAAACACATAATATTAAACACAGATAAACAAAAACATAATACAAATAACGAAGGATCCTGAAATAATGTCCATAATAATGAGTAAAAGCATATATATTTTTTAATTTATATCTTCCTGTTTTGTCTCACAACATTGATTTTAAACAAACGTGTACATAAGGTGACAGTCCAAGAAATGCTATATAATCAGGATATGAAAAAAAATTAGCTGAAACACTGCCATAAGCCATTTAATTCACGTGACAACTGTGTTGTGTGTATATTTATTAAAATGTATTTTTTTAAGACCTGAAACATTTTGAAAATGAAATTTACAATTCAGAGAAGACATTGAATTATATTGACTATCAAAACAGTATTGTTATGTAAACTAAGAAAAAAAAATCCACATAAAATATTATTCGGTATCACCCATAAAATACCTTTACTGAAAACAGTTACTGATAAATGGAAGACGCTGAACATTTACGTAGAAAGTGTAAAAGATGCTAGACATATGTGAAAATAAAAAGTAATATGTAAACCGATAAATAATCTCAATAGAATGCACGGTTGGTATAAACACCAATAAAAGACTTGCAATAACCATTAAGCAGGAGTATAACAGTGTCTTTGCTTATAAAAATTGACAATATACCTTCACTGAAAAGTAGTGTGAAAACATTGATAGGTATGCAATTTTTTTCTTTATCGTCTTGACTGCCGTGTACCGTTTACCGATGTGTATAAAATTGACTGGAGTGTAAGCTTTTTTGAAAGTGCCATGAGCAAACGTGTAAATACTTTGTACAAATTATAAGAGAAAGAATATTGCGTTAAAGGTGAAAAAAAAAATCTGTGAATTTTGGCAGATGTAATAAAAAAATTGCACTTTGATAGAATTTTAAATAAAGAAGCAGTAAGGTCCTTAGGTATAATGACAATACAGATAGTATGTGTATAAGTATACATTGACTGAAAAACAAGCTATTAATGGTCGTGTATGTGGCGTGAAGTACTACTGTATATCATGCGTACCCAATTGAAAGTAAAGAAATTTCAAGAAGCAAATGTAAATCATACATAAACACCAACATATGTTATGCAGAAAAGTGTATATATCTATCTGAATTATGCCAAAATGTAATGAAATTTGCATGTGTAAACAGGAAAACATGGAATAATTGGTAACACTAGTGCAAGTGGGAAGGAAGCAACTTGAGCTGTATTGAATCATTCATAACTAATAAAAATTTAAAAGAAACGAACAATGTATTCTAAACAAATGACATAAAATATTCCAAAAAACTGCACTGAGAACCACTAACCAAACAACTGCACATGTAATCTTCATCTGAATAGCATGCTGCAAAAATATACCTTTGTAAGAAAAACCGCTGTAAAACGATGTAGAAACCATTGTAGAAACCTTTTGTAAAAAAAAGTTTGTACTTGTTGCATGCCAAGCGAAGTTTTTGTGAGTGAGGGTCATTTGCGAAAATCCAGAAGTACACCAAAAGAGATAAACCTTTCTAAGAAAACTCAACGTTGTAATATTGGTAAACCAATGAAAATTCGCATAAACACTGCGTGTAAAAAAGAAAGTGCAATTGATGATCAGAAAGACCTACAAAGAAACAGAATATCTACACCAAGTTATGACCAAAAAGACGTAATATTTTTTTTAAATCATGGTGACCGCAATGCAAAGTAAGTATGAAAATGTAATCTAAAATAATAAAAAAGTAACTAAGTATACCTAAATGTGATTTTTTTTTTAATTAAGTACATGAGAAAGCAAACCAAGAAAAGTAGACAGAAAATAAAGGAAAAAAAAACATTTGAGATCCACCGCTGAAGTCTTACTGGCAATTAGGGCTTAACCACCAGAAGAAAACTAACAGTAAATCAAAAATGTGAAATTTGGAATCATTCATCTATTCCTGTCGACCTGGAACAGTTGAATGAAAGAAAATCCGAGACAAGTGTATTGCACGAAGAACACAGACCATGAAATAATTGACATTAATCAAACTTTAAATAGCAATGTTTCAAAATTTGTATATCCCAAGAAAACAAATATATTTGTGTAAGAAAAATGTATGAGAAAAAAAAAAACCTTATTAATCGTTTACGTTTATTTTATGAATAAACGCATGCGAACAATGTAAACATTCACGGTCGAAGGGAGCGAAGAAAGCCATGTATCGCATAAAGTTAAGTAACAAAATGTGTAAATGAATGAATAAGAATTAACCTTGCACTAGCATGCCTGAAAGGAGGATGTACACTATGACGCAAAAGTTTAGACAATGAAGAAATTCTTACATACTTTGAAAAATATTTATTCAATTTTCAAATCACTGCTTGAAATTAATGTGCTGTACATATAAACAATATTTATAACAAAGAAAAGTGGAATTGTGCATATTGCAATAAATTAAATGGTAACAAAAATAAACTGCTGTCTCAAAAGTTTAGACACAAATTAAATAAAATCGAAATAAACAATTTTTAAAACCTGGTTGCGCATCCATGCTTATGTATTACGTCATATACACGAGATTGCATGGAAGAAACTAAATCTTGCATAGTTTGTGGATCGATATCGTACCATGCATTCTCAATAGATGTCTTAAGTTCCTTTTCAGAAGAGTATTGTCTAGCGTTGCTATAAACTTTGCGACACATGATGCTCCAAAGGTTTTCTATAGGTTTAAGATCTGGGCTACATGCTGGCCAGTCGGGAACTCTTATATTATGGGAATTAAACCAAGATTTTGAATGTTTTGCAGTGTGAATTGAAGCATTGTCTTGCTGAAATTCCCACTGAGGACCCCCTTGAAGCTCAGCAAATGGCAGTAGGTTTTCTTCTAATGTCTGTGTATAATGCTGTGAAGTTTGACGACCACTGGTGAATCTCAGAGATACTTGTCCATTATAGCAAAAGGCTGCCCAAACCATCACCGAGTCCCCTCCTTGTCTGCGACTAAAAAAACGTCGAGGTTCCTTCCGCAAGTCATGCCAATACGATAAACAACCATCTGGACCATCCAGATTCCACTTTTTTTCATCGCTAAATATGACTGACTGCCATTTCTCTCCATATGACATATGCTTTCGAGCCCACATAAGTCTTTGTAACTTATGATATGGTTTCAGAGCCGGTTTCTTCTGCATTTTGCTATAAACGATTGTCCCTTTTTCCAAAATTCGTCTACGAATCGTATCCTTTGATACAGAGAGTCTCGATGAGCTTTGAACTCCACGTACGCTCATTTGTTGAGTACTCGCTAGTCTTTGTATCAGGCGATCCTCTCGTACATTTGTCACACGTGGCCTCCCAGACCGACATTTTGCTTTATATTCGGAACAACTCGATAAAACTCGATAAATAGATTTTTTTGACCTATTAATAATAGCAGAAATTTCAGAAACGCTCTTCCCTTCACCTTTCAACTGCCAAATCCTTGAAACCTCATTCACTTGAATTTCTTTAGCTCTCGGCATGTCGACTATGAAGCGCAATCGTTTGCAGAACTTAAGTACTCCAAATTTGTGACATCATCGATTCTAAATTTGCATATGCCAGCGAATATTCAAAGAAATTTAGAATAGTGTCTAAACTTTTGCGACAAGCACATTTGAATTTTTATGAAAAAAATTAGTATTATAGCAAATAAAACGACTGTCTTTTGTACATAGCATTTTAAATCAGTTTTTGAATATATTTACAGGTTTTTGTAATTCTGACGTCATAATTCTACATTTTAAAGCTGAATGACGTCATTGTCTAAACTTTTGCGTCATAGTGTATGTATAAGTTATGTTGTACGTTGAAAAAAAACCTGTTTTTGCTTAAAATAAAATCTAAATGTATCACAAAAGGAAGAAAAAGCAGGGTGATTTATGTCTAAAGGCTTCTTGTAAGTACGGTTATGTGCGATGCAGTTAATACATCTTGAAATATTTTTACAATTAACTGAAGTGTGAGATTCACCACAATTAGCACATGCCAAATCATATACACAAACTTTTGCCAGATGTCCTAGCCGTTGGCAATGGAAGCAACGTTTTATATTAATAAATGGCCTGACAGTGTAATCAATAGAATTAATATTTAATTTACCATGTTGAATTAAGGAATTATCAATCCATGATGTAACACTAATAGTCCAATTGTATTTTAAACCTTGTCTTAATTTATGTTTTCTTCCAAAGTGAATGGAAGGAATGGTGTTGCCAATCATTTCATTTATAGACATCATAATATCTGGCACACCTATATTATCATCAATACCCAATTATATTATTTTTGTGCAGTCAGAAAAATCCCTATCTGGAGTTTTGTTCTCACAAAACTTTAAAATGTAATCAGGTACTGAAATAAAATTAACATTTTTATTTTTTGAGAAATCAGAAATAGTTGTACCGGAATCTGTGTCTGTTTGAGTTTTAGCATTATCTAAAATTTTGGATGACGAGTCTTTAACATTAGAATTAAATTTCTTATCTTTAACTTTAATTATATTAAGTGGTTCATCCAAGTTAGGTCCATCAATGTCGCATTGAATAGCTATGTCATTATGCGTAGACTGTTTGGACGAGGTAAGTGTCCTTACCTTTTCAAATAAAAGCTTATTTACTCTTTGTAAATCGTCATTACCTTTTTGTAAAACATTCCACTCTGATTGAACACTACCCATCAAATCATTTAAAATATTAAATTTAAATTCAATTTCTTTTTGATAAGAATTAAACTTCTGAACGAGTTCAGGATTAGCCTCATTTAAAATAGGGTCAATTAATGCCTGAACATCTTTAACAATAGTTTTAGAATATCTGTTAATAGTTTCACTTAAACTACTTAAACATGAAATCTTAAAAGGATTAGAATCCAAACTAATTGTTTCAGAATCAATGTTAGTTTTTGAAAACATTACCTGTTGTGTATTAGGTTTTAAATGAAAATTAAATACAGCAGAGGGCTCTTGTGTCAATTTGTGTGGCTTTCTCTTAGCCATCATAACCAAAATATATCCTGAATTATAAAATACCAAAACAAATACACAAGTACCCTATCTGATAATTCCAAAAATATGAACCTATCTAAATGCAATATAATAAATAGTAGTCAAATGTGAGATTTTTTTTGAAGTGAATATTAAAAATTTTAAATGTTAAAGATATAGCCATAAACTAATAAGTATTATATTCCACAGTTAAAAACCATGATAATGCATGTAAAAAAACTTCTAAATAGTTATTTAAATATCGGAAAACTGCACTCTCTGTAACGGACTAATTTTTAGTGACTGCATATAGGAACAACAAACATTGCAATTATATGCATAAAAAGGGTTTTAAAATTAAATTAAAAGGGGAAAAATAGTCAATTCAATTGACCCAATTTTTTTCTCAAATCATATTGTTTATCTTCTGTATCAAATTCATAAGAAATACTATAATGCATCAAGAAAATTATCAAAAGATTTTCGTTTACCTAAATAACCTAAAATGAAAGTTCTTATAAGGCTATAGTAACTGGCGGAAAATAATCATGCATGCAAAACTTTTAAATATTATCTCTTTTTTAAACAAATCTTCTTTCTTTTTGTGTCTATAATAAAAGGACAAGAAAAATTATTTCATATTCTCGCTATAGTATAATGCACTGTGAAAAATAGTTTCACTTGAATAGATATAATAAATGTGCACACTACTTTAAACATATTGATTATCTAGATAGATTTAATTATTCAAGTAAAATCACGGCTACTTTTAAGCAGAGATAAAAATACTTCCTTAATAGTACTGTACAAACACATTAAAACATAACTTACCTTTAAACTGAGAATTTATATAAATAGAGATTCGATTCAACTGGTAAAATTTTATATCCCTCAAAATGAAAATAATGTCAGTAATAAATGAAATCTTTATTCATTACCAGTATTCATCTTTATCTCTCTATATATTGTTTTTTTTTAAATAAGACTTCCTGTCCAAAAAAAAAAAAAAAAAATATTTTGAAACTGGCAGCATCCTGTTTTATTATTTACTTGGAAACAAAAATATTTTAGATGGACCATTAACTTACCTAAAATTTTTTTAAATGAAAGTCATAATATAAAATATAAGATAAATAAATATATATATATATAACTGTCAATTTATAATACTTCAAAAGGAACTGCACTAAAAAAATAAACAAAATATATAATCATTAAATAAAATGAGAGAAATGATAAAAACTTTTTTTTTAAGAAGAAGAAAAAAAAAATAAAACATAAAAAAGATCCAAAAGAATGCGATCCATAAAACACTTATTCTAAATTAGTACTTATTCTAAAATACTTATTCTAAATTTTTAAAAATAGATTGTCTTGATCTTTGTGATACTTATTCGAGCCAAAAGTGAACAGTAAATAAGTATTTTGGATATCTGAAAAATGTAATTTTATCATGCTATCGTTTGGCATCTTAGTTCTTAAATAGCATTTGTAAAACTGTGATAAATTTCAAAGAAATCTAAAAGTATTTACAGCTGTTGATATTCATGCAAACAAAATATGAGCATGAGAAAATAAAAATGCATAATCAACGACAATTGTTAAAAATTAATGTATTATTTTAAATACTACATTTTATAAAAATGTCATGTAGTCAAAATAGAAATTGAGCATTAATAATTATAAAAATATAAAATGCATATAATATTTTTCTCATACTCACATGATAAGCTGTAATTGTTTATATATATGCATATTTTCTTTTATGCTCTTCCATTTTTATAATCGATGTAGCTGTATCAATATTTGATATTCATTATTATATTGTACCTTTTTTTATGACACTTTTAACTGCTTTCATTCAATAGTTAACAGTATAATGAAAATGAACGTTGAATATCGAATTTGAATTCAAAACACAAAATAGGTTATGCACTTTTTTTTTTGCAGAAAGGCAATATCAGCACCCACAAGTGGAAGTAAAAAATAAATAAAATCAGTGTGAAAACAATACGACGTCAAACATGGAAATCTGCAGCACTTTAGAATCATAAGTAGAGAATTGACTCAGTATATTTCTGCATAAATTTACGAAGCATCCAAATAAGTCGAAATAAAAAGCACTCATTCATCCAAAGTCGGTGAACAGAGTAACCCGGAGGCGAACTATAGGAGTCACAAATAGGCTACCGCAGCTTCCTAAGCCTACATTGGAAGGAGAGGCTGTAACAAGCGGTAGAGATTACGGCGAACATCGTGAAAAAAAATCTTGATCCGAAGAATCAGCTGAAACAGTCATAAATGACACTCGCCACTGGGATCTAACTCCATAATTATTAAAATAATGAAATCCATTAGAAAAAGTCCGGCAGCATAAATTCACAGGAAACACGGGCACTTCATACAGCAGTCAGGTAAATGGGAAGTTACTTAACAGACCACGATCCCCATAAATAATAGGTAGTCATCTATCGAGGCAATAGACATTCCAAAAATACCGGTAGAAAAGACGTCTAGAAATTCACATCCTTAATAGGCAAACTAATAAACATCAGGTAGGCTAATAAAAACAGACAGGCAGGCTAATAAACAGGCAGACAGTCTAATAAACAGGCAGGCAGTCTAATAAACAGGCAGGCAGTCTAATAAACAGGCAGGCAGTCTAATAAACAGGCAGGCAGTCTAATAAACAGGCAGGCAGTCTAATAAACAGGCAGGCACCATCCCATAAAGTTCCGGAAAAATTTTGCGAATGCCCTGTATAGGCACCAATATTTGTAGTAGAGATCCGCACTTTAAAATATTTGGAGATCGTAAATTATTACCAGGTTCAGTTTCTTTGCATTCGCTGGAGTCTATAAATAGCTGTAGGCTGTGATCAGTGTAGAAATAATGCTTTTAAATTGTTTTGTTTTTTTACGAAATCTGTTTATTTGCAGTAACTATATAAAATTAAAGCATTTTCATACAGAAATGGATAGGGATGGTGCCTGATAGAATTTCTAAAGACGATTTTTTTACATGACTGAGTTCATGAAGTGCAAGGGAGCAATTGCCAATTATTCTGGAATATACACATTGGCATCAAACAATTGGCGAAAAGAGCACATGAAAAATGAATGATATCATATGAGAAAAATTATCTGTTACGCTTTGGACAATTAGGAGAATTTTGAATTGTGTGGCAGGGCTACCAGCATAGCAGTCCTAAAAAATAAGCCAAAAAGAATTCGAACGCCAATTCGTACGTTAAGAGCAAAGTTTTGAGAACATAGCGTTAAAGACAATACAGACCGCATTTACTGGAAATGTTTATGATTTAACAAGGAAGTCATACTCCAAAATTAAGCGGAGATCAAAGAGTTATTTCTACTGGCCGAAAGCAAAGTCGATCTTTATTCTTTTTTTTTTAATCTAGTCAGCGTGAATAATCATCTAAATGAATTTTATCAATGCGAGACCCGATTTAGTGATAAAGGCATCTGTTAAATATCTTTTCTTTCTTTTCTTTTGGAGGAAAGTTACAATGGGAACTGAAATAAAGGTTAGGATAAAATGAATAAGTAATTAAAGATTAGTTTTAACTGAAATTTAGAGAAAGGAATAATTTAAGAAAAATATATGTGATTCCACATCACAGATATGTAAATTAATATTAAAGTAACCGTTTACAAAAATTCCATATATATATTTAATATACAGTAGACGCTCGATTTTACGAACCTCTTTTTTACGAACTGAAGTACTGGTCCCGACCATTATCCCATTGAACTAATGTTACTCCCATTTACGAACTTTCGATTTTACGAACACATTATATGAGTCCCATCGGGTTCATAAAATCGAGCGTCTACTGTATATAAAAATATGTATTTTGCTAAATTTACGCAGGAGCATAATGGTAAGAACGCAGTAAATGCTTCATAACCGCGGAACGTGATTAGCGGATATTTTCGCATATCATTTAAAACCGCATTTAAAAAAGATTCTAAGCACACTCATTTAGTTCGCAAGACATTTGAACTACAGAGTGCAGCAAAATGCTTTGTAACTTCGAAAGAGGGCAAATTCTAGCTTATAACTATATTGGAATGTCACTTCAAAGAATTGCTGATATAATTAAACGTTCAAAGTCTGTCATTTTTAATTTATTGCATAATCCAACTATTTATGTTACTACAAAATATACAGGGAGGCCGAAAATTCTTTCGAAACAATCCCAAAGTTAGATTGTTCGCGCGGTTCCAAGAAAAGAATATCAGCAAAGGAAACTGGAAGCCAGATAAAGACGTTAGCATCAGTGTCGACTGTACAAAGAACAATAAAAATGCCCGTAGTTCTTAACCTTCTCACCGCCACGAACTGATAAAATATCCGTTCACTAAGCTGTAGGTTTCACTGCAGCAGAAGCATTTTTTAAATAAATATAATTCTACAAATATAACGCAGTTTTAAAATATTTTGTTATGATTAATACTCTCACGGCTTATACTCCGTTACGTAATTAGTTTTTTTTATGTCATGTTTGAAAAATAATCTTATTTGAGACATTTTAAAAAATTACAAGGAAAACAACACTACAATTCTGCCCTTTTGCTCGGCGGTCAGGGGGTTAAAGATGAAAAAACACGTCGGTGTCCGCGTTTAGCATCTGGCAATAAAAAAGCCCGCATTCCGTTTGCAGAAAAACACCTGAATCACAAAAATGAACTTGTCTAAAATTATATTTAGTGCTGAAAAAAAGTTTAATTTCGATATTCCGTATAGTATTCATTCATATTGGCACAGCCTTCAAAAGGAAAAGCACGTATTTTCCACGCGTCAATTAGGTGGAGGCTCCCTAGAGGTTTCGGCTGCTTTTTTCTCGGAAGGTAAGCTTAGAACTGCTTTTCTAGACGGATAAACAAAATATACATACCTATATTCACATGTTAGAATCTCATTTGTTGAACCTGAGTGAAAAAATTACCAGCTTTAGCAAATTTTTAAACATCACAATGCCTAGATTAACTCTGAAAAAGACACAAAGAAGTGATTTGAAGATAAATAAAACTCTCAAACTTGATTTACTAGCCAATAGCCCATACCTAAATAACATGAAGAAGGTTTGGGGTATCATAGTGCGCATTATGTAACGAAAAATGGTCAAACCGTGCAGTATAACTCGAAAGCAGAATTAAAATCTGGAATTTGGGAGAGATGCCGTGTTTTGTCACCTCTGCAAATTCGAAACTATGTAACCCCTATGTTACAATGTTGCGCTGAAATTATTAAACACAAAAGAAGCCCAATTGATTTGTAATAATACTATAATTTAGAAAATCTGTTTCGTTCTTATCGTTTTGCTCTCAGGCAGAATGAGTAAAAATGTAACGTATTATATTATATTTATAACAATTATTTTATATTGTTTTAGAATGTTTTCTGTATGTTTATATTCTTTAATTTGACAAATTAAATTTACATGATTTATATGTAAATTAATACAATTGCATTATTTGGACAATTACATGATCATTCCTATCATTTTTCCTATCATTTGTAATCGAAATGGTTTGTGTGTCTCTTTAAATGAACGATAACTGTTATACGCATTATATTTTGCGGTAAGCATCTTGTGGCGCATAACAATAAGGTATATAAATTTCATTATGTTTCAAGTAGTGTAACATTACTAAAAAAAACTGAAAACATTCTTTCCGTAAACCGTTATGTAACCGAATACTTTGAGTGATCCTGTAAATGGAATATAAATGCATTGCAGACCATATTCTGCAGAAAGTATTTTTTAGTGCACCTCATAAATTCATATAAATATCCTTATGTTTGAAATAATGTAACATCATTAAAATACGCCGCAAGGGATTTTTCCCAATTGACCATAATGTAAGGTGATTATTTTGAGTATCCCTGTAATCGAACTGCAAATTTTACAATCTCCATTTTAAATAGAGATCATGCCATAGTAACTTTCAATAACATTTATCAGTTAAATGGTAATACGAGTATATTTACGAGAGTTTCAGTGCGGAAAGACGGCAGACATATAATAGACATTCCACAGACATACGGCAAGCCGATAAACTGCAGTCTTAAGCCCTTTCCAACTATTTTGGAAAGTGTTAAAAATACCCTTAAATCCAAGACTTTGTAATTGGAGTAGATTGCGGTATGTTTCCACCAATGGATAGGGGCAAGTTTATAATGAGTAAGTTTGTTGAAAGTTCCGGCTTGGTGCAGTAGACCGGGAAGCAGCTGCACGAACCATCACATCATCGAGTTGACGGCTGAAATTCCAGGATTAGTTAAAACTCGATTCTCATATTAAGATGCAACTAGTCTGCGAAGTCATATCTTGGTGAAAAATACCTCCAAACCCATTTTAGTAGATGACTGTTAGGTTTACCATTGTGATTTCCTGTGTCCCCGTCCTCCCTGTTTTCAAACCTTTCGGTACAAGAAAACACATTGATAAAACTATCAATCAACGACTAAAATCGTGTCTAGAGGAGGTTTCCACCAAGATATGACTTTGCAGACCAGCAGTATTTTAATATGCTAATCGAGTTCTATGTAATCCTGGAATTTTTACAGTCAATTCTACGAGGTGATTGTGTATTCAGCCGCCTCTCAGTCTACAGGAAACGCGCAGGGAGTACAGCCCCATAGTTCTTTAAATAAAATATTCCTCACATTATTGAGGTTGCTACCCACTTGAATGCGAAAATCGAAATATACACAAGATAAAT
Source organism: Maratus speciosus (assembly GCA_963932465.1). Lineage (NCBI taxonomy): Eukaryota > Metazoa > Arthropoda > Arachnida > Araneae > Salticidae > Maratus > Maratus speciosus. The sequence goes on along the minus strand of OZ010787.1, from coordinate 168,243,801 downwards.
AAAGGCCACGAGGCTTCATACCTTATTCCAAATATTTCTGACGTTTTCTTTAACTAGAGATTCACCCGTTTGTTTAATGTATATATAATTAAATAATAACAAGAGGTACAATCAGGGTTGTGCAAATTTTTAATTATATTAACGATTGAAAGTTAACGATTATTTTTTTAATAATGACTAAAGATTGACCGATTAAGCTTAGTTTCAATCCAACTCATAGACTAACGATCAGTGATTATTTTAATGTAATCAATTCAAGCCTTCTCATAGACTAATGACCAATGATTATTTAGATGTAATTGCTTGCTTTTTTACGATTAAATCAATTCTTAATCTAAATAGTCAATCTAATTACTCAATCTAATGAAGGATTTATGATTGAAAACTTCATGTATTGTTCTGGCTTTGCGGGATTTATTTTATCTTTTTTTTTCAAGTTTCTCCTGGATTAATCACTCTTGATCACTGTTAGGGTCTTGCATCGGGTCTTGTCTTGGATCGGGTTGTCTTTAAATGTCTTGCATTTGGTTCGGTTTTGAGTAGGTTTTGATTCTTTCTGGTCGGGTTCGATATGACTCGATTTTTTAAAAAAAGTTCTGAATATATTTCGAATGAAGAAAACTGTATATGAATACAATAAAGCCGAGGCAGGCCAGTCATTATTTTATTTAGTTTTAATGATGTTGCAGAAGATCATAATTAGGGTTTCGTTCATCTGACGAAACCCTATTTGTCTCGCTCCTCTCTCTGTCCATCACAGAGCCCGTTTTCAGAAACTATGTACGTTGGAGACTTGAAATATCGCATACTTATAGCTGAACACCTAACATCAAAAGACAAATCATAAAATTCTGAAAAAGCATATTTAACACTCTGGGCTCTAACATGTGTATTTTAAGCTTTTTTTTCTAACTGAGCTTCTAGTTAAGTTGAAAATTTGAAATTTTGCGTACTTATAACAAAACACTTGCGATCACACGAAAAATCATAAAATTTTGAAAAAGTTTTATATTATTTACCAACCGGGTTCTAACTTGTGCATTTTAAGCAATTTTTCTATCCTCCCCCCATTACACCCGGTGAGTACTTTTCTAACTTTTGCCGACACGTCTTTGACCACACTTTCATATTATGCACATAGCTTTATATAATTCAGTTCCACTTTTTACCGCCAGGGGGCGCCTACCTATCTCGGAGGCTATAGACCCGATTCCCTCGACTAATATATCTACGGATAGGTTGTAAAACGGAGTTTCATTCGGATAGAGGTTTGTGTAGAATAGAGTGCGCTCCCTGGTTGCGAAATGTAGAACTAACAGATTTCGCAAAAGGATAAAGTGTTTTGAAATGAATATTAAACGAAACCCTCTGTGCGATCTCTGATCACACTTACCCACTTGTTTTTTTTTTTTTTTTCGTAATTCTATGACCGAGTCACTTTTATTCACGACACCCGCTCTATAGGGGAAAGTAGGGGAATGGCGCTCACTTAAGGGAAAACCTGAATAGCTAGTCAAATTTACACAACGAAACCAATATTTTATTAACGAAGTATAACTCTAAAGCAAAAGGAACAGTTTGCAATAAACTAATTTGCATAAAAGTTTAAGGATTTTTTTTATCGTTTTATTTAAATAACCATCGATTGAGCGCTAATTCCCGACATGGTAGGGTACCCAGCAAAAAAAGAAACAGTGGGCCATCAGCTGGAAAAAAGATGGCAGCCAGAAGTGCCATCAGCGGTAAATTGGAAGGGTGTCATTACTTAAACCTGTCGAAAAGTGTCCAAGCCGAATGCAGCTGGCCCATCAGTGATGGCCAACAGCAGGCCCGCTTTGGTATGCCATCACATTACTCCAATCCGGCACTTTTCCTGCAGTGCTAGCACCTATCCTACTGCTATTCCTTTCAAGGCTCAGCACTTTACGTTTTAAAAATTTCTTATAGAATGCTATAAAAAAACAAAGTATTATATATTATGTCTCTTTTTTTCTATAAGCTATTTTCACCAAGAGCCATAGAAATATCTGTAGAAGTGTCTATAATAGAAATGTCTATAGAAATATTTGAACTGCATGCGGTCACCCTCCCAAGTACTGACCGCGCTCGATGCGGTTTGGTTTTCGTGATCGGACATGAACAAGTGCTTTCAGCGTACGCTACGGCTGCGCGTAATTTTCAAGCTATCATTACACTATTTCAAGTTTGTTTCTTTTGTGATTTACGTACCCAATGATTAAACTGGTATAGAAATTATTCTATTGTATAGAAATCCTATGTATTTTATACACTTTTTTTTATTATTGATTCTGAACTGCGTAAATTATGAAAACCGAAATTTTTTGTAACCTAGTAAAACCAGATTTAAGGAGAAAAAAAAGTGCTTTGAAATAAAGAATTTATTTATCTATTAATTTACTTATTTATTTTTTTGGTGGCAGTGGTGCTATATTTTTTACAGTTTCAAAAATAAAATTAGATTCACAGCTTAAATTGTGTTAAGCTATTCATTTCAGATTTGTGTTCAAATACTCAATGTCTTCGATATTCGTAGCGCCACCTAGCGTAAGGGTTCCCAGCAATAATACTGCAAAAGTTCGTGCACTTCCATGTAGTAATGGGCCAGCGCATGAGATAAAATGGATGCCCACCAGAATTTTATCTGATAATTTACAAGAGCAAAGTTGACTGAAGCTGTCCAGCAGTGGTCATGCAGTGGTAGACCATCAGCAAGCACTTCTCCATTATTACCAGCACCTATCTTGCTGCTGGCCAGCATTTTCCTCTTTGCTGGATAATTGCGCTCAGAGTTTAAATACAACATTTAAGTAAGACAAAAGTCACATATCCAGTTGTGTGGGCTGTTCACACCACTGCAGACTTTTTGCGACCGCTTTACACATATTGTGCTCTCATATTGGGTTACACAAATAGTGGGCTACTTTTTTAAATTTATGTTTTTTAATTTTCATCATTTTTTTGAAATCTTAAAATTCTCCTTGTTTAATGACATATTAATTAAGGCGAAAACAGAGGAATTTTACCATTTCAAAATAGTGGTGTTAAACAATAAACTTGAATTTAAAAAAAGTTGCCTTCTGGCAGCACTTCTTCTGGAATTCTACGCGAGCGCCATTACCCGTTATCGCCATTACCCGTTATCACCAAGTTGGGTTTTAATGCATTAGAATTGGCGTAACAACGCACTACAAAAATAAATAAAAGCATGAAAGTACAGCTAAATGTACATATTTTGAAGAGATAATGAGTAAATTAATAATTTAAAATAAGAGTGTACACTTACCTTTATGTTAGTTGTTGTAGAATTTTATAATAAAACAACTACTAACTAATACCATGAGAACACAAAAATACTTTCCTTCCGACAGTCACTATATAATTACTGGGAACTTACGATGAAGTTCGCTAGGTGCCGGTACCGATCGAAATAATGTCTAAAATTCTTTGGCACGAAATTTACTGTAGAATTTAAATCAGCATTTAAATATCAATTTCAAGCATCGTGGCTTTATTGTAGTCTCACCGTCCCCAAGGTTTATTCCTGCACCTTTCGAGGTAAATTATTTTTTTTATTTAATCCAATGTAAATAAATGTTTCTAAAAATCAATGAACATTTTGGCTACCACTTAGTCTTAACATGATCTGCCTAAAATAGGTGGTAATTTTCCTTGCTGTTCCATTCTTACCGTCCCTTTTTTACTCATTTCGTCCCGTTTTTCCTATAACATCCCCATTTTTTACATTACCGTCCCTTCTTTAACACCCTTTTAAGACAATGTTATACCAAACTTTTGTACTAAAAATACTACACTGTCATTATTTCTTATTTGAATGTCCTGGTGAAATTCATTATAAGTAAAAATTTAGAAGAAAATAGAAAGTTTTAGTGGTAAAATGGAAAGGAAAATTAAACTCGCAAGTTTAACTTAAACCTCAATTAAATAAAATTTTTTTCGCTGCTGACCATTTTTTCTTTATTTTGAATCATTAAGACATTCGCTATCAGATTAAAATGTTATTTTAGCAAGTTTCATTTCGCCTGATTTACGTGAGAATGCCCCATATATATATTTTTCCGTTAGGAGTTTCTACACTAGAAACTTATAAAAAAGTTGAGTTGAATCTTTTTTTTTTTTTTTTTTTTTTACTTGGAAATTACTACCATTCAAGAAAAAAAACAAAAAATGTTTTTCATGTTTCCCGTTAAAAGGCAATTTTTCTCCCACAGCTTTTTATATTTCAGGTTAAAAAAATGTAAGGTTCATATATTTTTGTCTTAAAAGTAGCAGCCGTGTATAATTTCAAGTTTGTATCCTTAACATTTCCACAAAAATCGTAATTTTAAACGTTTTTTGAACGCTCTTCGTCATTCATTTCAACCTTTTAAATATATAAACTTTTTAACTGTTCTGTGAGAGTAGTCTTAAAAGTAACATCCACATCAAATTTAAATTTTCTATCCTTAACAATTCCATTGAAATCGTAATTTAGGACGTTTCTAGAACACTTTTTGCTGATTTCACCGTTTTAATTTTCGAATATTTTTTAAACTGTTTGTTCCCGCCGATCGCTCTTTCTCCAATAATCACTGCACACAACTCACAATAAAATAAAACTAGCGGACTGTATTACTAATTACATTTTAATTCACAAACAATAAATGGATCAAGAGCCGATATTTACACTACTCCTCGGATCGGCGTCTCGAACCCAACTCACAAGTTTCAAAACAAACCACATAGATGGCGCTTCTAGCGGCAACATACCGCCGGGCCTTGAATGTTTCAAACATTCAATACTATAAATATGACATCAATTTAAATTACAATCTCAATAATACAATTTTTTTTTCAGCATATACACTAAATGAAATGTTAAATTTACAAATATAAACACAAAAATATAATAATACACTACACTACAAAATTTTTGTTTAATTAAAATAAAATGTATGAATTCAAGTAGTTAATGTGGTTTCATTCACATGAGGCAAAACAACAATTTTTGTTAGTGGCCTTTTATATATGCCATTCTTATCCTTTAATGTTACAACTCTAATTATACCATCTTGGCCTGGATGGATTTTAACAATTCTTGCCAAATGCCATTTTAAAGGGCTATAATTATCAGGATTTTTTACCAAAACTAAATCTCCCTCTTTTATCTCTACTCTTCCTTTATGCCATTTGGGCCTATTTAAGAGCTTATTTAGATAGTCTGATGACCATTTTTTCCAAAGATGTTGTGTCAATTTTTGAACTAATTGCCACCTGCTCAACCTATTCAAAGGGATTTCAGTATAATTCGGTTCAGGTAAGGCCATTAAAGATGAGCCAATAAGAAAATGAGCAGGTGTCAAGGCTTCAACATCATTTGGATCATTTGAAAGAGGGCAGAGGGGACGAGAATTAAGAACAGCTTCGATTTGAATAACGAGAGTCAAGAGTTCCTCATAACTTAAAATAGTTTTACCTACAACACGCTTTAAATGATATTTAAATGATTTAACACTTGCCTCCCATAAACCTCCAAAGTGAGGGGTTGAAGGGGGATTAAAATGCCACTTGATTCCTTCATTAGCTAAATAATTTTGAATTTCCTCCTCACTTTTATCCTTAAATAAAGATCTGAGAATTGCTCTTAATTCTTTATTGGCACCAACAAAATTTCGACCATTATCACTAAAGATATCCGAAGGTTTGCCTCGCCTCGCAATAAAGCGTTTAAGTGCTGCTAAAAACGCTGCACTTGTTAAATCACTGACAATTTCAAAGTGCAAGGCCTTTGTAGTAAAACATACAAAAATACAAATAAAAACCTTTTTTACCTGTTTACTCCTACCTGTGGAATTTTTTACCTCAAAAGGACCGCAGTAGTCTAATCCAGTGCGCGTAAATACTCTGGATACCGTTACTCTTGCTGCTGGCAAATCAGCCATCTGTTGCTGCGAAATTTTAGAATTTATTTTCTTACAAATAATACAATTAAAAATAATTTTTCTAACTACATTTCTGCCAGCTAAAATCCAAAATTGAGTTCGGATGAGAGACATTGTGGTTTCTGAACCTGCATGAAAATATAAAACGTGAAAATAATTAATAACACAAAATGTAAAATTATGTTTTGCTGGAATAATCATAGGAAATTTTTGGTGATCGGATAAGTTACTGTTTTTCAGTCTACCACCAACACGAATGCAGCCATCACTGTCTAAAAATGGACACAATTTTATCAGTTTGCTATTGTTAGGGATAGCAGTACCCCTTTCTAAACACTGGATTTCTTTCACGAATGAAGTCCTTTGAATGTTCTTTACAATGCACAATAAGGACTGAGAGAGTTCACTGCTAGATAAAGTTCCAGCTGTAGGATATAAAGGGTTTCTACAGTTATATATGAATCTTTTACACCATGCTACTACTCTTTGTAGTTTGATGAACGAAGAACAGTTATTAATTATGTCTAAAGGTTCAAGAGTGTTAACTAAGGCACATACTTGAGTCACTGATGGTGATTTCAATTCACGCAAAAACAGCTCATTGGTTTCAGCAGGATTGCTATCGGGACACTCGACTACCTCAGGCTGTTGTAGGAATGCTGGACCGAACCACCACAGTTCACACTGTTGAATCTTGATGGGATCTATACCTCTAGAAATAAGGTCAGCAGGATTTTGCGTAGAGGGTACGTAATGCCACTGTTCAACCGAAGTTAAACTTTGTATAATTGATATCCTGTTTGCTACGAATGTCTTAAGATCATTGGATTCTTTTTTTAACCATGCAAGTACAATGGTGCTGTCTGTCCAAAAATAAGTTTTAGAAACTTCTAGTTTTAAGGCACTTAACACCTTCATTAACTTGGATAGCAGGACTGCAGCAGAAAGTTCAAGACGCGGAATAGTGACATGCTTTAGAGGAGCTACTCTGGACTTACTAGTGAGTAGCTTAACAGCAGAATCACCACAAAAATTAGTAGATTTCACGTAAATGACCGCTCCATAAGCAATCTCAGATGCATCAGAAAATCCATGTAGTTCTACACAAATAGACTGATCAATAAGAATACATCTAGGGATACTGATCAGATTTACACATTTTAAGGACGTAAGAAATTCATTCCACTCCTTATTTTCTTTCACTGGGAGATAATCACACCAATCTATTTTCAGCAACCATAATTTTTGCAGAAACACCTTGGCCCTTGTAATTATTGGACCTATCAAACCCAAAGGGTCAAATATTCTAGCAATTTGTGATAAGACTGATCGTTTAGTGTATAATTCACTTTGCTCGATAATTAAGTTAAACCCAAAACAATCTGGTTGAGGCTTCCACAATATTCCCAAAGTTTTTGTCTCGTTAGAAAAAGAATATTCAGATTCTGAAGTGTTACATAAAAGAGCAAAATTATTTACTGCCCATTTATGGAGATCCATGCCTCCTCTATTTAACAAAGATATCAGTTGTTGCTGAATCTCCTTCGCTGTGCCTAAATCATCTGCTCCTGTTAGGATGTCATCCATGTACACATCCTGCAACAACACATTCGCAGCTAAAGGAAATTCATTTCCTTCGTCTCTGGATAATTGCATTAAGGTTCTTGTAGCTAAAAAGGGGGCACTAGTTGTGCCATAAGAAACAGTACATAACCTGTACACTTTTACTGGCTCATTCACCTCAGGTTTAAATACTATTCGTAATAAATCACGTTGACTCGGATGTATTAATATCATACGATACATTTTTTTTATATCAGCTACAAAAACAAACTGATGCTTTCGAAATCGCAACATTATAGAAAATAACTCATCCTGGATTGTTCCTCCGTTAAACTGCAAACTGTTTAATGATTTCCCTGTAGAAGTTAAGGAACTGGCATTATACACGACTCGTAATGGTGTACTACTTGATTCTGTACGGAATACGCAATGATGTGGAATATAATAAGTGACTTCTGGCTCTTCAGATTCTATCTCTTCTTCCATGTGACCCATACTTAGATATTCTTCCATAAATGCTTTATAAAGATCATTAACTTTAGGTTCTCTAACTAAGCCCTTCCATAATGAATTTAAAATATTCATTGCCTTTTGTTTTGATTCGCCAAGACAAGATGGATCTTCATTTAGCGGCATTTTCACCATATATTGTCCATTTTCAGTTCTAGAATAATTTTTCCGAAAATGTTCTTCACAAATTTCTGCTTCCTTAGTTTTAGAAATCTCAGACTCTCTCTCTATGTTTTCTATTTCCCAAAACTCTTTAATTATTTTTTCTAATTCCAAATTATCTGTAATTAACCCACAATGTATACTACTTTCACCCTTAGCCGGAAGGCTTCCACTGACAATATACCCGAATACACTGTTTTGTAACACAATTTTAGTATTTAATGTTTGCGGATAAATTTGATCTGGTCTTAAAAATTCATAGAAATTTTCTGCACCTAAAAGCAAATCAATCGGACCTGGGACATTAAACTTTTCATCGGCTAATTTGATGTTATTTAACACTGGGATAGAAGTCTCAAGCGGCCTAGACGGCGTAAATTCTGTAATTTTCGGAACGACTAAAAAGTCTAATTTTAAATGAAAATCCTTATCTCTATTTGAAACAGTTGTGTTAACCCTAGATCTAACATTCAACGATAAATTATTTATGCCTGAAATAGAAAAGTTAGTCTCTTCTCTTTTCAAATTAAGTTTATCTACTAACTTTTTACTCATAAAGTTAGAGTTTGCTCCAACGTCTAATAAACCTCGTACTTCATGAAAATTACCTAATTCATCTTTTATTAAACAAACAAATGTGCTAAGTAACACAGCTTTTAAATCATTAGCCAAATTACATGTCGTTGAAAATAAATTGTTTTGAGTATTAGCTGGGAAAGGCTGAAATACTGGAGCCGAAACATCCAAATTAGATTTATTATCTCCTTTGTTTATATGACTCATTTCCTGTGAAATTACCTCTTGGTTTTCAACTTTATTTACTTTTTGTTCGCGAGGAAAATGCAAAGTTACATTGTGCTTTTTCCTACAAATAATACACGAGAATTTAGATTTACAATCGACTACTTTATGATTCATAAGACAGTTAAACCAAAGATTTTTTGCCTTTACCAGCTCAACTCTATCACTCACTGACATATTTTTATAAACAGGACATTTATGCAAAGGATGATTTTCATTACATGACAATATACATTTAGAATTTTTTACATCAGTTAGAAAAACTTTAGAAACTGGCCTGGAATAATTATTTTTATTATTCGACCTAGAATTATCAACCACAGGTTTTCCCTTTGATGTGTAATATAAATCTATCTCCCTAGATAACTCAATTGGGTGAAACCAAGAATCTCCTTGTCTAATATTTATAAAACACATAACATCCTTATCAAGCGTCTGACAAATTTTATCAGAAATCACTAACTTTTTTAAAGTTTCAAAATCTGTCACATTTCTCAATTTTAAATAATAATCCCAACTCGTTGTTAATCGGGATGCAAATTGTACATACGTTTCATTGGGTTGACGTTGTGCTTTTCTAAAATGTTCTAAACAAGTTTGGGGAGTTGGCTCAAATTCTCTAAGTACTATAGCTTTCACCTTTGAATAATCTTCTAATTCCCCATCCTTAATGTATGTAATAACATTTGTTGCCCTTTCCCCTAACAGATTTAGAAGAATTTCCGATTTATACTTTTCTGGGACATTTTTTGAAATGAAGGCCCTTTCTAAAGACGAGAAAAAATACCCCCAACCTTCCGGTCTAGACGGTATTTTGATTGTAAGCGTTTTTATGCTTTTAATGAGAGAGTCTAAAGATTCTATGCTTTCTACCTTCTCGAAATCATTTAATTTTTCACTTTTGGTTTCTGCACGGGCCTTCGCCAACTCAAGCTCAAATTTTGTACGTTCAATTTTTAATTTTTCAAGTTCTAATACCTTCGCTTCCTCATTTTTTCTCTCCTCTATAATATTATTGGCCATTTCTTCGACCAATTTAGAATCTGCTTTATATTTATCACTTTCCTTTATTAAATTCATTAAATCATAATTAGTTAATTTTGTGTCAGAAATATCAATCCCTAATTCAAAAGCTACCCTTTGGTAATCTTTTTTCGCGCTTTTGAACATTTTAATAATATAGTTCACAATAAATAAATAAATAAATCTCACATACCTCCAAAAATAAAGATGAATTACTTTTACCAAACTGCTGAGTTACGGCAGAAAAAATATTTCGTTTCTTTTATGTATTTCATTTGTCTTCTCAAAATCAGCATTTCGAAATAACTTTGTTATTCTCTGCTTTAAATGATCGCTTACGATTGCGCAACTCTGCACTGAAAGAACATTATTATTTTTGTTCTTGAATCAAAACAACTGCTTGACTTAAACTCTTCGTAATAAAGTATATATTTTTAACACCACACTATTAAAGAATATTATAACAACGTATTAAAATGCACAAATTCTAATAAAAGGAAAACACTTAATTCGTTACGGTACACTTATCTCGTTGACTCTAAAATCGAAACACTTTAAATACGTAATTAAATGCTTGTTCTTTTCTCCGGTGAGGGGGACCAAAAAAAGGTGTTCCCGCCGATCGCTCTTTCTCCAATAATCACTGCACACAACTCACAATAAAATAAAACTAGCGGACTGTATTACTAATTAAATTTTAATTCACAAACAATAAATATATCAAGAGCCGATATTTACACTACTCCTCGGATCGGCGTCTCGAACCCAACTCACAAGTTTCAAAACAAACCACATAGATGGCGCTTCTAGCGGCAACACTGTTCTTACATAACATTTAAAACTTTTAAGTAATTACCATCTTGCAAATTTCAAGTTTCTCTCCACATCAATATCATAAAAATCGCAATTTCAGAAATTTTTCGCTTCTGCATCCATTGAAAGTACTAGCACCGACAGGAAGTGTAGTCTGTGAGGGAGCAGGGAATATCGCCATCAATTTGTGACTATCAAATGATTGATAATATTGCTCCTATTTGCCTAAAATAATTATGAAAAAATATATCAGTTTTATTAAACGGGTTTCAATTGCCCCTAATTCCCCCTAAATAATTTAAACATATTGACCTCGGTTTATATGAATAATTTTGCGTGACCCTGTGTATTCAATAAGGAAAATCGTATAGTGACTCTTAAAAAGAATTTCGTAGCATTGAAAGTGAATTTAAGAAAGTAAACAGGGGGGTCATATTTAATTTTTATCTATCTAATTAATGATTAAATTAATCACGAGTAAATTAATCCAAATTGAATTCATGCATATTGAATGATTCATAAAGGAACATTTTAAAGAGCAATTACTTTTTCAATTCCAATCAGGATAAATTGAATTAGGCGTCAATTTCGTATGATTGAATCTTTAATCGACTAATCAATCGATGAAAAAAGTAATCGATTAATGCCAACCCTGTGTACAATGAAATACGGGGATAGCAAAAACTGTCTTAGGTCTGTTAAGCGAAATAACAAATATCCATGTAAACTTTCTTTTAAGAAAAACACAAGCTCATTTTTCTTCAATCACCAATGAAATAAATTTATCGCTTTGCATACGTTTTAAGCGAGTTTAAACAAATCAGTCTAGAATTTTTTCTGCCAAAAATCTCCTGGGAAATCAAAATATATCAGGATGGCTCTGAGAGTTTTCACCCTCTGAGCGTTTTGGGGGCTTTCCTGCATTTTCATAAAAATCCTTATAAAACTAAAGTTAATTTAATTTTTTTTCCCTGGTTGTTTGTAATATACACTTCATATTCATAAAAATCCTTAGAAAACTAATGTTAATTTAAATTTTCTTTCCCTGATTCTTTCTAATATACACTTCATGCCCCTTTATTTGACATATATCTTAAAATACAATTTTGTTGAAATAATTTTTGTCTGCAACCGCTTTAAGTTGTTTTAGGGAAACAGAAAAATACGAGCAAACCGCTTAAAGGGTTCAAGCATGCAACTCGATGTTGGTTTTTCTCTCCAATTAGTTCTGTTTTGATAAAATAGTTCTGTCCTATGGCCGTTTTAAGACATTCTGGTACCTATCTATTTCAAGCGACCCTTTGCATACCTATCTTTATAATTATTTTAATTTTTTAAAGTTCTCAGCAACGAAAATGTTTGGCGCTATTGAAGATAACCAGCTAGAGCTAACGTTCTGAACAGACGTTTATAGCAAAACAATACAAACACATATATATCGCCGGTGCCATGTCAAACTATCCAATATTAAAGAATGAATTTTTCATATTTAATGCCATTTTGTTGTATTGTGCACGATACGTACTATACAAAATCGTCAGGACTCTAGCTTGCTTAAAAACATAGATAATGACTGTTTCAAAGTATCCTATATGCCCTTTTTTCAAAAATTTACAATGTCAAACTGTCGAATATGGATCATATTCGATCCTTTGCCAAAAAAATTGTAATATTTTCTTTTTTCTAATCATTCGTACAATGTCAAACTGTCCAACCTGAAAATAGCCACTGTTCGGGAAGGTATAAAATTATTATTCTGGATTCAAAATCAGCTCCACGCGGAAATAGGAAATATGCTGTTTTATATCCCATTAAACAAGCTGTTACTTTATTGTTCTTACTAGAAAAAAAATAATAATAACATTCGTTAGTTTGAATTCTATATTTGTAGTTGTCTGATGCTCATTGTTTCAAATTAGCAAATGTACCACATTCGATAGTTTGGATTGTATAAAATTTTATATTTACATATTCAGTATAAAATACATAATTTCATTAATAATCTAAATAAAAGGCGTATTTATGAACCGATTTGGATGTAACTTCGTTTGTACATACTACATACCAATGTCTCGACCGAGTTCGTTGGCCAGCTTCATCCGCCATCTTGTTTAAAAATGGCAGCCATTTAAATTTTTAAGAAAAATTTAAATTTGAAATGTGGTACCAAAAAATTGAAAATTGAAAAAATATTTTTTTCTTATGTATTTGACCTTGATACAAAGATTCGGGAGCAGTTTTTGTTTCGTCTATATCTTAAATAAAAAAGAAAAGTGCCCAGCTAAACTGATGGCATTGAGCTCACAGGCTATTCACACTAATTGTATATTATACACTTATTTTAAAGAATAATGCCCCTCAAAAAAATAAGTGAAAGGGAATTAGCCCCCGTTTCCCCCTTTATACTTAACCAGTGAACCTCCAAATCTCATCAGGGAAGCCCCTTATCATAATAAACTGGTATACCAAATTTGGAGCAAATTGAGTAATCCTGCAAAAAAAACATTTATCTAAATTAAGGGGGTGGACTAGCCCCCCTTTATCTTTAACCAATGAATCGCCAAAACGAATCAGGGAAGCTCCTTAACATAATAAACCGGTATACCAAATTTGGAGCAAAGCGAATAATTCTGCATGAAAAACCCGTTTATATAAATTAAGGGGTTGGCCTAGCCCCCCCTTCCCCCTTTATCTTTAACCAATAAACACCCAAAACTAATCAAGGAAGTTCCTTAACATAATAAACCGGTATACCAACTTCGGAGCAAATCGAATCATTCTGCATGAAAAACCCATTTATCTGAATTAAAAGGTGTGGGCTAGCCACCTTTCCCCCCTTTATTCTTAACTAATGAAACCCCAAAACTAATCAGGGAAGTTCCTTAACATAATAAACCAGTATACCAAATTCGGAGCAAATCGAATAATTCTGCATGAAATACCCATTTATCTGAATTAAAAGGGGTGGACTAGCCCCCTTTCCCCCCTTTATTCTTAACTAATGAACCCCCAAAACTAATCAGAGAAGTTCCTTAACATAATAAACCGGTATAACAAATTCGGAGCAAATCGAATCATTCTGCATGAAAAACCCATTTCTCTGAATTAAAAGGGGTGAACGAACCCCGTTTTTCCCCCTTTATCCTTAACCAATGAACTCCCAAAACTAATCAGGGAAGTTCATTAACATAATAAACTGGTATACCAAATTCGGAGCAAATCGAATGATTCTGCGTGAAAACCACATTTATCTGAATTAAGGGGGTGGACTAACCCCCCTTTCCCCCCTATATCCTTAACCAATGAACCCCCAAAACTAATCAGGGAAGTTTCTTAACATAATAAACCGGTATACCAACTTCGGAGCAAATCGAATCATTCTGTATGAAAAACCCATTTATCTGAAATAAGGGGTGGACTACCCCCCCCCCCTTTTCCCCCTTTATTCTTAACCAATGAACCCCCAAAACTAATCTGGGAAGTTCCTTAACATAATAAACCGGTATACCAAATTCGGAGCAAATCGAATCATTCTGCATGAAAAACCCATTTATCTGAATTAAAAGGGGTGAACTAATGCCCCTTTTCCCCCTTTATCCTTAACCAATGAACCCCCAAAACTAATCAGGGAAGTTCCTTAACGTAATAAACCGGTATACCAAATTCGGAGCAAATCGAATGATTCTGCATGAAAAACCCATTTATCTGACTTAAGGGGGGTGGACTAACCCCGTTTTTTCCCCTTTATCCTTAACCAATGAACCCCCAAAACTAATCAGGGAAGTTCCTTAACGTAATAAACCGGTATACCAAATTCGGAGCAAATCGAATAATTCTGCATGAAATACCCATTTATCTGAATTAAGGGGGTGGACTAACCCCCCTTATACTTAGCAAGTGAACCTCCAAAACGAATCAGGGAAGCTCATTAACATAATAAACCGGTATACCAACTTCGGAGCAAATCGAAACATTCTGCATGAAAAACACATTTATCTCAATTAAGAGGGGCGGGCTAACTTCCCTTTTCCCCCTTTACCATTAACCAATGTACCCCCAAATCTAATCATGGAAGTTCCTTAACATAATAAATCGGTATACCAAATTCGGAGCAAATCGAATCATTCTGCATGAAAAACACATTTATCTGAATTAAGGGGGGTGGACTAACCCCGTTTTTCCCCCTTTATCCTTAACCAATGAACTCCCAAAACTGATCAGGGAAGTTCCTTAACATAATAAACCGGTATACCAAATTCGGAGCAAATCGAATCATTCTGCATGAAAAACCCATTTATCTGACTTAAGGGGGGTGGACTAACCCCGTTTTTTCCCCTTTATCCTTAACCAATGAACCCCCAAAACTAATCAGGGAAGTTCCTTAACGTAATAAACCGGTATACCAAATTCGGAGCAAATCGAATAATTCTGCATGAAATACCCATTTATCTGAATTAAGGGGGTGGACTAACCCCCCTTATACTTAGCAAGTGAACCTCCAAAACGAATCAGGGAAGCTCATTAACATAATAAACCGGTATACCAACTTCGGAGCAAATCGAAACATTCTGCATGAAAAACACATTTATCTCAATTAAGAGGGGCGGGCTAACTTCCCTTTTCCCCCTTTACCATTAACCAATGTACCCCCAAATCTAATCATGGAAGTTCCTTAACATAATAAATCGGTATACCAAATTCGGAGCAAATCGAATCATTCTGCATGAAAAACACATTTATCTGAATTAAGGGGGGTGGACTAACCCCGTTTTTCCCCCTTTATCCTTAACCAATGAACTCCCAAAACTGATCAGGGAAGTTCCTTAACATAATAAACCGGTATACCAAATTCGGAGCAAATCGAATCATTCTGCATGAAAAACCCATTTATCTGAATTAAGGGGAGGGGGGGTGGACTAACCCCGTTTTTCCACCTTTATCCTTAACCAATGAACCCCCAAAACTAATCATGGATGTTCCTTAACATAATAAACCGGTATACCAAATTCGGGGCAAATCGAATGATTCTGCATGAAAAACCAATTTTTCTGAATTAAGGGGGCTAACTAACCCCGTTTTTTCCCTTTATCCTTAACCAATGAACTCCCAAAACTAATCAGGGAAGCGCCTTATCACAATGAACCTAGGAAAAAATTTTGAAGCAAATCGGATGTTTCTATGAAGAGTTATCGCGTTACGTACATACATACATACGTACGTACGTACGTACATACATACATACATACAGAACGGGCGGACACATTAGCTCTCAGGCTTTGATAGCATGTGAGCTAAAAACGAATATACAGTAAATTGATAAATGAAAACTTATTTTTAAACGTTTTTAAAATTTTATAAAATATAAGAAAATAAAGAAATAACCGACAAATAGAGGGGTGGGCATCAAGGAGACGCTTTTTTTTTTCATTTTTGAATAGTAACCTTTGACTTATTTAATCAACGAAGCGGTCGGGCCAATGACTACCACTATTTTTGAATAGAAATCATGCTTTATTTATTCTCCATAAAATGAGTTGGAACAAATGCCTTCAAAGAATATTTGAAAATTATAATTTATGATTATCTCTTTTATATAATTGCAAAAGTTCTATCGAACGGGTAGGATGATTAAGAGATAACACTAATTTTAAAACACTTTCCAACATAGTTTAAAAGTGTTTATAACTTCAGTTTCTCTATGTGCCATCTCTACGTGCTTCAACTCTCATAAAAGTATTCTGATTGCCATACAATTTGACATATATAATAATCACTTATAAACAGATTAAGTAAAATAATGCTACAAAAAGTGATAAAATATCATTATTAAGATTGACGATCGTTTCGTCGCACAAATTTTCAAAATCATTCACGATAGAAAATATTTTCATATGATTTAAAAACAATAAATATAATAAACAATGTCACGAGACATGATGCATAATGAAAAACATTGTAAACTTAAAATTTTTACGCAACAAGAATATTTGCAATGATTCAGAGTAGAAGGAAATTGGAGGTTCTACCCCAGCAGGAGCCATGAGTCGGGAGCAAAGAGCAAGGATGATTGACATGTGGGCGGGGTTGAGTGATAGACAGGTTAGGAGAGATAAAAAAGTGATAGACAGGTGGGTGGAGTCGAGACAGACTGGCGCCCACGGCGGCATGCTATATTAGAGAGGTTAAAACAAAGAAGAGATATGAAAAGTCTACCGTAAGAGAGGGGTTAGAACAAAGGAAAACGTTAATGAGGATGATCAATGAATGAAAAGTCTACTATAAAAGAGGGGTTAGAACAAAGGAAAGATATTGAATGATTAGGTGATTAATGATAAGGTGATTAGAAAATATCGCATGCAATGAGTTTAAATAACTTACCACTGAGCATCGCAGAGACACATCCGACCAGTATGAAATCCAACCGGCTAATCAGCGAAGGGATGTGCAACAACCGGTTTCATCAAGACAAGGAACTGGCTTCTGATTGGTCGAGAGTCGAACCAAGGTGCCAGCACAATCGTTTTACCTGAGGGCATGAACACGAACGCCCTCTCTTGACAGGATTTTTAACTCACCTGTGATGACATCATCTTATTTTTCAACTGACATAAAGAGGTTAATACATTTTTTATGAGTTTTTAACGAAACAAGTTGTAATTATTTTAGCCAAGAACGCGAATTAGTTTTTTGACAATAATGTTTTTGTTTAAGGGTGTATGTTAGCAGGAAACATAACCTGAAAACAACTTTTCGTTTTTTTCGAATTGAACTCTTTTTAATATAGACATTTTAATGGAAGACGAAGTAATTTTTTTTTCTTTTTAGAAAAGTGGTGTGAACGTAATACTTTTTTTATTAGTTACTAATGAAGGAATATATATATAGATATTTAAGTTAACAAAAAAAATAGGTAAAAGCTTGTAATTTTTTTTAAGTTTCTTTTTTCCTTCTTGTTATAATCTAAAACAACGCGAATTAGATTTGTCAACAATAATTTTCTTTAATTATTGCCAAGGTGTAAGTTAATCGAAACATAAGCTGAAAACGACTTTTACGTTTTTGAACACTGGAATCTTTTTAATTTAGACATTTCAATAGCTGATGATGTAATTTTTTTTTGTTAAAAAAGAAAAGTGGTGTGAATTGAATATTTTTAGCATGTTTGACCTTTCACCTTCGCTCGTGTGGCAAGCGTCTTTGAAAATGAGTGATACACCTTTAGAACTGTTAACCGACATTGATATTTTGTTAATGTTTGAAAATGAGAGGAGATGTGAGCGTCAACAGCTACCTAGCGTCAGTAGGACCTACGATATGCTAAGTACGATCTGAGTACGATCATAATGAATATTGTCGCTAACATATTTTATCCTTCACAGGCACTCACTTACAGAATCCAATCCCCTACGTTGTTTATGCTGATCCGGGTTGGCATTAATCGATTACTTTTTTAATCGATTGATTAGTCAATTAAAGATTCAGTCATACGAAATTGACAACTAATTCAATTTATCATGATTGGAATTGAAAAAGTAATTGCACTTTAAAAAGTTTCTTTATGATTCATTCAATATGCATGAATTCAATTTGGATTAATTTACTCGTGATTAATTTAATCATTAATTAGATAGATAAAAATTAAATATGACCGCCCTGTTTACTTTCTTAAATTCGCTTTCAATGCTACGAAATTCTTTTTAAGAGTCACTGTACGATTTTCCTTATTGAATATACAGGGTCAAACAAAATTCATTTAAACCGAGGTCAATATGTTTAAATTATTTAGGGGGATTAGGGGCAACTGAAATCCGTTTAATAAAACTGATATATTTTTTCATAATTATTTTAGGCAAAAAGGAGCAATATTGTCAATCATTTGATAGTCATAAATTGATGGCCATATTCTCTGCTCCCTCACAGACCACACTTCCTGTCGCTGCCAGTACCTTCAATGGATGCGGAAGCGAAAAATTTCTGAAATTGCGATTTTTAGGATAGTGATGTGGAGAGAAACTTGAAATTTGCATGATGGTAATTACTTAAAAGTTTTAAATGTTATGTAAGAACAGTTTCTAAAAAATTCGAAAATTAAAACGGTGAAATCAGCAAAAAGTGTTCTAGAAACGTCCTAAATTAAGATTTCAATGGAATTGTTAAGGATAGAAAATTTAAATTTGATGTGGATGTTACTTTTAAGACTAGTCTCACTGAACAGTTAAAAAGTTTATATATTTAAAAGGTTGAAATGAATGATGAAGAGCGTTCAAAAAACGTTTAAAATTACGATTTTTGTGGAAATGTTAAGGATACAAACTTGAAATTATACACGGCTGCTACTTTTAAGACAAAAATATATGCGCCTTAGATTTTTTTAAATTGAAATATAAAAAGCTGTGGGAGAAAAAGCGCCTTTTAACGGGAAACATGAAAAAAATTCATAAAAATGTATTTTTTGTTTTTTTTCTTGAATGGTAGTAATTTCCAAGTTAAAAATATAAAAGATTCAACTCAACTTTTTTATAAGTTTCTAGTATAGAAACTCCTAACGAAAAAAAAATATATGGGGCATTCTCACAAAAATCTGGCGAAATTAAACTTGCTAAAATAACATTTTAATCTGATAGACGAATGCCTTAATGATTCAAAATAAAGAAAAAATGATCAGCAGCGAAAAAATTTTTATTTAATTGAGGTTTAAGTTAAACTTGCCAGTTTAATTTTCCTTACCATTTTACCACTAAAACTTTCTATTTTCTTCTAAATTTTTACTTATAATGAATTTCACCAGGACATTCAAATAAGAAATAATGACAGTGTAGTATTTTAAGTACAAAATTTTGGTATGACATTGTCTTAAATGGGTGTTAAATAAGGGACGGTAATGTAAAAAATGGGGATGGTATATGGAAAAAGGGACGAAATGGGTAAAAAAGGGAGGGTAAGGATGGAACAACAAGGACAATTTCCACCTATTTTAGGCAGATTATAATAAGACTATGTTGTAGCCAAAATGTTCATTGATTTTTAGAAACAGTTATTTACATTGGATTAAATTTAAAAAAAATTAATTTACCTCGTAAGGTGCAGGAATAAACCTTCTAGACGGTGAGACCACCAATAAAGCCACGATGCTTGAAATTGATATTTAAATGCTGATTTAAATTCTACTTTAAATTTCCTGCCAAAGAATTTTAGACATTATTTCGCTCGGTACCGGCACCTAGCGAACTTCATCGTAAGTTCCCAGTAATTATATAGTTACCGTCGGAAGGAAAGTATTTTTGTGTCCTCATGTTATTAGTTTGCAGTTGTTTTATTATAAAATTCTACAACATCTAACTTAAATGTAAGTGTACACTCTTATTTTCAAATATTAATTTACTCATTATGTCTACAAAATATATACATATAGCTGTACTTTCATGCTTTTATTTATTTTTGTAGTGCGTTGTTATGCCAATTATAATGCATTAAAACCCAACCTGGCGATAACGGGTAACGTCGCTCGCGTGGAATTCCCGAAGAAGTGTTGCCGGTGGGCAACTGTTTTTAAATTCAATTTTATTGATTAACACCACTATTTTGAAATGGTAAAATTCCTCTGTTTTCGCCTTAATAAATATGTCATTAAACAGGGAGAATTTTAAGATTTCAAAAAAATGATGAAAATCAAAAAACATAAATTTAAAAAAGTCCTTACGGCCAGTGCCGGCAGGAAGAGGTAGCTTTCATATTCCTTACTTTAAAAAAGCCAACTTATATTATTCAAACAAACGAAGCTCAATTAAGTGGAAACCGAATGCAGGAGATTCAATACTAATTTTTATCAATACTAAATCATTATGAATGAGAATTTCGCGAAATTAGCCAGCTTTATCCAAGCTGCTTTTATTTAAAGTAACTTATATTTGGCTGCCAAATTCGGCGATTTCTTAAAGTGCCTGCCATTTTAAGACAACATGGTGGATGAGGCTAACCAGTGAACTTGGTCGAGACCTTAGTAATTGCTGTGCTCACTCACATCGGAATCGGTTGATATATACGAGTGCTGTCGCAGGCAAAAAATCAGATTTTTCAAAATGTCACCCACGTTAGAAATTGAAACTGCTATATCTGAGCCATTTTTTAAGATAAAGACAAACAAAAAATGCTCCTGAATCCTTATATCAAGGTCAAATACTTAAGAAAGAAACCTTTTTCAATTTCTAATTTTTTTGCACCTCACTTTAAATATATATATTTTTTAATTTAATGGCCGCCATTTTGAAACAAGATGGCTGATGAAGCTGGCCAGCGAACTTGGTCGAGATATTGATGTATGCTATCCACATGCCTTCTTCCAT
Source organism: Maratus speciosus (assembly GCA_963932465.1). Classification (NCBI taxonomy): domain Eukaryota; kingdom Metazoa; phylum Arthropoda; class Arachnida; order Araneae; family Salticidae; genus Maratus; species Maratus speciosus. Next base: position 168,222,626 of record OZ010787.1, on the reverse strand, counting down.
CGAAATAAGTGAATACGTGTGGTATCGCGAGACAAATACAAGATCGTTTCAAAGTGTTAGCCATGATAGAAATTCAAAGTGCTATAATTCAACCACTTTTTAAGATATAAACAAAAGAACAAATTTTCAGAAACAAAAACTGCTCCAGAATCTTTGTATCAAGGCCAAACACATAAAAAAATCTTTTTCATTTTCCAATTTTTTAATACCTCATTTTAAATTTTAAATTACATTTTTTTAAAAAAAATGGCAACCCTTTTGAAACAAGATGGCGAATGAAGCTGGCTAATGAACTCGGTCGAGATATTGGTATGTACTATGTACAGACCAAGTTACATTCAAATCGGTTCATAAATATGCCTGTTATCGCGTGACAAAAATCAGGTCGTTTTAAAATGTCAGCCACAATAGAAATTCAAAATGTTATAACTCAGCCATTTGTTTAGATATAGACGAAACAAAACCTGTTCCGGAATCTTTGTATTAAGGTCAAACACATACGAAAAACTCTTTTTCATTTTCCAATTTTTTGGTATCTCATTTTAAATTTAATTTTTTTTAATTTTTTTTAAATGGCCGCCATTTTGAAACAAGATGGCGGATAAAGCTGGCCAACGAACTCGGTTGAGTTATTTGTATGTACTATGTACACACCAAGGTACATCCAAATCGGTTCATAAATACGTCTGTTATCACGTGGCAAAAATCAGGGCGTTTCAAAATGTCAGCCACACTAGAAATTCAAAATGCTATGACTCAGCCATTTTTTAAGGTATAGGCGAAACAAAAACTGCTCCCGAATCTTTTTCTCGAGGTCAAACATATAAGAAAAAAATATTTTTTCAATTTTCAATTTTTTGGTACCACATTTCAAATTTAAATTTTTCTTAAAATTTTAAATGGCCGCCATTTTTAAACAAAATGGCGGATGAAGCTGGCCAACGAACTCTGTCGAGACATTGGTCTGTACTATGTATAAACGAAGTTACATCCAAATCGGTTCATAAATACACCTTTTATCGCGTGACAAATTTCAGGACCTTTCAAAATGTCAGCTTCGCTAGAAATTCAAAATGCTATAACTCAGCCATTTTTTAAGATATAGACGAAACAGAAACTGCTACGGAGTCTTTGTATAAAGGTCAAATACATAAGAAAAAAATATTTTTCCAGTTTCAATTTTTTGGTACCACATTTCAAATTTTAAATTTTTTTTTAATTTTTAAATGGCCGCCATTTTGAAACAAAATGGCGGATGAAGCTGGCCAACGAACTCGGTCAAGACATTGGTATGTACTATGTACACACCGAATTACATCCAAATCGGTTCATAAATACGAGAGTTACAGTGTGACATATGTCAGATATATATATATTGATTTATATATATATATATATATATATATATATAAATTTTGAACGGAGGGTGGTTTCGGTTTCTGGGGGTCATGATCGATGAAAATGTACCAACATTTTTTGAAATCGCTTTCCTCCGAACGGCTGCAATAGGTAGCTTTTTATAAAGAAAGCTACCTAAAAGTAGCCCACTATATGTGTAACCCAATATGTGTGCACAATATGTGTAAAGCGGTCGCAAAAAGTCTGCAGTGGTGTGAACAGCCCACATAACTGGATATGTGACTTTTATTTTACTTAAATGTTGTATTCAAACTCTGAGCGCAATTATCCAGCAAAGAGGAAATTGCTGGCCAGCAGCAAGATAGGTGCTGGCAATGATGGAGAAGTTCTGGCTGATGGTCTACCGCTGCATGACCACTGCTGGGCAACTTCAGTCAACTTTGCTGTTGTAAATTATCAGATAAAATTCTGGTGGGCATCCATTTTATCTCATGCGCTGTCCCACCACTACATGGAAGTGCACGAACTTTTGCAGTAATATTGCTGGGAACCCTTACGCAAGGTGGCGCTGCGAATATCGAAGACATTGAGTATTTGAACACAAATCTGAAATGAATATCTTAACACAATTTAAGCTGTGAAGCTAATTTTTTTTAAACCGTAAAAAATATAGCACCACTGCCACCAAAAAAATAAATAAGTAAATGAATAAATAAATAAATTCTTTATTTCAACGCACTTTTTTTTCTCCTTAAATCTGGCTTTACTAGGTTACAAAGGATTTCATTTTTCATAATTTTCGCAGTTCAGAATCAATAATAAAAAAAAAGCGTATAAAATGCATAGGATTTCCATACAATAGAATAATTTCTATACCAGTTTAATGATTGGGTGCGTAAATCACAAAAGAAACAAACTTGAAATAGTGTAATGAGAGCTTGCAAACTACGAGCAGTCGTAGCGCACGCTGAAAGCACTTGTTCATGTCCGATCACAAAAACCAAACAGCATCGAGCACGGTCAGTACTTGGGAGGGTGACCACATGCAGCTCAAATATTTCTATAGACATTTCTATTATAGACACTTCTACAGATATTGCTATAGCTCTTGGTGAAACTAGCTTATAGAGAAAAGAGCCATAATACATTGTTTTTTTAAAGAATTCTATAACAAATTTTTGTAAGGGAAAGTGCTAAGCCAGCAAAGGAATAGCAGTGGTATAGGTGCTAGCACTGTAGGAAAAGTGCCGGATTGAAGTAATGTGATGGCATACCAAAGCTGGCCTGCTGTTGGCCATCACGGATGGGCCAGCTGCATTCGGCTTCGACACTTTTCGTCAGGTTTAAGTAATGGCACCCTTGCAATTTACAGCCGATGGCACTGCTGGCTGGCATCTTTTTTCCAGCTGATGGCCCACTGTTTCTTTCTTTGCTGGTACCCTACCATGTCGGGAATTACCGCTCAATCGATGGTTATTTAATAAAACGATAAAAAATTCCTTAAGATTTTATGCAAATTATTTTATTGCAAACTGTTCCTTGTGCTTTAGAGTTATACTTCGTTAATAAAATACTGGTTTTTTTGCGTAAATTTGACTAGCTATTCAGGTTTTCCCTTAAGTGAGCGCCATTCCCCTACTTTCCCCCTATAGAGCGGGTGTCGTGAATAAAAGTGACTCGGTCATAGAATTACGAAAAAAAAACAAGTGGGTAAGTGTGATCAGAGATCGCACGGGGGGTTTCGTTTAATATTCCTTTCAAAACACTTTATCCTTTTGCGAAATCTGTTAGTTCTGCATTTCGAAACCAGGGAGCGCACTCTATTCTACACAAACCTCCATCGGAACGAAACTCCGTTTTACAACCTATCCGTAGATATATTAGTCGGTCTATAGATATATTAATCGGGTCTATAGCACCCGACATAGGTAGGCGCCCCCTGGCGGTAAAAAGTGGAACTGAAATATGTAAGGCTATGTGCATAATATGAAAGAGTGGTCAAAGAGGTGTCGGCAAATTTAGAAAATTACCCACCTTGTGCACTGGGGAGAGGTTAGAAAAAGTGCTTAAAATACACAAGTTAGAACCCGGTGGGTAAATAATATAAAACTTTTTGAAAATTTTATGATTTTTCGTGTGATCGCAAGTGTTCTGCTATAAGTATGCAAAATTTCAAATTTTCAACTTAAATAGAAGCTCAGTTAGAAAAAAAGCTTAAAATACACAAGTTAGAGCCCAGAGTGTTAAATATAAGGCTTTTTCAGAATTTTATGATTTGTCTTTTGATGTTAGGAGTTCAGCTTTAAGTATGCGAAATTTCAAGTCTCCTACATACATAGTTTCTGAGAACGGGCCCTGTGATGGACAGAGAGAGAAGCGAGACGAATAGGTTTTCATCAGATGAACGAAACCCTAATTATGATCTTCGGCAACATCATTAAAACTAAATAAATTAATAATTGGCCTGCCTCGGCTTTATTGTATTCATATACAGTTTTCTTCATTCGAAAAATATTCAGAACTTTTTTTAAAAAATCGAGTCATATCGAACCCGACCAGAAAGAATCAAAACCTACATTAAGAATTGATTTAATCGTAAAAAAGTAAGCAATTACATCGAAATAATCATTGGTCATTAGTCTATGAGTAGGATTGAATTGATTTAATCGTTGTCAAAGCATTGATTACATTAAAATAATCACTGATCGTTAGTCTATGAGTTGGATTGGAACTAAGCTTAATCGGTCAATCTTTAGTCATGATTAAAAAATTAATCGTTAACTTTCAATCGTTAATCAAATTAAAATTTTGCACAACCCTGATGCTGATACACTGTTAAAAATGAAGTTAGATGTTTCACCAAGAAAATGGTGAAAAGTAGCTGAAATTTAGCTGCAACCGAGATATTGGTGATATGTTTCACCAGTTTATTGGCGCTTTCACAAATACCATTATATTGGTGAAATGTTGAACCACGATTCAGGTTTTTTATAAATCCAGTTTTCTGGTGGAAGGTTGAACCATAATTCAGGATTTTTTTTAAATCCAATTTTCTGGTGAAAGGTTGAACCATGAATCAAGGGTTTTTTTATATCCGATTTTCTGGTGAAAGGTTGAACCGTGAATCAGGGTTTTTTTAATCAAATTTTCTGGTGAAAGGTTTAACCATGATTCAAGGTTTTCTCTATTCCAATTTTTTGGTAAAAGGTTAAACCACGATTCAGGTTTTTCTCTCAACTTTATGGGAAAAGATTACACCAGATTGTAGTTTTCTTTTTCCCCCTCGCTTTGGAGTGAAATGATTAACCAGGACTTTGGTTTTCAATTTATCATTTTATGGTGTAATAATGAACAAAATTTCAGATTATGCGAAATTATGTTGCAGTACGAAAGCATATTTTTTTTTTGTTTTCATTAAACTGAAAATTAAAGTTTTAATTATTGATTCTATTGTCTTTAAAATATATTTAAAAAACAAATGTTAACCAGTTTGATCTAATTTCACAAAATAATCGCTTTTTTTTCTTTCTCTTCCACGAATATTACCATTCTGTCCTTGTACATTTTGGAACATTTCTCTGCACTCAGTTACACTTATAATCCATTTAGTGTTGTTTGCTTATTCACAAACCATTCATAATGAAGATTTTTTTTTTGAAATAATTTTCTTAGATTTAAATACATATCCTGTTTTTATTATATTTTTAATTTAAAATCCAGGAAATGAAAAATATTTTTAATAAACATTACTTTAAACAATGCTAAATGGATTTCTTTAAACAATATTAATTTTTGCACAGATTTGAAAAAAGTTTGTTTCCATAATGCATGTTTCCAGCTGCTACTTTTAATATCTGTAGATTTTTTTTTGTTTTTATATTGTTGTGAATCTAAAGACGCTGAAATTTTGATATTATAGTGTTTTCAAATTTTTACCTACTTTTCACAAAACAAAAAATAAAATATTTCAATTAGCCAAAAATATTTTTAGAAATTTCCTCATATCGTTAATTTAAAGGTACAATTGTTACACATATGAAAATTTCACCAATCACTATTTTAAGTTATATACATTTTGATAGTACTATTTTTGAACTTTTGGAAAATAAAACTGACACGTTCTGTCCAAAATTCCGATTATGAAAAATTATTACTAATGCATTTATTTTTAAGTTAGTATTAAATAAAAATTTGATTTTTCTACTATTGCTGACACATATCGACAGTGAGAATAATCTAAGCAATCCATTTCCCCTTTTCCTAAAATTGAATTATCGTCACAATTTTTTTTATGTCGTTAAAAAGGGGAAAATTGTAATTTCAAGTGCAATTAAATTAAATCTTCATTTCAATTTACTGATTTTTCATGTTTTTTAAATTAATTTTCAAGCACGGTTCTTTTAAAAATTTATATTGCACACAGCTCGATTATGCAAAATTAACTCATTTAAATATAAAACAACAACAAAAAGTTCAGCATTCGTTTCTGTTTAACACTCAATAATGAATATAAAATTTTTCAATAAATAAATAAAACACAAACATAACGGATACATAATCAAAATACAATCTGTCTAAAGTGGAACCGAGGCAATTTTCCGTAGTCGACAATATTCCGCCTTACACAAATTTTACTTAATATCTATGTATTCGCAAGGACTTGAAAATCTTTCCGAGTTAGACAGATTTCCGTCTTACACAGAGTTTACTGTATATGCGTAAACAGTGAATTAATCAGCATAAAAAAACGCAGCTATAAGCAGCAGAATCCTTCATTTAACCTCTAATATCAGCTAACACAAAAGTATTACTTTAAATGAATTTTATAGCTTTTTTTTTTTTTTTTAAATACACAATGTGTTTTCATAGTATATTAAATGCTTAATTTACAGGGTTAATTTAATAACAGCATTGTCGCCAAAAGTGATTAATTATTATTGCTTATATATGTATTTTTTCAGTATTCCTAAACGATAATCTCTGATGAAGATTTTTTATAATTTTTTTAAATAATAGTAGTAGAAAAGGAAAATATTCACCAACAGCAGCCTTGCAATAACTGAAAAAAGAAATGGTCACAGACAATAAAATAACACAATTAAGTTGATTTGCGGTATGCCGCTCCATTTATTGAAAATACAAATTATATAATCATTAAATTATACACAGTGTTTACAAAGTTTCAAGACTGGTCTGATAATTCAAAATTTATTAAACATTTTTGTACCGCGAAATAAAATTCTTCGAAATATGACCCTTGGGCATCAACACACCGCTGCCAGCGTTTTTTTTTTCCATTGTTCATAGGCACCATATAAGTCTTCGCACGAAAGGTTATTAAGGGACCTCGTCGAAGCTGCCTGGATCGCTGGAATCGTTTTAATCGCTTCCCTTTCAGGTCTTTCTTGACCCGGGGGAACAAGAAAAGTTGCTGGGACAGAGGTCGGGGCTGTAAAGGGCTTGAAGCAGTATTGCTAAATTTTTAAATATAGCCAAAACGGATGGAGCACTCCTGAGAAAAACTGACCTGATCCGTTGCGTCCGACCGGACATAAGAAACGATTTGATTGTTCCCCACGACAATGCACCCTCTCACACATCGCTCGCTGCAGCCGAAGTTTTGGCTATCTTTAACGTGGCAATACTGCTGCAAGCCCTTTACAACCCCGACCGTGGTGCCAGCAACTTTTTTTTTGTTCCTCCGGGGCAAGAAAGACCTGAAAAGGAAGCAATTCGACACGATTCCAGTGATCCAGGCAGCTTCGACGAGGTCCCTTAACAACCTTTCGTGCGAAGACTTCTATGGGGCCTATGAACAATAGAAAAAACGCTGGCAGCGGTGTGTTGATGCCCAAGGGTCCTATTTCGAATAATTTTAGTTCGCGGTACAAAAATATTTAATAAATTTTGAATTATGAGACCAGTCTTGAAACTTGGTGAACACACCATGTAGGTCACTGAAGATAATCACGAAATTCATCAGTCAATCGTGTGTGTGTGTGTGTAGGGGGGGGGGGGTGTCAAGAAAGTCAATTGCTCGCAAAAAGTTTACAAAATTCTACTGATAATTCGAAATTTTTTAAAATATGGCACAAGATTGCTCTTTTTGAGAATGCATTGTTTTCTAGAAGCAACACTACCAATCTGAACCAAACTGGACAAAATACTCTCCGTCGACATTAAAGGTCTGCACGGCCCGAGCTCCATGCAGGCAAAATGATGGCGAACTCTCAAACGGGCCAGGCCGATAAAAAAAATTAAGCAGGCCTACTAAACTAAAAAAAAAAAAACCTGTGGTTGTACGATCCATGAACAATCAGGGCCTACAGTGCCCAACTCTGTTTACTTGACCCTGGGCCCTGAGGTGCTATGCAGCATGTGCCCCGGCCAGGTGGTCAACCCAACAAGAGACATTCGGTGTTTAGTTCCCAAGCAAGGTAGGGTCACCCGGGGTAAAATGGGTATAAAAAACAGCTTTTTTAATTTTAATGTTTCATAGCAGAAACATTATGAAATATAACCATAACAAGTAAAAATTAATTCTAGTATTTGGTTACCAACCAATCTACCATTACTGAAAACTGTTAACATGGCATTAAGTTTGCAAGCTATGTGTGTCAAGTTACTACCTCCACAAATAAACCATCTTTTAGATATCTTGCATTAATTAAAGATTAAAAAGTCCCACAGGAATGATAAGGTAATAAATATGAATAATTAACATTTAAACTTTACATAATATGAGAGTAATGGTTTGTTTACTTTTTGTACTAGCCAGCAACATTTAACTTTTAAACCCTTTTCTCAAACATGAATAAACTTTAAACTTTAAAAACAGCAAATGAACTTTTACTAGTTCAAGCATTGTGGGGATGAGTGAAAGAGAGGGGGAAAACTTATTGGGATAATTTTAAACTTAAAACTAATTATATTGTAAACGCCAACACAACTGACAAGTGAATTTTGTGATATTTTCATTCTACCAGCTACAGCTACAGCTACAGGCTAAAAAAAAAACTTTTACAACCTGACGCACAAAAAAGAAGGATTTTTCACATTTGTATCCACTCATATCTCCTCCACCACAAATTTATTTACAGAATTGATTATGTCGTACTTGTTTTTCATTTGCTATTATCAATGAAAATTATTTTAATTAATCCAATTAACACAGTAGACTCCCTTAAATCCGCAAACACCTAAAATCCACACATCACAGATGTAAACAATGTAACTTTCAAGTCAGATGTAAGGACAAAATTACAGAATTTTTTAGTTTTATATCATTTTGTATGTATTTTAATATGTAATTCTTGATAATATGACTGAACTCGTGCTTTTCCATGAAGGAAGTATAAATTTATTTCTGAAAAAATCAAGATATTGCTGCTATCACTGGTAATCACAATCTTTATTCCAAATTTATGTATTAATCAAGCTTTTTTGGTTATTAACGGCCTACTTCAGTCACGCGAAAAGACCCATTCGCTAATGCTATTCCTATGAAAGAAATTTATAAAGATATCTCGGTCGCATTTCAATATTTTTAGATGATTTTTTTTTGCAGTGGCTAGCTGATGTCGATCTGTATGCAGGCCGTTTTTTATTTTCTTTCGATTTTCATTGGGAATTTTTTTCAAGAAGATGCTTTCATTTTAGGAACCGGTTCTGAAAATGAAAGTGTCCTGATTAAAAATACCTGTAAACGAAATTGAAAAAGTAGAAAATGTCCCGCATACAGATCGACCTCAGCTAGCCACTGCAAAAAAAAAAAAGAAAAAAAAGAAAAAAAAATCATCTAAAAATAGTGAAATGCGACCGAGATATCTTTATAAATTTCTTCCATAGGAATAGCATTAGCGAACGGGTCATTTCGCGTGACTGAAGTAGGGCCTCAAGACTGGCTAAACCTGAAATAAAACTTCCTTACTTTACATTTAAGAGGAAAATTTCATTGAATAATTCACAAAAAATGTATCTTATCTTTATTACGCATATTTTATTTAATTATACATTATTAATTATTTACTTGTCCTCTTTTAATAATTTAATCTTTTAAAATTATCTTATTTATTATTATTTTAGTTTACTGCTTTACTTAATTATTATATTTAACTATATTGCAAGCACTCATTATAATTTTTATTGCATTATTCCATTCAAATTACTGTTTTAAAAATGTAAACAAAGCAATGACCAGAAATAGTAGCACTCTTCTTGCCTCTCATTTAAAAAAAAAATTGCATCCTTCTTGCCTTTTGGTAAAAAAAAATTGTGCCCTTACTGCTTTTATCAGAGTTCATTATAGAATGAAGGGCAGGCAGGGTGCACTTTGCAATAAAAGGGCACTTTAATGTAATGATAAATAATCAACTAATAACTCTTCCCCCCCTGACCCCACCCCCCTAAAAAGTCTTTGCTACTACCCCTTTACCACATTCATGACACTTTGCAGTGCAGGGGTTGATTCTTTTCTTAAAATTAAAAAAAAAAGTCGGTCAGAAATTCGAAAATTTGGACATAAACTGTACCGCAAATTTTGAGAAATGTTCGCCGAAAAAAACCAATTTCGTCAGAGAATCGCGAAAAAATGCCAATTTCGTCAAAAGACCTTTGCGGGTTTTTTTTTCTTTCTTATTTCGGCTGAGTTTTCATGGTAGCTGAGAAACGGGACATAGAGACAGAAAAATTTATGACTGCGTCGGTGCTGGAATTTTACTGAAAATAATTGGTGTCTGTATGAGGATGTTGGGGGGAGTGAAAAGGAACAGAATAGGAGCAAAATGGGGCTAGGACATTATATAATGTTTACAAATAGTTTAGAGTTTGCTTGAAATAAGTGATGAAATTAACTTAAAGGGTGCTATTTTTCCCTCAGTCGATTTTCCGAGTGATAGGGTTCGCGGGGTGGGGATTTCGGACAGTGGGGGCATCGGAGCATCAAATTTTGCAAAGAAGGGCAGCCCTTCCCGCCTGGCCCGCCTCGCGAAAAGCGGCTAGAATGAACTCTGATCAGTAATAATTTGCATTTTTACTGTTGAGATTGTCCTTAAAATGCTGGGTGTACCTACTGATTCATTAGCACGTTCAATTTGTTGCAGATTATTTTTGACAAACTAGGAATTTTAAAAAAAGTGCTGTTTTTATAACTATTTTACCCCACCTGACCCTACTGCTAATTAAAAAATAATAAAATGTACTCACATTAATTACACAATCCAGAAATAAGACTGTCCTTATAAACCTGCAGCTTCTTAAGGTGGCTGGTGTCCCACAGTTGGGTAAATCCTATGGAAATTTAAGAGAAGAAATTATAAATTCTGTTAAATTTACATTTAAATATATAATTTCAAAACTGTTTTAAACTTCCATTTGTAAAATAAAATTTTCAAAAATTTAATGCAACAAAATATTTATTTTTTCTTAAACTATTTCTACCCTATATATATAAAATCCCAATGAAACAAATTTATGAAACGGAAGTATGAATCAACTGATTGAACAACTGATTATGTTTCAAGCGATTTCTCCTAAAATATGGAATACTTTGCGATGAAATTAACACCAAAAATCATCATTGTTCCGCAGATTTCAAAACTGGTATTAGAAGTTTTAAATTCAAATTAGTTTTCGAAATATTCATTTTTTTCTAATTTTATATACATTTTTCTAATGATGGCAACTCAAATTTTAATCAAACAGATATTTTTATTTCATATTTCAGAAAAGGTTGACATGGTAACCCGGCTATTGTTATTTACTTTTATTTCTTTTTATAAATTCATATAAATTATTTTGTTCGATAGTTATTAATTATATCTTTGCTATTTCCGTTTGAAAATAATAGAAAATAATTTAAAATTGAGGTACAACGTAGTTATTCCGTCAACCAATTTCGAAAATTATATAAATCGCCAAACCACTCGCCAAATTGTACAGATTGACAAAATTTTTATTTTAAATAACAAAAGAACAAATAAATTAGTATAACATTAATAAATATACAAATAAAACGTCGAAATAAAAATCACTTGATGACGTAAACACGTGTAACTTGCTAAAAGTCAAGTGAATGTGACATTTACGATCAACCATTATTGGCATTTAATCTTATAGTTCGGCGATAGATTTTTGGTCGACGGGATAACTAAGTAGTACCAAAAATACATATGTAACTGGTATTCGAAAACAAGGTTTTCGCCAAATTTTCGTTAAAAAAAAATCATGCAAACATGCGGTGCATATACAGGGCTTGAATTTTAGGGCGGGATGGCGGGATTTGCGCCCAAAATTTTGAAATCCCGCCCAAAATAATATCGTGGGCGGGAGACTCCCGTCCAAAAAATTTCACCATTTTCCTGAAAATTTTGAATTTTGAAATTATGATTAACTCCCGCGAACGCCTTGCAAAAAGTTTCCGACATTTTCGCGCGACTAATTGACACATTTTGCTTTTTTTTTTTTTTACTGCGAAAGATCGTTGAAACTCACGAATTTTCGATGCGACCGATTGACAAATTTCATTATTTTTTTTCTCGAGATCAGTTGACAAGTGTCCGCGACCGATTGGCGAATTCAGGGGTGATTCTGTTACGAATTTTCCGAAAATTGTGAAAAATCGGTCATCAGTTCAACAGAAAAATATCGCGAATTTCGACAAATGATCGCCGAAAAAATCAATTTTGTAGATCGTTCGAGGAAAAATCGCCAATTTCGTCGCAAAGGATTGTGAATAAAACACAAATTTTGTCATAGGAAAAATGTGTATTTCGTCAGATTGCGGGAAAAAAACTTAAACTTCATCAAAGGATCACAAAAAAACGCAAATTACATCAAAGGGTAGCAAAAAAAATCATAAATTTCAGCAAAGGAACACGGATGAAATGAGAGTTTCGGCAAAGGATCGCGAAAAAAGACAATTTCGTCAAAGTATCGTGGAAAAAAGCTAATTTCGTCAAAGGATCGCGATAAACAGCTAATTTCGTCAAAGGATCGTGGAATAAACACAAATTTAGTGTTTAGCCAAACGGCCGCTGAGAAAAAACCGCGAATTTCATGAAAGAATCGCGAATCTCATAAAGGAATCGTGAAAAACCATGAATATTGTCAAAGGATCGCGAAAAAAAACACGCAATTCGTCAAAAGACTGCGGGAAAATGCAAATTTCGACAAACTATTGCAGAAAAACGCGCATTTCGTCAAAGGATCACGAAAAAAACGCGCATTTCATCAAAGGATCACGAAAAAAATGCGCATTTCGTCATAGAATGGCGAATTTCGTCCAGTGATCACGAAAAAAAAAAAACCCGCGAATTTCGTCAAACGATCGCGGAAAAACGGCAAATTTTGTCAAAAGATCTCGAAATAACGGCAAATTTCGTCAAAAGATATCGAAATAACGGCAAATTTCGTCAAAAGATATCGAAATAACGGCAAATTTCGTCAAAAGATATCGAAATAACAGCAAATTTCGTCAAAAGATATCGAAATAACGGCAAATTTCGTCAAAAGATATCGAAATAACGGCAAATTTCGTCAAAAGATCGCAAAATAACGGCAAACTTCGTCAAAAGCTCGCGAAATAACGGCAAATTGTGTCAAAAAATCGCGAAATAATGGCAAATTTCGTCAAAAAATCGCAAAAAACGGAAATTTCGTCAAAAAATCGCGAAATAACGGCAAATTTCGTCAAAAAATCGCGAAATAACAGCAAATTTCGTCACGATATCGCAAAAAACGGAAATTTCGTCAAAGGGGTACGAAAAACACATAGCTAGTGCTGGGAGTGATTCTCCCCCCCACCTTCATCCCCTCTGTTGTAAACTTTCAGAAAATTTGCTGTCAGTTTCAGAATTTTTTTTTTACTCAGAATCACCCCCGCTTTCTTACTTTTTAAAATAAAAAAACATTTTGCATCATTATTCTGAGTTGTTGATTTAAACTGCTTCAATGGTATTTTGTCATGCCTGTATTAATACAGACATGACAAAATAATTAATGCAAATCTTTAAAAAGCACGTAAAATAACAGAGGGTTTCATATTTTTTTCTCCCTCCCAAATAGCTCAACTCCCCTCCATTTATAAATGTTGGTAGGGAGACTCCCCTCCTATGAAAAATTGAATTTCAAGCCCTGGTATATGACATCTGGCGAAATATTAAATTATGTAACAAACCATGACATTTAATTTCAACTTCAAATCAATGTTTTAATTTACCACTCGAAAAATAAAAAAAATGCTAAGTGGCGAGTTGAAAAAAGATATTGGCGAGATTTGCGCCCGGCTAGCGTAACAGTACCAAGAATTATTTGCGGCCATGGCAACTTTTATGTAGTTTTATTCGGAAAAAAAATTTTGATTTTTTAATCAAAATGGAAAACTTTCGGCACAGATGTCATATACGGCCCCATATTGGCGCGATTTTTTTTTACGCCAATGTCATATACGCAACGAGTACTTAAGTGGCGCCAAAGTACCATTATTTTGCTTGATATGGTAAGCCGGATGTTGTTGTTTATGCTGTTGATGCATTCCCCAAATTGGCGTCGTAAAAAAATCGCGCCAATATGGGGCGTATATGACATCTACTAAAAAACAACTTTTCGAAAGTAAAAAAAAGCCAAGCAAAAAAAAAAAAAAGAAAAGAAAAGAAAAGAAAAAAGGTAAAAGTTGTGGCTAAAAAATAGTGTGATATCAAATTTCCAAGCTTATCTTACGGTACTTATTTAACATTTTTTGATAAAAATTTACCATATGTAAGTCGAGTACCTAAGTATGCGTTGATAGAAAGCCTTTTCTCCTTTACTAAATACATAATAACGTGTTTCTGAAAATTAAATTTTTTTTAATTATGCATGATGGGCTTGGTGGCCATCTTTCCATATTTTACACAAATTTCTAAGCACACAAGTTCATTATTAAGATTGGAAGTTCGAAATTGTTACTAAAGCAAACATTTTAATCTTTTAATTTATGGAAATGAGTGCCTAAAAATTTGTGTCTAAAAATAAAGCTGAAGTAACTTCAGGTTTCATCTTATGATTCTCTTTTTTCGGAGGGGGGTTAATTAATTAGTTAAAGCAGTAAAAATCAATTTGTTTTTTCAAAATAAAAAACTTTCTTAATTTATCTGTCTGTAGCTAAAACTAGAAGTTCGAAAATTTTACTAATGCAAATATGTTACGAGCTTGAGTGCTTAGAAATTTGTGTAAAATATGGAAAGATGGCCGCCAAGCCCATCATGCATAATTAAAAAAAATTTAATTTTCAGAAACACGTTATTATGTATTTAGTAAAGGAGAAAAGGCTTTCTATCAACGCATACTTAGGTACTCGACTTACATATGGTAAATTTTTATCAAAAAATGTTAAATAAGTACCGTAAGATAAGCTTGGAAATTTGATATCACACTATTTTTTAGCCACAACTTTCACCTTTTTTCTTTTCTTTTTTCTTTTTTTTTTTTTTTTTTTTTTGCTTGGCTTTTTTTTACTTTTGAAAAGTTGTTTTTTAGTAGATATCAGTTCTTTTTTTAAAACAAATGATATATTATTGAAATAATTCTACTAGCTCAAATTAAAATTAGCCCTTGTATAGCCTTTATAAGCAGGGAGCAAACAGAATATTATTCATTTTGTTTACCTATCATTCATTTTTTATAGGGATTAATAATTTAAAAGTAAGGAAAGTCAATTTCTTCTTTCAAAGTATCAGTCTTTCTCAATTTATATCTCCTTAAAATTTTCCACGAAAGATGAAAATTTAGTAAAAAACAGAGTCGAAATAAAATATATATTTACAGTTAGTCTGTCAGTTAATTGTTTTTTCTAACTTTTTTTTGCTGACGGTTTGGCAAAATAAATTTACCTTTACAAATACCTACAGTTAATCCGAAAATGAAACCCCGCAGGCATCTAAAGAATGGAAGATCTGTAAATCTAGCAATTCTAGACATAATAAAGGAACATTTTTTATAAAAAAAAATCTAAAAATTTAAAGATATAAACTGTACATATAACTTCATTTAGATTGTGTTATAGAGAAGAAAGAATAAATATGTAATTTTACTCAAGTCTGTTTATCCATACCTATTTGCATAAATGTGAGGATATTAATTTACTATAAAATTTCCTTTAAATTGATTATCTTTAATAGTCTATTATTAAAGCCGCATATACATTAGAATTAAATATTTTTCGGTTAAAAATTGCCTGAAATCTATAGTCTTATCGTTCGTCAAATTTGTTTTCTTTATGCCCAGACTCTTTTTCTGAACTCTGACAAAAATTCACAGACATATTGAAGCTATCCAAATTCCTATATCTTTCTATCGTATTTCCTTTTTTGAGGGGGGTATGAGGAAGAGCCCTTAAGAACTTCGTTTTGTTCTCAGAATTCTGAATTATTCATTCAAAAGATCTACCTACATAAGTCTTGTTGCAGAATTTTCATTAGCTAAGAGTTGCATCAAGTTATACATCATATGAATCTATTAAATTAATTTTGTGAAATACTAGATGGGAGCCATTGATATTTCCAGACCATTTGCCTACATTTTAAACTTGAGTTATTTACTACTATTCATTAATTTTCTGTACGAATTAAAGAAGTCTATGTTTCCATCCCAACTGTACCTTTCACTATTGCTTGCTTGTTTGTTTGTTTGATTTATTGAACACATACATGATATCACATGCGGATCACGGCGGGATTCGAATCTGCTTCCACCTACGCTCTCAAGCGATTAGCGGCATGGTGCCTTATCCACTCAGCCACGGTGGGCCACTATTGCTTTCTCTAATGCCCAGATACTCAAATTTAACCAACTGCACTTAGAATCATGGTCATAACAGAGAACATTTATATGTTAGAGCAGTGTTGCCAGTGGGCTACTTTTTTTTAAATTCAGATTTCCTGATTGCCAGCACTTATTATAAACGGTAAAATTCTCTTTGTTTTCGCCTTAATTAATATGTCATTAAATAAGGCACATTTTACAATTTCAAAAAAGTGGTGCCAATCAAGTATCTGAATTAAAAAAAGTAGCCCATCTGGCAACACTGTGTTAGAGTGGTGACATATGCACAAGTCGTGTACTCATATTCAATTTTTTGTCCAAAGTACGGTAACTCAGTTTTCAGTAATAGACGAGGAAGATTTCAATTAAACTAACCAGAAATGTTAACAAACATTGGCTTCTTGATTTGATTTTATTCAAAATTGTTTTAACCAACCAAAGTTAATGTCCGGGATCCAGATAAATTTTTCTCTGTTAGTAAAATTACATTGACCAATCAGTAACCACCATCCTTGCAGGCTTTTCGGTATTTACTGCAAACATAAAAAAGTTCGGAAAAATGCAGACGTCTGATTGATCAATCTCACCCCGCTAATAGCGAAAAGTCTATCTTGATCCCGGCCTATTCAACGCTCTTTAAATATTGGAGAAAGCCTTGACACGTGTCAGGAAAACGTCACACAAAGCAGGCAAAACAAAGAAGAAAAATCATTCATTGGCTCGTTCATATTCACGAGAAAATGAATGATTTTGTTTCTTTGATTTGCCTGCTTTGTGTGATGTTTTCGTGACGCGAGTCAAGAATTTCTCAAATATTTAGGAGGCTTTGGCTTATTTCACCACCATGAAGTTATGAAAGGAGAGGAACAGAGATGTCAATCTTCCCGTGTGAAAAACTAGTTACCAAAAAAAAACGAGTTCTTTCCCTCTCTTCTGCAATTTTCTCTCTTGATTTTGACCGATAGCAGCCAATTTAGCAGTCTCCAGTACAAGATGCCGCTATATACGGTGGACGCAGGAGGGAGGGTGTTAGCGCGACCAATGACATAATAGGCCAGTTCATGATGTTTAAAAGTCACACGGAGTTGGATCGAGGCTAACGAAAAAGACAGGCTACCGCGGTGGGTCCGATTCTTCTTTTTTTACAAACCACGGGAGTCACGTGATGCTCTTTTCACGCACCTTCTTTGGTGCATTCGAGCATCACGTGACTCCAGCGGTCTGTAAAAAAAGAAGAATCGGACCCACCATGGTAGCCTGTCTTTTTCGTTAGCCTCAGAGTTGGATCATCTTTACACGATGATTAGTACAAAGCTGCGCGCCGATTTTTTTTGTGTCCATTGCCGTGTGCAGATAATCAACTCCGTGTGACGTTATGAACTGGCCTTATGTGTTGTTGGCCACAGTTTAGGAACAGCTACAAATGACTTCATCTGTATCTACTCCGAGGTAAACGAAAAAGACAGGCTACCGCGGTGCTACAGCGCCGAGAATATATAGTGTGGAAATCGGCTATCCCAGTAATATTTTAAAAAGTGCTAAAATATTGGATCTCTTAAATTTCAAATTATGCTGAAATCCAATGAATCGATCACAGCGATATCTGCAATATTTCCTAAAACTTCATGACGATTTGGTAACAGCGTCTAGAATACCTAGTGTAGAAATATTTTATTAAACAACGCTAAAAATTTGTATCCCATAAATGATCGACGATACTGCTAAAATTCCAAGTGTCGATCGCAGCGAAATCTGCGGGATTTTCGTATTACATTGTATAGACTAGCAATATCTTGCAATTATAGAAAATATCCTGCAAATGTCGCTGCGATCTGTATATTTCAACAGCATCGTTGCACATTTAAGGATAGAATATTTTAGCACTTTTTTAAGTATTACAGGGATAGCCAATTTCCACACTATATATTCTAGGCGCTATAATTTGGTTTAAACGCTGTAGTATTTTTTTTTTTACATTTTATTAACATACATCTGACCCGTGTGCTTGGCGTCAAGCCCGCTGTAATAATACGATGTTTACTTTGAAAGTATATCACAGATGTCGCTGCGATCAGCTCCCTGGATTTCAGCGTCAGTGCACATTTAAGGGATACAACTTTTTAGCGCTGCTTGGGTAGCAAATTTCCACATTATGTATTCTAGACGCTATAGCGGTGCATTACACGTGTCTCTTTCTTCTTTAAAAGATATCCTGCAGATGCAGCTGCAAATGACCCGTAAGGCATGGTGACGTCACGGCGACGTCGTTGTGAAGTCACACTGTGATTTTGTGACCGTCGATGTGACGTCACGTGACGTCGATGTGACGTCACAGTGACTACAATGCGAGGTCGTTATGGCCGTTTTAGAGGTCGTTTGTGACGTCACATTGTGACCACTCTGTGAAGTCACGGTGTGACTAATTTGTGAAAAGTGTGTCATTTGTGACTATTTTGGCATTAGCTTTGTGACGAACCTGTGACGAAAGTGACAATGCTTTGAAGTCACATTGTGACCAATTTGTGAAATATGTGTCATTTGTTACGAACTTGTCATAAAAAATGTGATGATTTTAAATGAAAGACAGATTTCAAATTAATTGCTTAAAAGGCGCTAAGGCCAACATAGTGAAAAAGATTCCGTGCCGGGACTCGAACCCGGGCCATCAATATAGCACACTGACATTCTACCGACTAAGCCACATGGAACGATATCCAGCCGGGAAAATTTCTCACTATTACGTGTTGGCAAGGCTACAAAGGCAGCACAAGATGGAATATTTATCGTGAGCCACCGACAATGAGCAAATACGAAACTTAATTAAATCCAGCATCGATTGAAACTATATTAATACTTGGAAATTTTTCCAAAGAGAACCATTCGCCTTGCATACAATATTTCGAATGAAAATCAAATTTCAAATTACATGCTTAAAAGGCAATTTTAATTTTAAATTTGATTTTTATTTGAAATATTGTATGCAAGGCGAATGTTTCTCTCTGGAAAAATTTCTAAGTATTAATATAGTTTGAACCGATGCTGGATTTAATTAAGTTTCGTGTTTGCCCCATGTCGGTGGCTCACGATAAATATCCCATCTTGTGCTGCTTTTGTAGCCTTGCCAACAAGTAATAGCAAGAAAATTTCCAGGCTGGGTATCGTTCCACGTAGTTTAGTCGGTAGAATGTCCGTGCGCTATACTGATGGCAGGGGTTCGAATCCCGGCATTGAATCTTTTTTACTAAGTTAGCTTTTGCGCCTTTTAAGCAAATAATTTGAAATTTGATTTTCATTTGAAATATTGTATGCAAGCCGAATGTTTCTCTCTGGAAAAAATTCGGAGTATTAATACTGTGATGGTTCTTGCCATAAACACTGTGATGAATTTTAAAATGAACAATTTT
Organism: Maratus speciosus; assembly: GCA_963932465.1. Taxonomy (NCBI): domain Eukaryota; kingdom Metazoa; phylum Arthropoda; class Arachnida; order Araneae; family Salticidae; genus Maratus; species Maratus speciosus. The sequence continues at coordinate 168,203,064 of OZ010787.1, read as the reverse complement.
AAAATAAAGTTTTGTTTGAAATATAAATTCTTATCTTTTTACCGTACTTTTTAGCAAAATATCGCTATTTTGGAGTCATATTCTTCTAAAACATTTAAAATTTTTCCACTTAAAAAACAATGCTTATCAACTGTCATCTTTTTTTATTAAGTTTTAAGCTTTATCTTGAGTTCAAGCTTGATATTAAGAATGTGTAAAATTTTAATGTGTTTTGATTAGTCATTGCTTTATTAAACATGACATGACAAGCCATATTTATTTAAATTTTTTATTCCCGTGTATATTGCATTTCGTGAATATGAGCTAAATAGATTTGGTATGTTTTATAGGAAAAGACTGATCTGCGAAATAGAAAAAAACAATTAAGAAAAATCATGCGTTAAGCATAGATTTTAAAACACTTTCCAACGCTTCCTGAATGCTTTAACAAGACATCGTAATTTAGTGAAATAACGTAAATAAGGTAACTAAGTAAATATTTTAGAAAACACAAAGCATTTGAAAAACTGATTTCAGCATTTACCGTCCATAGCCAAATATGTTTTCTAATTCTTTTGAACAGCCCTGCATTTGATCTGTAAGTTGATATACATATTATATAATGGGAAAATTTATTTTTGCAAGAAAACGCATAACAGGTTGAAATTCTCTTTCAGCAATTTATACTAATATATGGAAACATACTTGAATACTTTTGTATAATTTGTAGTTTACCTAGAACGTTTATTACGCGCTACTGCTTAGTTAAAATTTAATTCAAACACTCTTAAAACTGCTGAAATCACATTTCCAGAAATTATAATTTATAGATGGCCATGTATTCAATTCTTTACGTGACCCTGTATATCATTTTATCTATATTCTACAAACATTTCTTAGTAAATTAAATGCAGTTCAACGTAAAAATCCATAACTCATTTAAAAACTACCTTTAATCAATTTGCGCATATACCCAGTAACCCTTACGAATACTTTTATGTAGTCCTGTATATGAATTATAGCATTTATATATACCATACTCTATGCATAAATATAGTGAATCATAAAAGCGCATATCATAATTAAAAATGCATTTCCAGCAATCATCCCTAATGAACTTCGGATACAATATAGTATCGGAAATAATTTGTGTGTCCTGTAAATGCTATATACATTTCGTATTATCATGAAATAATGTATAGTGTGTAAACCTCAGCGACTTATATCAATTTCATTATATATGAAATAGATTAACATATTTAAAGTACGCCGCAAATAATTCCCTCCATCCCTGTATAATAATGTATTGGAATCCCTTTTTTAGCCCTGTAAATGAACAATAACTATTCGTTGCACCACATACTCTTCAGAATGCATATTTTAGTGCGTTTCATAAATTCATATCAATTTTATTCTGTTTGAAAGCGTGTAAAATCGTTAAAAATCATTTGGAACGATTTTTTCCCGTAGGCCGTAGTGTAACGAAATACTCTTGACTGTTCCTGTAGATGAATTAAACACGCTACAAACTTCATTACAAATAGGGGCCGTGCTATGGTAAACGTCAATAACATCCAAAAATTTCAAGGCAATCCGAGTATATTTGCGAGAGTTAGACCGCGGACAGACGGCCAGACAAACCGAAGTCATAAACACTTTTCAACTTTGTTGAAAAGTATTAAAAAGAACATATAAACGTAAAATAAATGATTGCATATTAACTATTTTTATTGTTTAAATGTAGAAAGTAGTTATTAATCGCTTTAAAAAATATTCAGTCCTATATTACGAAAGTACATACCAACTTTTTAAAAAATATACTAAAACAGTTTAAGCTATAAACTTGTTATCACAGGCATGAAAAACACTTTATTTCAATGCTTAAATATATTTAATTTTTTTATTCCAGTGATTACATATATCGAAAACGTAGAAAATGAATTTACAATCGAAGAAAATTTAATAACTGATTCTGAGTGTCTACAATTAAATGTTTGATTAAAATCACAAACAGAAAAAAAAAAAATGCTTACATAATGTTAATTTCTAATCTGAAACAATTTCTAATTTCATATTTAACTCCAAAATAATAATGATGCTATAAGTGTTAGTAACTAGAAAACATTAAAAAGCCGAAAAAAATTCCACACCATTGTTTCAACACATTTTCAATCTCAAGACACTAAAAATTAATATTTACATTCATTCTACTATGAATGTAAGCACGAATCAGTCTCTGCGCCAGCTTTTTTTTTTTTTTTTTTTTTTGAGCGATGGCAGATTAAGATACAACAGAATCGAATAAAAATATCCTTCTGAAAACAATACAGACCAGTCTCTTTCTATATGTGTAACATAAAACTACTTAACTCATCATTATAATATATACAAAACAGGAACAAAATATTTAAATTAAATAAGACTTACATATATGCTTCATCAATAATATCCGTATATTTGTAATATCCTAAAATGGCAGATGTCTTTCTTTTATATTAAAAGAAGTGCTGAAGGCGTGCTGGTGTTCTAAACAGTGGAGTGAAGTGGCTTCCCGCGTATTCTCTTGTTTATTCTATGGTAATATCGCGAAGCAGACGATTTGAGCAGGTGTGTTTTTATTATTTATTTGTTTTTGTAAACAACTGATTTGAATCTGAAATGCGCAATAATTATATGAGAGTGTAACAATCAGTGGAGGATTATTATATTAAATTGCAATGCTAGATAAAATTGAAATCATGAAAAAAGAATACTTTTACTGTCTTAGATATCAAATTGATAAAATATAGCACGAAAATTTAGTTTATTAATGCTTGTATCGTGCAATTTATTTATTATGTCCCCCCCTCCCGCCTTTCGTGATAGAATTTACTATTTGCTATCCACTAATATATTTTCATTCTTTATGCCGCTGTAACTCAGCTGTTTAAAATATTGTTTAACCCTTAACTGATGTGACAAAAATTGCCGCATAACTACTGTGAGCGGTCTGTGAGACCGCTTAATCTATCAGATGGATAAAATATAGCATGAAAATTTAGTTTATTAATGCTTGTATCGTGCACTTTATTTATTATGTCCCCTCCCCCCCCCCACCTTCCTTGACAAAATTTACTATTTGCTATTCACTAATATATTTTCATTCCTTATGCCTCTGTAACTCGGGACTGTTTAAAATACTGTTTAACCCTTAACTGGTGTGACAAAAATTGCCGCATAACTATTGTGAGCGGTCTGTGAGACCGCTTAATCCATCAAATTGATAAAATATAACATGAAAATGTAGTTTATTAATGCTTGTATCGTGCATTTTATTTATTATGCCCCTTCCCCCTTTCGTGACAGAATTTACTAGTTGTTATCCACTAATATATTTTCATTCCTTATGTCGCTGTAACTCGGAACTGCTTAAATTATTTCTCTTCATTTTCAAAGATTTTTGAAGTTCATATTTTTGTCACACTGTGACTTACAATATGGTGGTTTTTTTATCATATATGTGACGTGACATACGTTACATGCAATGACATAATAGTGTCGTCACAATTTTCTTTTAATTGCCAGAAAAATATAATTTTACAGTAAATAACATGTTTTAAAGAATTTTTGCAATTTTTTAAAGTTTTCTAAGAAGTTCACATCTCAGTCACAATGTGACATCACTGAGTGGTGGCATTTTAGTCACAGATGTGACGTGACCACAGTGACTTACAGTGACGTCACAACGACGTCACCGTGACCATGCATGCTATGAGGGGACTGTTTGGAATTCAACATCGTTGTATATTTAAGGGATTCACTATTTCCGCTCTTTTTTAAGTATTGATGGGATAGTCGATTTCTACAACATATAATCTAGGCCTATAACGGAGCTATAGTATCTAGAAGATATAGTTTAAAAATCGGCTTATTAAAAAGGTGCTAAAAAATTGTATCCCATAAATATTGAACGAGGCTGAACGATGAATGTCGATCACAGCGACATATGGTAATGGAGTATATTCCATCTGCGTTTTGATCACGTGATCAAGGTAAAAACGTCTAGCGTAAAGAAGGGAAGACTCCGTAGACGTGTAATGTAAATCCCCGCTAGCTAATGAAACAGTTCATCAGGCAAAGCAACAGCATCTTCCCTTCTTATCAGTTAGAAGTTCCTCGGGTAAATTACCGGTATCACATGACTTTTTTCAGCCTCGAACCCATATTTGGAATATCCTCCATTCCAACGTAAGCATTTCAAAAGACATCAAATGAGAAAACGTTTCGCTCAGAGAAGATCTAGAAAATGTTCCTGCTATCGACATTTGTCATTCAGTATTTTTCAATACTTATGGGATTCAATTTTTAGCAATTTTTAAAGTATTACTGGAATAGCCGGTTTCCACACCATGACCATGATCTAGGTAGATTTTCTTTGTTATCGCAACGAGATTGACCAATTAGAAGCCAGAATTATTGCTAACTTTTCACTGTTTGCAAAAATGTACCTGGATCTCGACCTATATTTCTAGACGTTATAACTGAGCTCAGGAACAGTACTGAAAGCAAACTCCGTATTTTGATACATTAAGGCCGGGATCCAATTAGGAACAAGTGTGTCGCTATAACGAAGTAGCGACATATGGCCAATAAAGGTTTTTTGGTAGAAGTGATTAAAACAAATCATTAAAGGTCTTTGCGAGCGTGTCATTATCGTCAGGCTAATGCATATCGAATTATTTCCCTAGTCTAATAAAGCTCGTCCATGCGCGTATCGTCTAATGAAGGATATTCCAAATATGGGTTCAAGGCTGAAAAAGTCACGTGGTCCTTGACCACGTGAACATAACGTAGATAGAATAGCCTCTATTCAAGGAAGTGGATTGCCGTACTATAGCACCTAGAATATATAGTGTAGAAATTGGCTATCCCTGTAATACTTAAAAAAGTGCTAAAATATTGTATCCCTTAACTGTGCAACGATGCTGCTGAAATATACAGATCACAGCGACATCTGCAGGATATTTTCTCAAACTGCAAAGTATTGCTAGTCTATACAATGTAATACTAAATCCCGCAGATGTCGCTGTGATCGATACTTGGGATTTTAGCAGTATAGTCGCACATTTAAGGGATACAAATTTTTAGCGTTGTTTGGATAGCATATTTCCACACAAGGTATTCTAGATGCTCTAGCCATACTTTCGGCAAAAACTTGAAATGAGCATGCTTCCTGTGCATATATCACCACTCTTATGTATAAAGGCTCTCTGTTATGGTGTTGATTCTGAGCGCTCTTTCTTAAATTTCTGTATTTGTGTTTTAGAGAAAGCAATACAGAAAAGTACTGTTACTATGGAAACAACAACTTCTTTAATATCGAAATGTATAGCAAAGGAGTTCAGAATCAGTGCCTTAAATAGTTTCGAATATGTATTGTTGTTACGACAATCAATAACCTTCCTGGATGTGGAAATGCAAAATTGTGTTCAACATAATGGAGGATATTCCATCTACATTGTGATCACGTGGTCAAGGTAAAAACTTCTATCGTAAGGAAGGGAAGGCTCCGTAGACGTGTAATGTAAATCCCCGCTAGCCAATAAAACGGTTCATGAGGCAAAGTAGTAGTATCACGTGACTTTTTTCAGCCTCGAACCCATATTTGGAATATCCTCTATTGGGCGCAATCTAGATAGATTTTTGGCTGTTAGAGAAACGAGATTCATCAATCAGAAGCCTGCATTTTTGTGAACTTTTCGCTGTTTGCAGAAATGCAGGGTATTGATTGGTGATTCTTGTTTCGCTAACAGCGAAAAATCTATCTGGATCCTGGCCTACATTTCTACAAACATTGCACTTCATCCACGGCACTAAAAAAATGACTCAAAACTTTCATGACATAGGCCGGGATCCAGAAACAGCAAATATTCTCAAACATGCAGACTTCTGATTGGTCAAACTCATTTCGCTAACAGCGAAAAATCTATCTGAATCTCAGCCATAGTTATCTTCGATGAAATCAATGCAAAAGGATAATATAAAAGAAAAGTATAAGATTTCTAAAATATTTTGGCGGGTTTATCACTATTTGGCATAATTTGTAAACTTTAGAACTAATTAACAGTTTTTCGCTAATTATGTATAGAAAATTAATGTTTTTAAAGCTGAATTTTATAAAAGCACGTAGATTGAGTAAATATCTATCCAAAAATTCAATCCTTACTTTTTTCTGTCCATTATTTAAGTCTCTACCTCGATTTAAACATAAGTTGTGACGAAGAAAATAAAGCTGTCATTTTCAGTATCTCGACGTTATTTTAAAAAATCTATATCTCTGTTTATATTTATGAGGATGCATTTGATCTCAAATTGAAGATCTTCTTTATTAGATCCTTCTGGTGTTGGTTTTATTTTTCTGCGATGATTGCTTCTTTTGATATGGGAAATTTTACGCTGGCCTATTTCGTTCATTTAACATGGAGAAGTTGTCTGCAGTATAATAAGCAGTTACGGTGTCTTGCCGTTACTCTTGCCGTTTGTTTGTTTGGCGGGGTTTTCATTTTTTTTTCAGCTTGGCTTGGCAGAACGACCGTCCTGCTTGATTTGTGCCAAACCTTCATATGAAAGGCGAAGGGATCAGACCGTATTTGTTTATGGCATTTGATGACTTGAACTATTATAATATAGATGAAATGATGGGGATAGGATAATATTTGGCGACTCATCACCTGTGCCTGGATAACATTAATGTATCAAAATGGCACCTAGAGTATAAGAAGCGAAGTGTTCCGCCCGAAACTGTTGATGATAGTCACATGATTTAGGCTATTGTTAGAGATTGTTTTAAAATATCGGGAGACAAAGACTCTGAATACTTAATTCATTTTATTTTAGATTCTTTTCAAATGTTTAACTGATCCTCTTTAATCAAAAACGAAAACAATCATTGGATGTCTTAACAGCAACTGATTCACCCTTAAATTTTTGCAATCAAAGGGAATTGAATGGAAACCCGTTTGCAGGGAGATCTGCACAGCTTTTTTCAGTATAATTCAATCTTCTCTAATATTTTTAAATCCCATCAGATTAGCGCGTTTTTAGTTTCTGCGGTGTCTGAACGAGAGTTGGCGAGCGTAGCTTGTAGGGGGCAGAGCCCCCTAGTATAATATACAATTTTACAGACACATTGCAGCAGAGTTTCCCCCAGGTTTAAAAAAGGGCAGGTTGCTGTTTGTGGGAAAAGGGCATTTTTAGGAGGGGGGGGGGGAATGAAAAGGAACAGATTAGGAGCAAACTGAGGCTAGGACATTATATAATGTTTACAAATAGTTTAGAGTTTGTTCGAAATAAGCGATGAAATTAACTTAAAGGCCGCTATTTTTCTCTCAGTCAATTTTCCGAGTGATAGGGCTCACGGGGCGGGGATTTCGGACAGTGGGGGGCATCAGGGCGTCAAATTTTGTAAAGAAGGGCAGTCAGGGCGGCACACCCCACGAAAAGCGCCTAGAATAAACTCTGCTTTTTTATTTAAAACTTACTGCCTTTATATTTAGAACTTACTGCCCTTTGTATTTAAAAAGTTGCTCATTCTTGCCTCTAAAAGAATGCACTGACTTTTAAATATTAAAATTGCCTTTAAACATCAAAAGAATACCCTTAAAAATCAAAAAGGTTCACACGCGACTGAAAAGTGACAAATATAAAAAACATCTTATGAAAGTGAAATACATTCTTACAAATCTAAAAAGAGCCCTTACAAATGTAAAAAGTGCTGTTTTTATAACTATTTTACCCCACCTGACCCTACTGCTAATTAAAAAATAATAAAATGTACTTACATTAATTACACAATCCAGGAATCCGACTGTCCTGATAAATCTGCAGCTTCGTAAATAAGATGGCTGGTGTCCCACAGTTGGGTAAATCCTATGGAAATTTAAAAGAAGAAATTATAAATTCTGTTAAATTTATATTTAAATATATAATTTCAAAAACGGTTTTAAACTTCCATTTGTAAAATAAAATTTTCAAAAATTTAATGCAACAAAATATCTATGTTTTCTTAAACTATTTATAAAATACAATTTTACAGACACATTGCAGGAATTTGAATTAATGAGCACAATTTTTACAAGTGCCTAGATTTGTGTTTTCACAATTTCAAATTTTTATAATATTTCCTGTTTCAAAAACATTAAAATATTCTTTGCAATTCAGTTAAAGGTTCTTATTACTTCACATCAGTGTTCTATAATATAGACACACACGTGCACGGAAAATTGGCGAAGGAATACAAAAATGGTGTCAAAAGATAGTTTTAGCATCTTACCAAAATTTTTCAAGGTGGCCGAACACATTGTTTTTAAATATTTATAAACATAGATACCTATTTAATAAACATTATACATGTCAAAACAATAAATATTTTTATATAAATATGTATTATTTTTACGTATATTATCAGCTTAGGAGGAAGGGGTTTTGTTTTTCATATCTATCAATTTTGATACGCTGGGCGGGTCAGATAGTTTAAAAATAAAACTTCAAATTTAAAGCTTGAAAAATATACTAATATTTTCTTTGGCAAAAAAGTCACTCCAGAGACACAGAAGTTCATCTACAGAATGACACAGTCAACAACAGTTGAAAATTTCATTTGTATTTGTTTTGAATTGAAAATATCAAAAATATTTTGCATAGTGATAATTTGAAAATAAATATCAAATATATGAAAATACCAAACATCATGATATTTTCATATACTTGATACGGTGTAGGGCGTAAAATGTCACCTGCATTTTTTTTTTCTAGGGGCCAAACTGCATTTCAAGGTTACAATTTTATGTTACACCATATTTTCTCATTTCTTTATGTAACAATATCCTTTTAATTTTTATATGTTAAGGGTGAGAAAAATTTTCTATGAAAGTGTAAAACATGATTGAACAACAACATTTGGGTTCTACAAAAAGGTTTAACTTTTTTTTTATATATATAAAGCTAATATACATACAAAACAAACAGATTGTCAAACAATTATGTCCATAGAAAGAAAATCTGAGATCGGAGATAATCCTAGATTAGAAAATATCTTGTGACTGAAAATGTATCAGAAAATTTAAAAAAAATAGCAAATAAATGAACCTTTGGATATGGTGTGGCATTATACTTTCTTTGGAAGAGGGGTAGCACTAAAATTTAAGATTCTCAATACAGTGTCTTGTTTTAAGAACATACAAGAAAGGAAAAATCTTACATATTAAAAACACATAAAATAGAATGTTGTCATCCAATATTTATTTTAGGTAATCTTAGAAAATCACTTTCAAAAATTGAAATCAAGATATTTAGTTTTTAAAAACGGATCTCCTAACTCAACTTGAATTACACCGGGGAGGAGGGGGGGACCCCTGGTTACATAAGATGCTATAAACAAGCTCAAATAATTTGAAAAAGACAATCATACAAACATACATCAAGAGTTTGTGATAAATTGTAGCATTTAAAAAACAAGATTATCGTTCCATGATTATTACTACTACACATCGTTTTAAAATGTTATGTTATTATGTATTTGTGTACAGTGAAATGTGTTCTATACAACGCAAAACCTCACATTTTTAGGTTGCATTAGGTTTTAATGAGTTATAAAGATTTTTACTGTACATGAAAATATCAAACATCTTGATATTTTTAAAATAAACATCAGATATATATCCATATCCAATGATGTTTGACTCTATCAATGAACCTTACTTTCAATACAGTTGGAGATTCCCAACCAAGGTTGCTTCATGTATCCATTACATTATTTATAAAATAAAACTTTTCATGAATAAAATGTTATAAAAAAGAGGCTATAAGCAGTTTTGTCTACTTCATTTTTCACTTTAAAAAAAAATGAGAGGTTTAAAAATCAAATAAATCTTTTTAAAATTTAATTTAGTTATATACAGAGCTGAAACTAAAGGGGGGGGGGGGGGGTGCAAGTGTCCCGGACCCCAGAACGGAAGACGAAGATGACACCAAATGAAGATTTTGTTTGTTGTTTTTTCTCACCTCTGTGTTCAGCACTGTGTTATTAAAACAGTACTTTCTGGGGCATGTCAAGACATAAAAGGATCTAAGGATGATATGAGATAAGGATCTTGTATAAAACAGATTTTTTTTTCAGTATCTTTCGATAAAATAAAATGCCATAAACATACTTAAATATTTTTTAAAAGACAGTCATACAAACATATATCAAGAGTTCGTTTTTCTAAAAATGATATTTTGTATTACAAAGATTACCGTTCCATTATTAGATACAGTTTTAAAAACGTTAAAATGTTCTTTGCAATTCAATTATTGTTGCATATATGCATTACTTACAAAATAAAAGTATTCATGAATGTAAATTTAAATATCACAGAAAAATGGAAAATATCAACCTCTTTTTATCAACATCATTTATTATTTTTTTTAACTGATCGGTTTAAAAATCATTAAACCTTTTTAATTTAATTTAGCTATATAAAATGCCTGAAACATCTTTATATGTAATGTAAAAGATATAGTTATGCAGTAATATATCATGATTTCGTAGTAGTAAAATGACTTTTTTGCGTATAAAACTTATGCTAACAGCATATTATTAAGTAAACACAAGCAAAGCGAAAAAATTAAAATTGGAAACTAATTTCGTTTGCATAAATGCTATAAACGAATTAACTAGATATACTTAAGTTATTAAATATATTACTGACATTAATAACTTTATAATAGTTACATATATCTGACACAACGCATAATAATTTCTGAATCGGTACTAAAAAGTCTAGGCTTAGGGAAAATATAGATAAATATTTGTAGGTAAATTTCGTGTACAAAGAAACATTATATCATTAAAATATGTATAAAAGTAAAATAAACAATAATCATTATGAACTTGCCTTGAATATTGAGAGAAATTGGTTCTTGCTACGAAATTCCACGAAATCAGAAGGAAGCCAGGTACGACGCATAGACGCCGCCATTAAAACTTTAGGTAGCGGTCTTTCCCCGTTGCCACACGACGATAACAAAGATTGAACCAGGAAGTACGTGAAATCAGAAATCGCTGATCACAGTCATTTTAAGAAATCCAAGTTAGTGGTTATTTCTCTTGAAGGTCCATTGATTAACCGCAATATTGGTGAAGAACTGAACCTGTATTTTTAACAGTGTACTCGCAGGTTTTAAACCCTCAAACCTGTAACCAAACTTCACATTTTTTAGTTCATTACGTTCAGCACTGGGCCATGGGGCCCGTTGTTTTATCTTACTTTTTTAACTACTTATTTTGATATACATATATATATTATCTAAAAGAATGCAAGTCAGTTTCAGTATTTTAACTAATACATTTTCAGTGATTTACGAAGTAAAGTTTTATTTTCTTAAAAAAGTGGTGTGAATTGTATATATTTTTAACATGTTAGTTCTTTTAAATTTTTTTATTATTGAATTAGAAAACACTTATTTACATTTGTGAATTAGTCTAGTTAAAGATTCGATTTTTTTCTAAGATCAACGGGTCAATTCATTTCAAGTGGTCCAGCACTGGTTGCTCGACCATTTTTAAAAAATCTGAAATTTTTTGTACAACAACCCTAACATGATGGAAGTTCAAAATGACTATTATTTTAATTTTATTAATTTTTGTTTGTGCATGGCGGCCATCTTTGTTTCATCGTCTGCAGCAATTTTCTCACAAGAAGGGTTTACGAATTGTAAATAATTCATCGTTTATTTATCCAATTCAAGTGCGGATTAAAGTAATTTGTACAGAATACATTGGGCTAAAATTTTGGTAATGGAGTAGTTTCCGAAACTAACTGCTTATTGGTAAAATTTAAGCATAAAATTTCAGTTTTTTTAAAAAATTTGTCCGTATACAAGAGGAAATTTTTCTAGCAAGGAAAGCTGTCAACATGACATAATTTTTTTTACAAATAGGCCGAAAGTACTTGTACTCACACGCCGAGTTCCAGATCTGGGACTTGCTTTCTCTTCGCTAAAAAAAATCCCAATTTTTTCAAAAATGACAAAAATCGCACTTTTCAGGCTTTGATATCTCTGGTGGGGCACGAGATAAAAATCTGAATTTTTTTTTAATAAGAGTATTGTATGGTAGTGTTATGCACAAGAAATTTCAGGATGGAGATTTGACTACAAGCTGAGATATGGCAAGAGTAACATGTCAAAACAATACTGCCAAACTATTGTTTTGTTCTGGTCACAGCTATTTATCTCAGAGTATAATTTAAATTTATTTTTTAGATTATCTTTAAATAATAGTAACAGAAAATAAAGCCTTTTGCAATTAATTTAAAAAATAATTATGCCTAAGGCCTACATTTTGTATGGTTTCAGTAATTTGTGTTGCAATTTTAGTAACTAAAAGAAACCTCAGCACTTTTACATATATATACAAGACCTGAGACAAAACAGAATAGGGAAAGAGAAAAGCTGTTAATGTTGGCATAGTTGTTGAGACATGATCAAACGTGTCAAAACACATTCCTGCTTGTTGGTTTAAAAACCACAATTTAAATGCTGCTTGGTAGCCCCTGAAACTTGTTCCTACCATAAGTATGTTCCTGTAAATGAAACATTATGCGATGTTACCACGCATCAGCCTCAAGTAATTTTCAGAGAGTAAAGATACCCTAAGCCTTTTCAAAATTTATACTGCAGAAAAATCACATTTTTGCACAAGAAGTAAGCTGGGAATTATTAATGAATTGAGACTTGCACATAGTGATTTCAAAGTATATTTCTATGAGCCAGCAGGGCCGAGATCTTCAACCAAGTTATCAAGAGATGACAAGACTTGGTTCCTACAAATAAAATTTTGAGAAAGATCGAAATTGTGGTTTTTGAACTAACAAGCAAGAATGTGTTTTGACACGTTTGATCATGTCTCAACAAGTATGACAACATTAGCAGCTTTTCTTTTTCCCTATGTTGTTTTTGTCTCAGGTCTTGTATAAAAATATTTTTTTCTTTATGTAAAAGTGCTGAGGTTTCTTTTAGTTACTAATATTACTTACAACAAAAATTTCTGAAACCATACAAAATGTATGGCCTTAGGCATAATTATTTTTTTAATTAATGGCTAAGCTTTGCAAAGGGCTTTATTTTCTGTTATTATTATTTTAAAATAATCAAAAACATAAATTTAAATGACACTCTGAGATAAATACTTAGCTGTTACTACAACAAAACAATAGTTTGACAGAATTGTTTTGATATGTTGCCCTTACCATATCTCAGCTTATAGTCAAATCTCCATCCTGAAATTTCTTGTGCATTACACTACCATACAATACTCTTATAAAAAAAATTTCAGATTTTTATCTCGTGCCCCACCAGAGATATCAAAGCCTGAAAAGTACGATTTTTGACATTTTTGAAAAATTTGGGATTTTTTTTAGCGAAGAGAAAGCAAGTCCCAGATCTGGAACTCGGCGTGTGTGTACAAGTACTTTCGGACTATTTGTAAAAAAAAAAAAAAAAAAAAAATATGTCATGTTGACAGTATTCCTTGCTAGAAAAATTTCCTCTTGTAAATGGACAAATTTTGGAAAAAAACTGAAACTTTATGCTTAAATTTTACCAATAAGCAGTTAGTTTCGGAAACTACTCCATTACCAGATTTTTAGCCCAATGTATTCTGTACAAATTGCTTTAATCCGAAGTTTAATTGGATAAATAAACGATGAATTATTTACAATTCCGTAAACTCTTCTTGTGAGAAAATATCTGCAGACGATGAAACAAAGATGGCCGCCATGCACAAACAAAAATTAATAAAATTAAAATAATAGTCATTTTGAACTTCCATCATGTTAGGGTTGTTGTACAAAAAATTTCAGATTTTTTAAAAATGGTCAAGCAACGAATTGATGATTTTCTGGACCACTTGAAATGGAATGACCCCAACAGAATTAATTGATTTTCAAAACAAGATCTACTGGATAAGTATTGTTAATATTGTCGTTTTTATCTTAGTTTTTTAACTACTTATTTTCAAAACAGATTTATTCACTTTTAAACATAAAACACTTTCTGTAAAAGCATATCTTAAACTGTAACAATTTTTAAACAATCTTTAATTAGACATACATTTTTTATCACAAAATGAAAATACAAAAAGTTTGAACAATTATACACTTACCTGACTAAAATTAAACTTCTTCATTGCGAATAACAAACTCCCACACACAACATCAGTTTTTACCGATGTACAAAGAGGACTATTTTGGAAATGAAGGTTAAATTCCATATATTTATATTTCATTTCTGTCAAGTTTACATTATTTGAAAAGATGCTTATTGGATACCGAGAACGGCACATCTCTGTGATTTCATTCGCTATCTGTGACATCAGAATCCTTCATTTTTATTGGTAGATGATTAGGTCACTTTAGTTTTTTTTTTCTTTTTTTTTTTTTACATGTAAGTGTTGCTATATTGCTTTTAACAGTGAAACATCTACTATCTGATATGCATCTACCCTTCACTTATGTGGTTGTGGAGGGATGTCACACAATAAGCAAGCCTTTCCTTAACGAAGGAAATATCTGTTATCTTCCTCTCTTTCATACAATCAGAGAGGTATTACAACTCAAGAAATGTGAAACAATTCATAATTTCTGTTGCTTAAGGTTAAAAAAATAGAATTTCGTGTTCTTTTTTAAGGAAGGTTTGTTTAAGGAATTTTCACAATTTATTTTATTTTATTTTTTAACTTAAAAAACAGTTCATTTAATTTATTTTTTAAACAAGCAATTTTATATTTAAAGAAATAGGTTTGGATAAACATTTATATAAAATAGTTAAAATTTTTTAAGCAAAAATAGATATTGTTTACAAGTTTGTTATTGTTTACATTTTGTTATCTGTTTTTAGTCTTACTAAGTTTTTAAATAGAACAGCCCTTCGTTTTCTTAAACAAAATGGATTTTTTAAAAGTTATTCTTAATTCCATAGGGATAACTTTTCGATAAAAGTTTTTGAATTAGTAATTTAATTTTTTTTTGCTGAATCTGAAAACGACTTTTAACTAAAACATTTTAATGATTGAAGAAGTAAAGTTTTATTTTCTAGAAAAAGTGGTATGAACTTAATATTTTTTATTAATTACTGATGAAGGAGTATATTTTTTCACGTTAATAGAAAATTTAGGCGAAAGCTGTGAATTTTCTTAAAAAGATTAAACTTAACCACTCGTTTGGAGAAAGAATTTTGGAATGCGCGAGCTACTGAATTCTTTTCAATTAGAATGAACAAAATCTTTCGATAGTTTGAATCTTAAACCAAAAATGATTAATAGTAATATAGTTTAACAAATACCAATGGGGACAACTAGATAAAAGAAACTCAGTTTACAAATAAGTTTTAATGTTAGAACTAATCTGACACTTTGTTTTCCTAATTTGATGTCAAAAAAATACTTTTTCTTAGAAAAGATTTTACTTGGATTCGAACTGAAGATAAAATACTTTACTAATTTAGGATTTTTTTTCCATATCTCTTTTTTTAATTATATTTAACTAAAAAAATAATTAATGTTGCATTGTTTTTAATTTTTTAGAAAGTAACATATTTCTAATCAAAAGAAAGCGTATAGTTTTGACTGATAACAAAGCGCTTATTACCCATTAGCAAAAGAAAAAAATTAGTAGCCTCACCTACATTTAAGTCATTGAAAACATATGATGAAGATCTAACTGCTGTTGAAAGAATGAAAACTAACATACTTAGGAATCGACCGATTTATGTTGCACTGGTATATATTGCACAATTTATGTATACAATTGACGTGATGTATGTATTGAAAATGATGTATGCAATGTATGTAATGTATGCAAAGTAGATGACATTAAACTAAATTATCAAACATATGAGTGACAGAAAAACCGGTTGCTACATGACAAAAATCGCTTTTAACAGCGAATTTTGAGTTAGTTTTAATTTAGAAAAACGTAAATGGCTAACATCAAAGAAACATTTTTAGTTTTCTTGTTAGAAATAATACGTTAAACAAACAAATCACACTGTTTGAAAATATATTTTTTTGAGTTTATTTTTCAACAATTGTTTAATAAAATCACAGACAAAACTAATGAAAGCAAAAACTTGTGAAACACGAGTTGAATATCGAGAATGACAGAAGATGTTTTGAATTAAGTAGTGTAGAATGTGCAAACTTTTGAATTCATTCATTCACAGTATCGGAAAGCGCGAACTTTTAAATTAAGCTTAATAAAACAAGTAATTAAATTGAAAGACACATTTAAAAAGGATTGTTAGAAGTTTGTTAAAACTTTTTTGTTTTAAGAAACACTAGACAAACATTACATTTAAAAACTTAGACAAAAAAATTATACATACATTTTGGAAAGAAGCTTCCCTAAGCTCTTGATGCTTCAAACAAGCAGACTCATTGAAAAGTAGCATGAAGCTGAAAAGTCGACGGTAATTTTAGTTAATGTTATGTCCGTAAAAGGTACGATAAGGTACCGGGAAGTAATTAACCAAATGTCCGGTAAATGGGAGCTGCGAAACATGCGACCTTCGTCCACGACATCCAAGACACGACTGATGTGCATGGAGTCTTACACCTGCTGATGAAGGTCACTGATAAGAGATCACGTGACCGCTATCAACCAATCAGACGCGAGTTTGTAGGTGTGACATCATCGATAGTTCTGCCCTCTAGGATCATGTGATTTGCTGTTACCCAATCAAAGACAAGCTTGTAAGTATGACAACATTATGTGACAATACCTACAGACAGATTGACACCCACCGCCTTCATCATAGTATTTTTGGGGAAAATATATATTAAGTTGATGTAAAAACATTATTTTTTAAACTAACTGTTAGTATTTTTCAAATAACTTACTTTTCTCATGCAAGCGAAAAGAATTTTTCAGAACATGCCTCTGACCATTATTAAGCATAACGTTAAGCATAGTTAACCATCTCAGAGTATCGTTTAATATGTTCAAACATAATTTTGGACATGGTTAAACAATCCGAACTATCTTTGAGCATATTCGAACATGGTTAAACATGTTCAAACATAACTTTGACATTGTTTTTAATCTTTCAGAATTTTTTTAAAACATATTTAAAACTTTTTTATTAAACTTTTTGTAAATATTTTTTTAATCTATGATTTTTTTAACTTAAAAAAATTATTTTTTGTTAAAACTTTTTTGTAAAACATTTTTTTTTTACTTTTGTTAAAACATTTTTTTTGTTAAAACTTTTTTTGTAAAACTTTTTTTTTACTTTTGTTAAAACTTTTTTTAAATTTTGTTATCTATATAAATCTTTCTCCAAACGAGTGGTTAAGTTTAATCTTTTTAAGAAAATTCATAGCTTTCACCAAAATTTTCTATTAACGTGAAAAATATACTCCTTCATCAGTAATTAATAAAAAAATATTAAGTTCATACCACTTTTTCTAGAAAATAAAACTTTACTTCGTCAATCATTAAAATGTTTTAGTTAAAAGTCGTTTTCAGATTCAGAAAAAAACCTTTAAGTTACTAATTCAAAAAAATTTATCGAAAAGTTACCCCTATGGAATTAAGAATAACTTAAAAAAATCCATTTTGTTCTTTTAGAAAACGAAGGGCTGTTCTATTTAAAAACTTAGTAAAACTAAAAACGGATAACAAAATGTCTTGTAAACAATATCTAATTTTGCTTAAAAAATTGTAACTATTTTTTATAAATGTTTATCCAAACATATTTCTTTAAATAAAAAATTGCTTGTTTAAAAAATAAATTAAATGAATTGTTTTTTTTTAAGTTATAAAAATAAAATAAAATAAATTGTGAAAATTCCTTTTTCTAATTTAAAAAAAAAGTAAATTAATAATCTCTAATTAGGTGAAAATGTTTTCACTTAGGTAAAGAACATGAAATTATATTTTTTTAACCTTAAGCAACAGAAGTTATGAATTGTTTCACATTTCTTGAGTTGTAATACCCCTCCGATTGTATGAAAGAGAGGGAGATGATAAATATCTCCTTCGTTAAGGAAATGCTTGCTTATTGTGTGACATCATTCCCCAACCACTTAAGTGAAGGGTAGATGCATATCAGATAGTAGATGTTTCACTGTTAAAAGCAATATAGCAACACTTACATGCAAATAAAAGAAAAAAACTAAAGTGACTCAATCATCTACCAATAATAACGAAGGGATATGATGTCATAGATAGCGAATGAAATCACAAAGATGTGCAGTCCTCGGTATCCAATAAGCATCTTTTCATATAATGTAAACTTGGCAGAAATGAAATATAAATATATGGAATTTAACCTTCATTTCCAAAATTGCCCTGTTTGTACATCGGTAAATATTGATGTTGTGTATGGGAGTTTGTTATTCGTAATGAAGAAGTTTAATTTTAGTCAGGTAAGAGTATAATTGTTCAATCTTTTTGTATTTTCATTTTGTGTTAAAAAATATATATCTAATTAAAGATTGTTTAAGAATTGTTACAGTTTAAGATATGCTTTTACAGAAAGTGTTTTATGTTTAAAAGTGAATAAATCTGTTTTGAAAATAAGTAGTTAAAAAACTAAGATAAAAACGACAATATTAACAATACTTATCCAGTAGATCTCGTTTTGAAAATCAATTAATTCTGTTGATCTTAGAAAAGAATCGAATCTTTAACTATACTAATTGACAAAAATAAGTAAGTGTTTTCTTATTCAATGATAAAAAAAGATTAAAAGAACTAACATGTTAAAAAAGATATTCAATTCACACCACTTTTTTAAGAAAATAAAAATTTTCTTCGTAAGTCACTGAAAATATATTAGTTAAAATACTGAAACTGACTTGCATTGTTTTAGATAATATATATATATATATATCAAAATAAGTAGTTAAATAAAATAAACGGTCAAGTGCGAGCATTACTCGTGTACAGGGGGTTCCGTAGAATAAATATATGAATTTGTAATTGTATTATAAAAAAAAAAAATGTTGCTAAAAGAATACTAAGACTTTGTAAAAAACTATACAGCGTAGGGTTGGGTATAACTGTATATATTAGAAAAGTGTAATCGGGTATACCATGAAAGTTCAAAGAGATATGTAACCTAAATAATATCAAATATAGCTATTCGTATAACTCTTTTTTTAATACTATCCTAATCTGTTTATGATGAAATTCGGTGCTGACAATAAAAGCAATGCATAGTTAAACTTCATTTGGCATTTCATGAAACTAAATTCAGCGTAGTAATAACCTTTATTTCTACAGTGTAGCTAAAACAAAACCTTTGTTCAAAGTTTAAATTTGGCGTTGTACTAAGCGCGCTTAGAATTGAGGTCACAAAGCAGCAACGCCGCCATGGTCAGTGCCACGTTTTTCCAGATAGGTGTTTAATTAACTTTTAAAGTCAATCGAGGCGTATTGAGAGATACAATCAATGCAAACTATCGCGAATCCCACAGTATTTATGCTATTCATTCTAATTAAATCTTTCGAGGGCGATGCCCTTAAAAAATGGACACCTAATTTTAATTCCAAAGCAATCAAACGGCAGCAAGAATATTTAATTAAAATTTTCCTTTTATCATGTACGTGAAAATAAGCAAGTTCGCATTTTCTAATAAATTCGTTTATAAATTCTGGTGTCAGTTCATGATTTCATAAGTTTATAAATAGAATTACTCCGTGCTGGAAAGGATTAAGTAGTCGCAGGACTCTTAAAGCTTCAAAATTTAAGAATTTTTTTTTTTTTTTAGATGTTAAACTCCTATCTTTTCTGAATATTTTGATATAATTGTTTCCTTGAAATTCCCATTAGAACAAAAGTTTTGGCTTTTAGAATTATACCCGCCCAATAGCTGAAGCGGCGTTTCCGAAACTTTAAAGTCATTATTTTCCAAATGGCGTTTTTTGAGCATAACGCGCAGGATACCTCAAAAACTTCTGAATATTTTTTTCATGAAATTATCAAAACATATATTTCATATGTTTCATATGAAACATATATACTCCAGTTGGGTTTATTGTATTTATTGTTTGTATGCTTGTATAATATTTATATATACCTTTAACTGTTGAATGCGGGCGTTATTTATGTATGTATGTGTGTTTTAATGTATATTGTAGTATGTGGGTCTTAATATTATTTATCGTAGATCGATGTAATAGTAAAATCTATTCATCGTTGTCCGGTCATCCAAGGCTGTCGTATAGATGGCTGGTAACTCGCCCAACATGGTTTATTAGTGAGAAATTGCAGACTAAGGTATCGGCCGGAGTAGCTTAGTGGTTAGAGCAGCAGTCTTATATACTGTGATCCCGGGTTCGACTCCTGGCTCTGGCTAATTTTTCACTCCAGTTGGGTTTATTGTATTTATTTTTTGTATGCCTGTATAATATTTATATATACCTTTAATATATTTCATGTTAGTCTGTATAAACTGAACCTAAATTTCCTTTTAATTATTCAAAAAAATATTTTTTTAGGTAATTTTACTGTTGAAATTTTCAAAATTTTGTATTAGCTAAATTCAACATTGCATTAAAAGTATAAAAATGCTTTAAATACAAATTTATTTAAGTTCAGGGAAATTATTACAATCTGAAGTATAAGTAAGCACCAAAATTTTCATTCTAGTTGCAATATTTATTTTGTAATCCTGCGCGTAAAGTGTTATGCCAATATTTGTTCGACAAATGTTAAACAGTTTCGAGTCCCCTATAAATACTATTTCTGTATCCTGCAATTTTTTAAATACATGAAACGAAAGAACATACTTATATCTTTCATCCCAATAAAAATTCTGTTTTAAAATCATATACATTTTAAGACATTAAATGTTGAAAATGGTCTTTTTTTTTCATTTTTTCCACTCTTTAGAGTCCCGAGACCCCTTAAATTAGTATGTTTTTTAACAATTTGACGTTTATTGCTTTTATACTGTTACTGGACATTACATTAAACATATATATCATTAAAAGTTGTTAACTAGGCATAGAGTACGCCGCCCCTGTCCTTGTGTATGTCCAAACTGACCGTACCTTTAAGGGTTAACATCTCGGCTAATTACCGATGAGTTTTTTCGAAAATCATTGTCAACAATGCTTTTATTCTTCTGCAACGATAGGTATATTCTGTGATGCTCAACAATTTTTCTCAATGCCCGTAAATCGATATTTGTGTATAACAGAAAAAAAGGTAATTACTCAAAAACTATGTGACCTAAGGTAATCGCTATAATTATCCGGCAAGATTTATATTAACATGTACTACCTCTAATTTTTTCATAATTTTAGCTTCAGTAGATTCGGAATTAGATGGGGGGGGGGAACATATTTTTGCGCTACATTTTCAACAATATCTTTGAAAATATAATACCTAATATTAAAAGAAAAGTATTTTTGAGTTCAGCGTTACAAAAGCTTTCACAGGATACCCCACATGATATACAAAGAAAAGATTTTTTTTTTCCAAGTAGCATAATTAGCCCCTCTACTTTTTTACTAAATATATTTATGAATGTTTATTAATCTGAAAATATGTGGGTTAATGGTCTTTATTACTTCCCCGAATTTGAACTTTCCACGTTCCATAGTTTACGAGTAAAATGGCTGTGACAGACAGACAGACACAGGAGTGATCTTATAATGGTTCCGTTATTACTTTTTAAGTTCGGAACCCTAAAAAGTAAGATAAAACAACGGGGCCCCGTGGCCCAGTGGTGAGCGTGATGAACTAAAAAATGTGAAGTCTGGTTACAGGTTTGCGTGTTTAAAACCTGCGAATATCAGCATACACAACGTAGGGGATTGGATGCTGTAAGTGAGTGCCTGTGAATTATAAAATAAGTTAACGACAATATTCATTATGATCATACTCAGATGTGTGCCTTGGCATAGCGCTGACTGATGACGCTCACACCTCTTCTCATTATCAAACATTAACAAAATATCAATGCCGGTTAACAGTTCTAAATGTGTATCACTCAT
Source organism: Maratus speciosus (assembly GCA_963932465.1). Classification (NCBI taxonomy): domain Eukaryota; kingdom Metazoa; phylum Arthropoda; class Arachnida; order Araneae; family Salticidae; genus Maratus; species Maratus speciosus. Next base: position 168,181,057 of record OZ010787.1, on the reverse strand, counting down.
TTTCAAAGACGCTTGCCACACGAGCGAAAGTGAAAGGTCAAACATGCTAAAAATATTCAATTCACACCACTTTTTTTTTAAACAAAAAAAAACATTACTTCATCAGCTATTGAAATGTCTAAATTAAAATGAGTCCAGTGTTTAAAAACGTAAAAGTCGTTTTCAGCTTATGTTTCGATTAACTTACACTTTGGCAATAATTAAACAAAATTATTGTTGACAAATCTAATTCGCGTTGTTTTAGAATATAACAAGAAGGAAAAAAGAAACTTAAAAAAATTACAAGCTTTCACCTAATTCTTTGTTAACTTAAATATCTATATATATATTCCTTCATTAGTAACTAATAAAAAAAATATTAAGTTCACACCACTTTTTCTAAAAAAAAAAAAAAACTTTACTTCGTCAGCCACTAAAATGTCTATATTAAAAAGAGTTCAATTCGAAAAACAAAAAGTTGTTTTCAGTTTATGTTTCGGTTAACATTCACCTTTAAACAAAAACATTATTATCAAAAGACTAATTCGCATTTTTGACTAAAATAATTACAACTTATTTCGTAAAAACTCACAAATATAAAAAAAGTATTAACCTCTTTATGTCAGTTCAAAAATAGGATGATGTCATCACAGGTGAGTTAAAAATTCTATCAAGAGAGGGCGCTCGTGTTCATGCCCTCAGGTAAAACGATTTTGCTGCCACCTACGTTCGACTCTCGACCAATCAGAAGCCAGTTCCTTATCTTGATGAAACCGGTTGTTGCACATCCCGTCCCTCATTAGCCCAGTGGATATCATACTGGTCGGACGTGTCTCCGCGCCGATTCGTGGTAAGTTATTTAAACTCATTGCATGCGATATTTTCTAATCACCTTATCATTAATCATCTAATCATTCATTATCTTTCCTTTGTTCTAACCCCTCTCTTACAGTAGACTTTTCATTGATTCATTATCTCTTTGTTTTAACCCTCTCTTGCAGTTGCCTTTTTATTATCTCTTCTTTGTTTCAACCCCTCTACTATAGCATGCCGCCGTGGGCGCCCGTCTGTCTCAACTCCACCCACCTGTCCATCACTTTCTTATCTCTCCTAACCTGTCTATCACTCAACCCCGCCCACCTGTCAATCATCCTTGGTTCCTGCTCCCGGCTCTTGGTTCCTGCTGGAGTAGAACACCCAATTTCCTTCTACTATTCGGTGTCCCTTGATTTACCTAAAATTTGGAAGAGATGCTATGTAATTTTAGTAACAATAGTAAAAATTAATCCACGCTCGCAAATAGTCAAGATAATTTTATTTTTATTTATGTTTTGCAATGTTTTTCATTTTGCATTTTGTCTCGCGACATTGTTTACCATGTTATTGTTTTGTTAAATTATATGAAAATTAATACACGCTCGCAAATAGCTAATTTAATTTAAATTTAATTTTATGTTTGCAATGTTTTTCATTATGCATCATGTCTAGTAACATTGTTTACTATTTTTATTGTTTTAAATTATATGAAAATATTCATTCGAGGCGACAGCCATTGTTGATATAGGCCTCAAAGCAATCTCCACTATGGTGGATTTCAAATCAAATCAAATCAAATATGAAAATATTTTCTATCGTGAATGATTTTGAAAATGTCACCATTTGTGCGACGAGACGATCGTCAGTCTTAATAAAGGTATTTTATCAAATTTTATAGCATTATTTTACTTAATATGTTTTTGACGTTTATTATGGCATGTTTTCTATTGAAAATGGAGAGTGTAGAATTTTTATTTTATTTGAAGGGGGCACTTAAAATAATCCCGTTACATTACGCTCAATGGGAAAATACGTTCGAGGTGTACTTTAATGTTACACTATTTCAACCATAATGAAATTGACCTGCATTTATGAAGTGCATTAAAACATTTTTTGTATGTAGAATATGGTGCGCAAATCATTTATCATTTATTTAAAGAGTCACTCTAAAGAATTCGGTTACACAGTTGTTTACTAGAAGGAAATGTTTAAATAATGTTACATTATTTCAAAAAAAGTTAAATTGTCACAAAAAGTTACAATGGTTAACAAAGTTACAATATACGTGTTACAAAAAACATGTGTTAGTACACTTCATAACAGCATATCAGTTTCATTATGTTTGAAATAGAGTAACATTGTTAAAATACACTAAAACATTTGTTTCCCATTGAGCGTAATGTAAGTGATTATTTTGTCCCTGTACACGACCTATAAAGGCTATACACCCCATATTCAACAAAAAATATATCATTAGTCCAGGCAATAGGGAATTTTAGCTAGCAAAATTAATGGTAGTTCTGGAAGTGGGCTTACTTTATGTTTTTTGGGTCGCTGAACCCGAATTTGTAACTTCCCATCAAAATTTCCCCCGGCAACCCCCCAAATTTTAGTAAAAATTTCCCCCAAAAAGGTTTTTATAAAAAAATCAATTTTTTTATTGTTTTAGGGGAAAAGTATCTAGAAATTCAGAAAGTAGACAAAATTTGCAACAAATTAGATACATGACATTATGACTTAGGATGAAGGGGAAGGGGACATCTGCCTCGGAACATGCGCGAGGTGCTGTGTCGACTAAGTTGCGCAATTCCACTTAACCACTCACACGTTTACATTCGCCCTCCCATCTCCCCTCCGAAATTTCCTTATAAGGTTTACTTTAAGTTTTTTGGGTCGCTGAATCCGAATTTTTAAATTCCCCCCAAAAATTTCCCCCCTAATACCCCCCCCAAAATAGTTTTTTTTAATTTAAATTTCTTATTGTTTTAGGGGAAAAGCATTACGAAATTCAGAAACTAGACGAAATTTGCAACAAATAGGATATGTGATATTATGACGTAGAATAAACGGGGAGAGAGGGGGCTGCCTCGGAACATTCACCGCGCGCTTTTCTCAAAAACCAATTTTTTTCAAAAAATCCATTTTTTGGGTGGTTGTCGGGTGAAATTTTGGTGGGAAGTTACAAATTCGGATTCAGCGACCCAAAAAACATAAAGTGAGTCGAAATCCAGAACTAGTATTAATTTTTCAAGGTAAAATCCCCATTGCCTGGACTTCATAACTTAGTGCACGTAGCGCCGCAGTGCATGTTCAGAGGCATCCCTGCCCCTCCCCGTTCATCCTACGTCATAATGTCATACATCCTATTTGTTGCAAATTTTCTCTAGTTTCTGAATTTCGTAATGCTTTTCCCCTAAAAAATTAAGAAATTTAAGTTAAAAACAACTATTTGGGGGAGGGGGGTTCGGGGGGGGGGAATTTTGGGGGGAAGTTAAAAATTCGGATTCAGCTACCCAAAAAACATAAAGTAAACCTTATAGAGAAAGTTCGGAGGGGAGATGGCAGGGCGAATGTAAACGTGTGAGTGGTTAAGTGGAATTGCGCAACTTAGTTCACGCAGCACAGCGCGCATGTTCCGAGGCAGATCCCCCCTTCTCCTTCATCCTAATAGTAGGAGAGCTGTTGAACATTTTTGAGTCGGTATTTGAGTCACCCTGAAAATTTGTGCAGCACTTCTTTTGTAATGCCTGAATACAAAATCGAATGTCTGGCTGAAGGATCGTGGCCCAAAACCTGTGCCAGACACGTGTCAAGTGCCATTTTTTGACACTACACCAAAAAAGTATTTGAAGCACGCTGAGATTGAAACAGAATAATATTTATACTTAGAAAAAATATTTTGAAAATGACAGACACTTTAGTCGGCCCAAAATCTGTGTCAGACACGTGTCAAGTGCCATTTTTTGACTACCCAAAAAAGGTATTTGAGGCACGCTGAGATTGAGGCACAATAATATTTATGCTTAGAAAAAAATATTTTGAAAATGACAGACACTTTAGTCGGCACAAAAACTGTGCCAGACACGTGTCAAGTGCCATTTTTTGTCTGGCACAGGTTTTGGGCCACGATCCTTCAGCCAGACATTCGATTTTGTATTCAGGCATTACAAAAGAAGTGTTGCACAAATTTTCAGGGTGCCTCAAATACCTTCCCTAAAATGTTTAACAGCTCTTGGACTACAAGTCATAATGTCATATATTTAATTTGTTGAAAATTTTGTCTACTTTCTGAATTTCTAGATACTGTTCCCCTAAAACAATAAAAAAATTGATTTTTTTAATAAAAACCTTTTTTGGGGGCATTTTACCAAAATTTGGGGGGGTTGCCGGGGGAAATTTTGGTGGGAAGTTAAAAATTCGGATTCAGCGACCCAAAAAACATATAGTAAGCCTTTTTTCAGAACTACCATGAATTTTGCTAGGTAGAGCCCCTATACGGTCTCTATTACCTGGACTACATAGTAAATGACAAAACCATGTAAAAATTTCATAGCAATCCGAGTTTGAAAACGGTGAGACATCAGACAAGCAAACCAAAGTCAAACTATTTTTAATTATGTAAAAAAAAATTAAAAAGTGCTGTTCCCCTTTTATCATTCCCCACGTCCGGGATAACATTTGAAATTATTGTATTAAAAGACCCTATAACGAATTATGCCTTACTTAAAAAATTTCTTTAAAGGCAAAAGGTTCCAACTTGTTTTAAAGGGAATTAAATAAATCGACGATTATTATTCAAAAAAAGTGGTAGCAAGCAACCCATCGGTTTCAGCGATTATATAAGGCCATGCTTACTATTCAGAAATAGGGCTAAGAAACTTCTCGTGCTTGCTCGCATTTTCGTTTGAGGGTTGTTTCTTTCTTTCTTATATTTTATAAAATTTATACAGCGTCTAAAAATAAGCTTTTTCTTTATTAATTGCCTGTATATTCGTTAATAAAATTATTAAAGAAAATTCCGAAGTGTTTTATATTGAATATGTAAATACCAAAATTTTTACAAGCCATACTATCGAATATGGCACATTCGCTACTATGAACCTGGGAAAAGTACAAAATATTTACAAATCAATGTATCCTACACGACACATTCGGTATTTTGAAACACCGAATCTGGAAAAGGTACAAGATTTTTACAAGTCAAACTATTCAATATGGCATATTTGCTACTTTGAAACAAAGAATGCTGAGAAGTGTACAAAAAAAACATAGCATTTCAAAGTACCCAATGTGATTTTTTGGGGAATAAATTTATTCAACTGATTTATCTGGATAGCATATACTTAAATAGGATATAAAACTACTCAGGGAAAGTATAACAACTGCCTATTTTCGCCCAGTGTTGAATTTGAATCCATAATTAAAACAGATTTTTTTCTCTCCTGAAAAGTTCCTAGTTTCACATTGGATACTTTGACATGGTACCGACGATATGTGTTGAAACATTACTATTACGCGTTTAGAAATTTTCGTAAGTAAATAAGTTGTTTTTCAGGTGTTAAAATAATTAATATTTAAAATACAGATAAATGCAAATTATGCGTGAACTTATAGAAGCCACCGTGTAAAACAAAGAGAGAGAGCTGTAATATATAAATTATTGTTATGCCTATTTCTAAATAGCTGATGTTTCTCTTTAACATTAAATAATTGACAAGATTTTCAATTTTCAATAATTTATATTTTACTAAAATTCATTTAAAATTAATGAATCTGCGTATTCTTGAGATGGCGATTTCATAAGTTGAATTAAAATCTGAAAAAAAAAATCAATCAACTTCTGGTATATTATAAACTTAAATAAAGTTTTCTCTGTTTATAGTACCATTATCAAAATCCCTATGAAATTCCAGACAAATACTTTTATTTCACTTGTGAAATCTATCCGCATATAAAACTAATTTTGTACGGTTCCCTTGGGTGTTTTTTGACCAACCAAGGTTTTTGATTGTAAAATAAACTTTGAAACGTTTGGTTCAATCTTAATGTAAAGATGATCGTTTTTATGAGAAAATAAATCATATACATTAGTTTAAAAAAAAAATTAGGGAAAAGTAAGATAAAACCGTAAAATCGGGTGAAACTGCATATCTCAGTTGTGACTCAATTTAAGTAGCCTTCTAAGGTAGAGATTCCCAACCTTTTTCCATTCATGTACCCTTTGCTTAGGCCATTTATGTGTACCTATTCTCATTATTAACAATGTGAGAAAATTTCATGATTTGTTTTCATTTTTAAAACGTTAATACTTGAAAGGATTAAAGATCATTCCAATACTGTTATAATGTTATCAAAATGTTACATGTTACTTCGTGTTTGTAGTATATATAGTTCTTAATCAGAACAGAAGAATTCGAAATCTACTAAAAACAACTTTTCAAAAGTAAAAAAAAAGCCAAGCAAAACAAAAAAGAAAAGGAAAAAGGGGAAAGTTGTGGCTAAAAAATTGTGTGATATCAAATTTCCAAGCTTATATTATGATACTTATTTAATTTTTTTTATTACAAATTTACCATACGTAAGTCGAGTACCTAAGTATGCGTTGATAGAAAGCCTTTTCTCCTTTACTAAATACATCATAACGTGTTTCTGAAAATAATTTTTTTTTAAATTATGCATGATGGGCTTGGCGGCCATCTTTCCATATTTTACACAAATTTCTAAGCACACAAGTACATTGTTAAGATCGGAAATTCGAAATTGTTGCTAAAGCAAACATTTTATGCTTTTAATTTATCGAAATGAGTGCCTAGAAATTTTGTGTCTTAAAATAAAGTTGAAGTAACTTCAGGTTTCATCTTATGATTCTTTTGTTTCGGAGGGGGTTAATTAATTAGTTAAAGCAGTAAAAATCAATTTGTTTCTTCAAAATAAAAAACTTTCTTAATTTATCTGTCTGTAGCCAAAACTAGAAGTTCAAAATTCTTAATAATGCAAACATATTACGAGCTTGTCTGCTTAGAAATTTGTGTAAAATATGGAAAGATGGCCGCTTAGCCCATCATGCATAATTAAAAAAAATTAATTTTCAGAAACACGTTATGATGTATTTAGTAAAGGAGAAAAGGCTTTTTATCAACGCATACTTAGGTACTCGACTTACGTATGGTAAATTTTTAATAAAAAATATTAAATAAGTATCATAATATAAGCTTGGAAATTTGATATCACACTATTTTTTAGCCACAACTTTCCACTTTTTTCTTTTCTTTTTTGTTTTGCTTGGCTTTTTTTTTTACTTTTGAAAAGTTGTTTTTTAGTAGATATCAGTCCCTTTTTTTTAAACAGATTATATATAATTGAAATAATTCTACTCGCTAAAATTAGTCCTTGTATAGCCTTTATCAGCAGGGAACAAACACAATAGTATATATTTTGTTTACCTATCATTCATTTTTTAGAGTAATTAATAACTTAAAAGTAAGGAAAGTCAATTACTTCTTTCAAAGTATCAGTCTTTCTCAATTTATATCTCCTTAAAATTTTCTATGAAGGATGAAAATTTACTAAAAATCAAATAGAGTCAAAATAAAATATATATTTACAGTTAGTCTGTCAGTTAATTGTTTGTCCTAACTTTTTTTGCTGACGGTTTTGCAAAATAAATTTACAAATACCTACGGATAATCCGAGAATGAAGCCCCGCAGGCATCTAAAGAATCGAAGATCTGTCTAAAGAAGTAAATCTAGCAATTCTAGACATGATGAGGAAACATTTTTGATAAAAAAAATCTAAAAATTTAAAGATATAAACTGTACATCTTCATTTAGATCGTGTTATAGAGAAGAAAGTATAAATATGTAATTTTACTCAAGTCTGTTTATCCATACTTATTTGCATAAATGTGAGAATATAATTTCGTATAAAAATTCCCGTAAATTGATTATCTTTAATAGTCTATTATTAAAGCCGCATAAACATTAGAATTAAATTTTTTCCAGTTAAAATTTGCCTGAAATCTATAGTCTTATCAATGTCAAAAACTGTTGTAAGTTTTCGTAAATACCCAAACAAAATTCACTTCACCTTTTCTTATCATATAAATAAAAAACATACATTTATTTTACTTAAATAGGTGTCACAAATAAAAATCAAAATATGTTGATATGTTTCGGTTCAATAGTAAAAACCGTATCCATAACACACACATAATCAATAGAAATGAATGACACTGGGAACCATAAAATAATCTAAAAACCAAAAAAACATAAAAAATGCAATCACTGCGCCCTCTATGATCTCAAATAGCCTACGCTACCGCGGCTCCCTCTACCAGACTCACTTTTTAAGTATTTATTAAGGAATTCCAACCATAAAATTGGAATATCAAAGGAAAAAGAATCATTACACACAGTATGCCTCCTAGAATATATCTCAATAGATTCACGGATGATTGACTTGCGGTATAAACTCGAAACGAACACTAATCTACTATCCCTGAAACAAATATTAATCTCCCTCTTTAAAAACAGCCTTGATAACGCAGTTTTATCCTTACCAAATTTTATATCAGATTCATGTTCTCTCCTCCTTATCCTAAACTTCCTACCTGTCATGCCAATATAATAATTAATATCCCCCCCCCTTTCTTCTCATATGGAATTTCATACACCCCTGCGAGATCATCCTGTGCAACCGGATCAAAAGGTCTGTACAGAAGATGTTTCAATTTAGGAGGTGGTTTAGCAACTAATTCTAACTTAAATACTTAATTTACTATATATAAAGGGTAATTTTGAGAGGCTTAAGTCTCTCAAAATTACCCTTTATATATGGAAACGATAACCTTTTAAATCTACTAACCTCCCCCCTCTCGCACGCCTTATCAACCAAAGTAAAACTAACCTGTGAATGACCTTTACACTTATAATTTTTAATCAAATTATTAATTTTCTCCCTTTTGTAATCATTTACTTTAGCAATACTGAAAATATAATTCAACTCCACGTTCAAAAAATCCTCTGAAAAAATATTAAACGCACGATTAACCATGAACCTGAACGTTGAGAATTTATACCCAAAAGGTGAATACGCTGAATTTGGAATAATATGCTGACTACTAATATCCTTCCTATAAACTTTTCTTTTTAAAACAGACCCCTCTCTCATAAGGCACACGTCTAAAAATGAAAGAGCACGATCATTTTCTAATTCAAAGGTAAACTGAATATTCTAATCTAGTTTGTTAACTTCATCAACAAAATCAATAAAAGACTCAACACCCCCCCCCCCCCTACCAAATTAAAAACACATCATCAACATACCTCTTCCAAAATTTAGGAACTTTCTCAAACTTTACGAAAATATTCTCTTCAAAAAGGTCTCATTTTAAACTCTGCTAAAAAACCCGATATAGGAGATCCCATAGGGGCACCCATGTTTTGCTTATAAATTTTACCGTCAAAAATAAAATAGTTACTTTGTACAAATTACTCTGAAGGTTGGATTGCAGTTAGATGGCCGCCAAGCCCATAATGCATAATTAAAAAAAATTTAATTTTCAGAAACACGTTATGATGTATTTAGTAAAGGAGAAAAGGCTTTCTATCAACGCATACTTAGGTACTCGACTTACATATGGTAAATTTTTATCAAAAAATGTTAAATAAGTACCGTAATATAAGCTTGGAAATTTGATATCACACTATTTTTTAGCCACAACTTTCACCTTTTTTTTTTCTTTTCTTTTTTTTTTTTTTTTTTTTTTTTTTTTTTTTTTTTTTGCTTGGCTTTTTTTTACTTTTGAAAAGTTGTTTAGTAGATATCAGTTCTTTTTTTAAAACAAATGATATATAATTGAAATAATTCTACTAGCTCAAATTAAAATTAGTCCTTGTATAGCCTTTATAAGCAGGGAGCAAACACAATATTATACATTTTGTTTACCTATCATTCATTTTTTATAGTGATTAATAATTTAAAAGTAAGGAAAGTCAATTTCTTCTTTCAAAGTATCAGTATTTCTCAATTTATATCTCCTTAAAATTTTCTACGAAAGATGAAAATTTAGTAAAAAACAGAGTCGAAATAAAATATATATTTACAGTTAGTCTGTCAGTTAATTGTTTTTTCTAACTTTTTTTTTGCTGACGGTTTTGCAAAATAAATTTACCTTTACAAATACCTACGGTTGATTATCTTTAATAGTCTATTATTAAAGCCGTATATACATTAGAATTAAATATTTTTCGGTTAAAAATTGCCTGAAATCTATAGTCTTATCGCTCGTCAAATTTGTTTTTTTTATGCCCAGACTCTTTTTCTGAACTTTCACAAAAGATCACAGACATATTGAAGCTATCCAAATTCTTATATCTTTCTATCGTATTTCCTTTTTTGAGGGGATGTGAGGAAGAGCCCTTAAGAACTTCGTTTTGTTCTCAGAATTCTGAATTATTCATTCAAAAGATCTACCTACATAAGTCTTGTTGCAGAATTTTCATTAGCTAACAGTTGCATTATGTTATACATTATGTGAATCTATTAAATTAATTTTGTGAAATACTAGATGGGAGCCATTGATATTTCCAGACCATTTGCCTAAATTTTAAACTTGAGTTATTTACTACTATTCATTAATTTTCTATACGAATTAAAGAAGTCTATGTTTCCATGCCAACTGTACCTTTCACTATTGCTTGCTTGTTTGTTTGTTTGATTTATTGAACACATACATGATATCACATGCGGATCACGGCGGGATTCGAATCTGCTTCCACCTACGCTCTCAAGCGATTAGCGGCATGGTGTCTTATCCACTCAGCCACGGTGGGCCACTATTGCTTTCTCTAATGCCCAGATACTCAAATTTAACCAACTGCACTTATAAACGGTAAAACTCCCTTTGTTTTCGCCTTAATTAATATGTCATTAAATAAGGAACATTTTACAATTTCAAAAAAGTGGTGCCAATCAAGTATCTGAAAAAAAAAATGTAGCCCATCTGGCAACACTGTGTTAGAGTGGTGACATATGCACAAGTCGTGCACTCATATTCAATTTTTTGTCCAAAGTACGGTAACTCAGTTTTCAGTAATAGACGAGGAAGATTTCAATTAAACTAACCAGAAAAGTTAACAAACATTGGCTTCATGATTTGATTTTATTCAAAATTGTTTTAACCAACCAAAGTTAATGTCCGGGATCCAGATACATTTTTCTCTGTTAGTAAAATTACATTGATCAATCAGTAGCCTCCATCCTTGCAGGCTTTTCTGTGTTTACTGCCAACATCAAAAAGTTCGGAAAAATGCAGACGTCTGATTGATCAATCTCACCCCGCTAATAGCGAAAAATCTATCTTGATCCCGGCCTATTCAACGCGCTTTAAATATTGGAGAAAGCCTTGACACGTGTCAGGAAAACGTCATACAAATCAGGAAAAACAAACAAGAAAAATCATTCATTGGCTCGTTCATATTCACGAGCCAATGAATGATTTTGTTTCTTTCTTTGCCTGCTTTGTGTGATGTTTTCGTGACGCGAGTCAAGAATTTCTCAAATATTTAGGAGGCTTTGGCTTATTTCACCACCATGAAGTTATGAAAGGAGAGGAACAGACATGTCAATCTTCCCGTGTGAAAAACTAGTTACAAAAAAAACCTTGTTCTTTCCCTCTCTTCTGCCCTTTTCTCTCTTGATTTTGACCGATAGCAGCCCATTTAGCCGTCTCCAGTACAAGATGCCGCTATATACGGTGGACGCAGGAGGGAGGGTGTTAGCGCGACCAATGACATAATAGGCCAGTTCATGATGTTTAAAAGTCCCACGGAGTTGGATCGAGGCTAACGAAAAAGACAGGCTACCGCGGTGGGTCCGATTCTTCTTTTTTACAAACCGCTGGAGTCACGTGATGCTCTTTTCACGCACCTTCTTTGGTGCATTTGAGCATCACGTGACCCCAGCGGTCTGTAAAAAAAGAAGAATCGGACCCAACGCGGTAGCCTGTCTTTTTCGTTAGCCTCAGAGTTGGATCATTTTTACACGATGATTAGTACAAAGCTGCGCGCCGATTTTTTTTGTGTCCATTGCCGTGTATCGACAATCAACTCCGTGTGACGTTATGAACTGACCTTATGTGTTGTTGGCCACAGTTTAGGAACTGCTACAAATGACTTCATCTATATCTACTCCGAGGTAAACGAAAAAGACAGGCTACCGCGGTGCTACAGCGCCTAGAATATATAGTGTGGAAATCGGCTATCCCAGTAATACTTTAAAAAGTGCTAAAATATTGGATCTCTTAAATTTCCAACGATGCTGAAATCCAATGAATCGATCACAGTGATATCTGCAGGATATTTCCTAAAACTTCATGACGATTTGGTAACAGCGTCTAGAATACCTAGTGTGGAAATATTTTATTAAACAACGCTTAAAATTTGTATCCCATAAATGATCGACGATACTGCTAAAATCCCAAGTGTAGATCGCAGCGAAATCTGCGGGAATTTTGTATTACATTGTATAGACTAGCAATATCTTGCAATTATAGAAAATATCCTGCAGATGTCGCTGCGATCTGTATATTTCAGCAGCATCGTTGCACATTTAAGGATACAATATTTTAGCACTTTTTTAAGTGTTACAGGGATAGCCAATTTCCACACTATATATTCTAAGCGCTATAATTTAGTTTAGACGCTGTAGTATTTTTTTTTTTTTTTTTTTTTTTTTTATTATTAACATACATCTGACCTGTGTGCTTGGCGTCAAGCCCGCTGTAATAATACGATGTTTACTTTGAAAGTATATCACAGATGTCGCTGCGATCAGCTCCCTGGATTTCAGCTTCAGTGCACATTTAAGGGATACAACTTTTTAGCGCTGCTTGGATAGCAAATTTCCACATTATGTATTCTAGACGCTATAGCGGTGCATTAAACGTGTCTCTTCCTTCTTTAAAAAATATCCTGCAGATGCCGCTGCAAATGACTGTTTGGAATTCAACATCGTTGTACATTTAAGGGATTCACTATTTCCGCGCTTTTTTAAGTATTGCTGGGATAGTCGATTTCTACAACATATAATCTAGGCCTATAACGGAGCTATAGTATCTAGAAGATATAGTTTAAAAATCGGCTTATTAAAAAGGTGTTAAAAATTGTATCCCATAAATGTTGAACGAGGCTGAACGATGAATGTCGATCACAGCGACATATGGTAATTCCAACGTAACTATTTCAAAAGACATCAAATGAGAAAACGTTTCGCTCAGAGAAGATCTAGAAAATGTTGCTGCTATCGACATTTGTAATTCAGTATTTTTCAATATTTATGGGATTCAATTTTTAGCAATTTTTAAAGTATTACTGGAATAGCCGGTTTCCACACCCTGACCATGATCTAGGTAGATTTCCTTTGTTATCGCAACGAGATTGACCAATTAGAAGCCAGAATTATTGCGAACTTTTCACTGTTTCCAAAAATGTAACTGGATCTCGGCCTATATTTGTAGACGTTATAACTGAGCTCAGGAATAGTACAGAAACCAAACACCGTATTTTGATACATTAAGGCCGGGATCCAATTAGGAACAAGTGTGTCGCCATAACGAAGTAGCGACATATGGCCAATAAAAGTTTATTGGTAGAAGGGATAAAAACAAATCATTAAAGGTCTTTTCGAGCGTGTCTTTATCGTCAGGCTAATGCATATTGAATTTTTTCCCTAGTCTAATAAATCTCGTCCATGCGCGTATCGTCTAATGGAGGATATTCCAAATATGGGTTCAAGGCTGAAAAAGTCACGTGGTACCGGCAATTTACCTAAAAAACTTCTAACTGATGAGAAGGGAAACAGGAAATTACTACTGCTTTCTCCCGTGAACTGTTTAATTGGCTAGCGGGAATTTACATTACGTCGACGGAGCCTCCCCTTCTTTACGTTAGACGTTTTTGCCTTCACCACGTGAACATAACGTAGATATAATAGCCTCTATTCAAGAAAGTGGATTGCCGTACTATAGCACCTAGAATATATAGTGTGGAAATTGGCTATCACTGTAATACTTAAAAAAGTGCTAAAATATTGTATCCCTTAACTGTGCTACGATGCTGCTGAAATATACAGATCACAGCGACATCTGCAGGATATTTTCTCAAACTGCAAGATATTGCTAGTCTATACAATGTAATACTAAATCCCGCAGATGTCGCTGTGATCGATACTTGGGATTTTAGCAGTATCGTCGCACATTTAAGGGATACAAATTTTTAGCGTTGTTTGGATAGCATATTTCCACACGAGGTATTCTAGACGCTGTAGCCATGCTTTCGGCAGAAACTTGAAATGAGCATGCTTCCTGTGCATATATCACCACTCTTATGTATAAAGGCTCTCTGTTATGGTGTTGATTCTGAGCGCACTTTGTTAAATTTCTATATTTGTGTTTTAGAGAAAGCAATACAGAAAAGTACTGTTACTATGGAAACAACAATTTCTTTAATATCGAAATGTATAGCAAAGGAGTTCAGAATCAGTGCCTTAAATAGATTCGAATATGTATTGTTGTTATGACAATCAATACCCTTCCTGGATGTGGAAATGCAAAATTGTGTTCAACATAATGGAGGATATTCCATCTACATTATGATCATGTGGTCAAGGTAAAAACTTCTATCGTAAAGAAGGGAAGGCTCCGTAGACGTGTAATGTAAATCCCCGCTAGCCAATGAAACGGTTCATGAGGCAAAGTAGTAGTATCTTCCCTTCTTATCAGTTAGAAGTTCCTTGGATAAATTACCGGTATGACGTGACTTTTTTCAGCCTCGAACCCATATTTGGAATATCCTCCATTGGGCGCAATTTAGATAGATGTTTGGCAGTTAGAGAAACGAGATTCATCAATCAGAAGCCTGAATTTTTGTGAACTTTTCGCTGTTTGCAGAAATGCAGGCTATTCATTGGTGATTCTCGTTTCGCTAACAGCGGAAAATCTATCTGGATCCTAGGCTACATTTCTACAAACATTGCACTTCATCCACGGCACTAAAAAAATGACTCAAAACTTTCATGACATAGGCCGGGATCCAGAAACAGCAAATATTCTCAAACATGCAGGCTTCTGATTGGTCAAACTCATTTCGCTAACAGCGAAAAATCTATCTGAATCTCAGCCATAGTTATCTTCGATGAAATCAATGCAAAAGGATAATATAAAAGAAAAGTGTAAGATTTCTAAAATATTTTGGCGGGTTTATCGCTATTTAGCATAATTTGTAAACTTTAGAACTAATTAACCATTTTTCGCTAATTATGTATAGAAAATTAATGTTTTTAAAGCTGAATTTTATAAAAGCACGTAGATTGAGTAAATATCTATCCAAAAATTCAATCCTTACTTTTTTCTATCCATTATTTAAGTCTCTACCTCGATTGAAACATAAGTTGTGACGAAGAAAATAAATCTGTCATTTTCAGTATCTCGACGTTATTTAAAAAAAACCATATCTCTGTTTAAAATTAATTTATGAGGATGAATTTGATCTCAAATTGAAGATCTTCTTTATTAGGTCCTTCTGGTGTTGGTTTTATTTTTCTGCGATGATTGCTTCTTTTGATATGGGAAATTTTACGCTGGCATATTTCGTCCATTTAACATGGAGAAGTTGTCTGCAGTATAATAAGCAGTTACGGTGTCTTGCCGTTTTTCTTGGCGTTTGTTTGTTTGGCGGGGATTTCATTTTTTTTCAGCTTGGCTTGGCAGAACGTCCGTCCTGCTTGATTAATCCCCCTCTTTAAAAACAGCCTTGATAACGCACTTTTATCCTTACCAAATTTTATATCAGATTCATGCTCTCTCCTCCTTATCCCAAACTTCCTACCTGTCATGCCAATATAATAATTAATATCCCCCCCCTTTCTTCTCATATGGAATTTCTTACACCCCTGGGAGATCATCCTGTGCAACCGGATCAAAAGATCTGTACAGAAGATGTTTCAATTTAGGAGGTGGTTTAGCAACTAATTCTAACTTAAACTTCGTTAATTTACTTTTAAGTCTCTCAAAATTATCCTTTATATATGGAAACGATAACCTTTTAAATCTACTAACCTCCCCCTGCATCCAACCTGCATTAACTGCAATCCAACCTTCAGAGTAATTTGTACAAAGTAACTATTTTATTTTTGACGGTAAAATTTATAAGCAAAACATGGGTGCCCCAATGGGATCTCCTTTATCGGGTTTTTTAGCAGAGTTTAAAATGAGACCTTTTTGAAGGGAATATTTTCGTAAAGTTTGAGAAAGTTCCTAAATTTTGGAAGAGGTATGTAGATGATGTGTTTTTAATTTGGGAAGGGCGGGGGGGTTGAGTCTTTTATTGATTTTGTTGATGAAGTTAACAAACTAGATTAGAATATTCAGTTTACCTTTGAATTAGAAAATGATCGTGCTCTTTCATTTTTAGACGTGTGCATTATGAGAGAGGGGTCTGTTTTAAAAAGAAAAGTTTTTAGGAAGGATATTAGTAGTCAGCATATTATTCCAAATTCAGCGTATTCACCTTTTGGGTATAAATTCTCAACGTTCAGGTTCATGGTTAATCGTGCGGTTAATATTTTTTCAGAGGATTTTTTGAACGTGGAGTTGAATTATATTTTCAATATTGCTAAAGTAAATGGTTACAAAAGGGAGAAAATTAATAATTTGATTAAAAATTATAAGTGTAAAGGTCATTCACAGGTTACTTGTACTTTGGTTGATAAGGCGTGCGAGAGGGGGGAGGTTAGTAGATTTAAAAAGTTATCGTTTCCATATATAAAGGGTAATTTTGAGAGACTTAAGCCTCTCAAAATTACCCTTTATATATAGTAAATTAAGTATTTAAGTAAATTAATGAAGTTTAAGTTAGAATTAGTTGCTAAACCACCTCCTAAATTGAAACATCTTCTGTACAGACCTTTTGATCCGGTTGCAAAGGATGATCTCGCAGGGGTGTATGAAATTCCATATGAGAAGAAAGGGGGGATATTAATTATTATATTGGCATGACAGGTAGGAAGTTTGGGATAAGGAGGAGAGAGCATGAATCTGATATAAAATTTGGTAAGGATAAAACGGCGTTATCAAGGGTGTTTTTAAAGAGGGGGATTAATATTTGTTTCAGGGATAGTAGATTAGTGTTCGTTTCGAGGTTATACCGCAAGTCAATCATCCGTGAATCTATTGAGATATATTCTGGGAGGCATACTGTGTGTAATGATTCTTTTACCTTTGATATTCCAATTTTATTTTTCTAATTCCTTAATAAATACTTAAAAAGTGAGTCTGGTAGAGGGAGCCGCGGTAGCGTAGGCTATTTGAGATCATAGAGGGCGCAGTGTTTGCATTTTTTATGTTTTTTGGTTTTTAGATTATTTTTTGGTACCCAGTGTCATTCATTCCTATTGATTATGAGTGTGTTATGAATACGGTTTTTACTATTGAACTGAAACATGTCAACATATTTTGATTTTTATTTGTGACACCTATTTAAGTAAAATAAATGTATGTTTTTTATTTATATAGTCTTATCGTTCGTCAAATTTGTTTTATGTTTTTTTTTAATACCTAGACACCTTTTCTAAACTCTGACAAAAGATCACAGAAATACTGAAGTTATCCAAATACTTATATCTTTCTATCGTATTTCTTTTTTGAGGGGGGGGGGGAGGGGTGAAGAAGAGCGCTTAAGAACTTCGTTTTGTTCTTAGAATTCTGAATTAATCATTGAAAAGATCTACCTACATAAGTCTTGTTGCAGAATTTTCATTAGCTAAGAGTTGCATCAACTTCTACATCATGTGAATATATTAAATTACTTTTGTAAAATACTAGATGGGAGCCATTGATATTTTCGGAGCATTTGCGTACATTTTAAACTTAAGTCATTTACAACTATTCATTCATTTTCTATACGAATTAACGAAGTCGATGTTTCCATGGCAACTGTACCTATACTATTGCTTGTTTGTGTGTTTTATTGATCACATATATATCAGATCACGGCGGGATTTGAACCCGCCCCCACCTACGCTCTCAAGCGATTAGCGGCGTGGTGTCTTATCCACTCAGCCAAGGTGGGCCACAATTGCTTTCTCTAATACCCAGATACTCAAATTTAACCAGCTTCGCTTATAATTATGCTCATAACAGAGTACATTTATATGTAAGTGTGGTGACATATGCACAAGTCGTGTACTCAAATTCAAGTTTTTGTCCAAAGTACAGTAACTCAGTTTTCCGTAATAGACGTGGAAGATTTCGATTAAACTAACCAGAAAAGTTAAAAAACATTGGCTTTCTCATTTGATTTTATTCAAAATCGTCTCAACCAACCAAAGTTAATGTCCGCGATCCACATAAATTTTTCTCTGTTAGTAAAATTAGATTGACCAATCAGTAACCTCCATCCTTGCAGGATTTTCGGTGTTTACTGTAAACATAAAAAAGTTTTAAAAAAATGCAGGATTCTGATTTTTCAATCTCATCTCGCTAATAGCGTAAAATCTATCTTGATCCCGGCCTATTCAACGCCCTGTAAATATTCGAGAAAGCCTTGACACGCGTCAGGAAAATATCACACAAAGCAGGCAAAACAAAGAAGAAAAATCATTCATTGGCTCGTTCATATCCACGAGCCAATGAATGATTTTGTTCCTTTGCTTTTCCTGCTTTGTGTGATTTTTTCGTGACGCGTGTCAAGACTTTCTCAAATATCATGGGGGCGTTCGTTTATTTCACAATCATGAAGATATGAAAGGAGAGGAGCAGACATGTCAATCTTCCCGTGTGAAAAACTACAGACAAAAAAAAACGAGTTCTTTCCCCCTCTTCTGCCCTTTTCTCTCTTTATTTTGACCGATTGCAGCCCATTTAGCAGTCTCCAGTGCAAGATGCCGCTATATATGGCGGACGCAAGGGGGGAGTGTGTTAGCGTGACCAATGACATAATAGGCCAGTTCATGACGTTTAAAAGTCACTCGGAGTTGGATCATCTTTACACGATGATTAGTACAAAGCGGTGCGCCTATTTTTTGTGTCCATTGCCGTGTACAGATAATCAACTCCGTGTCACGTGATGAGCTGGCCACACTTTAGGAACAGCTTCAAATGACGTAATCTATATCTACTTCGAGGCAAACGAAAAAGACAGGCTACCGCGGTTCTACAGCGTCTAGAATATATAGTGTGGAAATCCAATCAGTCGATCATAGCGATATCTGCAGGATATTTCCCAAAACTCCAAGACAATTTAGTCTAGACGCTGTAACATTTTTTAAACATTTTATTAACATACATCTGACCCGTGTGCTTGGCGTTAAACCCGCTGTAATAATACTGTGTTTACTTTGAAATTTGAAAATATATCGCGGATGTCGCTGCGATCATCTCCCTGGATTTCAGCGCCAGTGCACATTTAAGGGATACACTTTTTAGCCGTTCTTGGATAGCAAATTTCCACATTATGTATTCTAGACGCTGTAGCGGTGCATTACACATGTCTCTTTCTTCTTTAAAAAATATTCTGCAGATGTCGATGCAAATGACTGTTTGGAATTCGACATCGTTGTACATTTAAGGGAAACAATACTTCCGCGCTTTTTTAAGTATTGCTGGGATAGTTGATTTCTACAACATATAATCTGGACGCTATAACGGAGCCATAGTTTCGAGAAGATATAGTTTAAAAATCGGCTTATTAAAAAGGTGCTAAAAAATTAAATCCTATAAATGTTGAACGAGGCTGAACGACGAATATCGATTACAGCGACATATGGTAATTCCAACGTAACTATTTCAAAAGAAAACGTTTTGCTCAGAGAAGATCTAGAAAATGTTGCTCCTATCGACATTTTTCATTCGGTATTTTTCAATATTTATGGGATTCAATTCTTAGCACTTTTTAAAGCATTACTGGAATAGCCTGTTTCCACACTATGACCGTGATCTAGGTAAATTTTTCTCTGTTATCGTAACGAGATTGACCAATCAGAAGCCAGAATTTTTGCTAACTTTTCTCTGTTTGCAAAAATGTACCTGGATCCCGGCCTATATTTCTAGCCGCTATAACTGAGTTCAGGAATAGTACAGAAAGCAAACTCCGTATTTTGATACATTATGGTCGGGATCTAACTAGGAGCAGCTGTGTCTCTATAACGAAGCAGTGACATACGGCCAATAAATGTTTATTGGTAAAAGTGATAAAAACAAATCGTTAAAGTTCTTTGTGTGCATGCCATTATCGTCAGGCTAATGCATGTTGAATTATTTCCCTAGTCTAATAGAGATCGTCCATGCGCGTATCTTCTAATGGAGGATATTCCAAATACGGGCTTGAGGCTGAAAAAGTTACGTGGTACCGGTAATTTACCCAAAGAAATTCTAACTGATAAGAAGGGAATCAGGAAACTACACTGTTAAAAATATCGTGAAAAATTAACTCTGTTCTTAAAGGTTCTCTATTTTCTGACCAATGAGAACGCTATATAAACGCCTATGAAGCGTTCTCATTGGTCATAATACAGATAGCCTTTAAAAACAGAGGTAATTTTTCACGATATTTTTAACAGTGTACTACTGCTTTCTCCCATGAACCGTAGATTGAATATCCTCTATTCAAGAAAGCGGATTGCCGTACTTTCGACAAAAACTTGAAATGAGCATGCCTCCTGTGCATATATCACCACTCTTATGTATAAAGGCTCTCTGTTATGGTGTTGTTTCTGATACAGCGCCTAGAATACCTAGTGTGGAAATATGCTATCCAAACAGTTCTAAAAATTTGTATCCCTTAAATGTGCGACGATACTCCTAAAATTTCAAGTGTCGATCGCAGCGACATCTGCGGGATTTTCGTATTACTATAATTACATTGTATAGACTAGCAATTACTTGCAGTTGTAGAAAATATCCTGCAGATGTCGCTGCGATCTGCATATTGCAGCAGTATCATTGTACATTTAAGGGATACAATATTTTAGCCCTTTTATAAGTATTACAGGGTTAGCCGATTTCAACACTATATATTCTAGGCGCTACAGTTCCTGAGCGCTGTTGGTTAAATTTCGATATTTGTGTTTTAGATTGAGCAATAGAGAAAAGCACTAAAACTATTGAAACAACAACTTCTTTAATATTGAAATGTATAGCAAAGGAGTTCAGAATCAATGCCTTAAATAGTTTCGAATATGTAGTGTTGTTATGACATCAATACCCTTCCTGGATGTGGAAATGCAAAATTGTGTTCAACATAATGGAAGATATTCCATCTCCGTTTTGATCACGTGGTCAAGGTAAAAATTTCTAGAACAAAGAAAGGAAGGCTCCTTAGACGTGTAATGTAAATCCCCGCTAGCCAATGAAACAGTTCCTGAGGCAAAGCAGTAATATCTTCTCTTCTTATCAGTTAGGAGTTCCTTGGGTAAATTACCGGTATCACGTGACTTTTTTCAGCCTCGAACTCATATTTGGAATATCCTCCATTGGCCGCAATCTAGATAGATTTTTCGCTGTTAGCGAAACGAGATTCATCAATCAGAAGCTTGCACTTTTGCGAACTTTTCGCTGTTTGCAGCAATGCAGGCTATTGATTGGTGAATCTCGTTTCGCTAACAGCGAAAAATCTATCTGGTTCCCAGCCTAGATTTCTGTAAACATTGCACTTCATCCATGGCACTAAGAAAATGACTCAAAACTTATATGACATAGGCCGGGATCCAGAAACAGAAAAAATTCTCAAACATTCTGGCTTCTGATTGGTCAAACTCATTTCGCTAGCAGCGAAAAATCTATCTGGATCTCGGCCATAGTTTTCTTCGATGAAATCAATGCAAAAGGATAATATAAAAGAATAGTAAAAGACTTCTAAAATGGTTTGGCGGGTTTATCGCTGTTTGGCATAATTTGTAATATTTAGAATTAATTAACAGTTTTTCGCTAATTAAGAATAGAAAATTTGTGTTTTTAAAGCTGAATTTTATAAAAGCACGTAGATTGAGTAAATATCTGTCCAAAAATGCAATCCTTACTTTTTTATGTCCATTATTTAAGTCTTTACCTCGATTGAAGCATAAGGTGTGACGAAGAAAATAAATTTGTCATTTTCAGTATCTCGACGTTATTTTAAAAAGTCTGTATCTCTGTTTATAATTAATTTATAAAGATGCATTTCATCTCAAATTGAAGATGTTTTCTGTTAGGTCCTTCTGGTTTTGGTTTTATTTTTCTGCGATGATTGGTTCTTTTGATATGGGAAATTTTACGCTGGCATGTTTGGTCGATTTAACCTGGAGAAGCTGCCTTCGGTATAATAAGCAGTTACGGTGTCTTGCGTTTTATTCTTGGCGTTTGTTTGTTTGGCGAGGTTAGCATTTTTTCTTTCAGCTTGGCTTGGCAGAACGACCGTCCTGCTTGATAAAGAGGGCATTGTCTTTTCTGATCACGTAATTTTTAAGGTGCGTTTTAATGATAATCAGCTTCATAATGTATTGGACGGTCTTGAGGGCGACTTGATGACTTTTGTGGCCAAATTTGGCATCTTATATTATCCGGAAAATTCCAGCAATCAAGCTTCTACAACGAGTAGAAAATAAAAACCGAGAATATTCCAGCTGTAGAAGCTATAAAAACTTCTCGTCAAGCTAAGTTTATAAATAGGGCTGCTGGATATTCTGGGTTAGTTGGGTAGCTAGTGGAAATTTATCGCTTTCATAGTGAAGGATTTCTATTTGTGTCTCAGCGAGTCATTGTACTTTACTTATTGTAGAGTCAAACCACGGTATGCGTCAATCATACAACATGGTGACCATTGTGAGGGAATATTTCAGGGAAAATACCAGTATTTTCATGTAAAAAAATTCGCCTTATGTAATCGCGCGATTAAATAAGCCAAATGTTTCTATAAGAAAATGTCGGTATGTATTTCCTCTGAAAAATTCCCCGATCGGTGGCCAACCTGTACAAGGTCACCCTGCTGTGTTTCAGGGTTAGTAACATATTCCAAAACTGGCCGCTAAATTGCAAACAAATTAAAAAAAATGTATACCAATTTCAGTTTTAAAAATGAAAACTTTGTATGTTTTTTTTTTTTTTTATATATAAAAGTGTCATAAAATTACTGTCTTTAAAACTAAAACGTTTTAAGGTATCAAATTATTCACTATATTTAGAAAGCCACTTTTCGGCAAATATCACATAATTTGTTTTATTATTTAATTTAAAAGACTGTAAAATTAACTATCGAAAACGGATTTTATTTTCTTCGTACCGATTTATTGGAAGCGTAGTTATTGCTTTTTTGTTTCAGCTCTCAAACCGGAAGTGTGCACTTAAGTGAGTGTAAATTCGTAACCTAAATAAAAAAAATATTTTTCAATATTGAGATTAAGAAAGGTATGCATCACTGGCCACAATTATAAGGATGCTAAAAAAAGTAAAGAATCATAAACTTTAGAAAATTGCAAGCATTAATAAACATCATATAATGTGTATAACGCTTTGCGCATTTATGTTAAACAATTTATAATTTTCAAATAAATATATGAAATAACGAAAAATGCTATAATTTTTTAAATCGCCGTAATTAAAAAGACACTGCTTATTAGTTCGAATATATACAATTTTAATAAGAAATGTAATCACTTTTATTTTGGACACACAATTGGCATTTTCATTTACAATCTCAGGGCAGCTATACCCACATCATAATTCTCAAAACTTGTTCCAAACATGTCGAATCGCATGGCTGAGTGTGTCTAATATAAAGTTGGTTACATTTCTTGTTAAAATTGTATCTATGCAATGTCCTTATAATTATGGCAATTAAAAATTGTAATTTTTTTATTTAAAAAGTATATATTATTTTTAATAAAAATAAGCAAAACAGTTCACTTTAGATTATATACATATGTTGATATATGATGATACATATGATATTTATTAATACATAGAACTGTATAAAATTTATGATTCTTTACCTTTTTCATTGTCCTTTGAATTTTGGCCAGGGGTGTAACACAGTAATGTTAAGATATTTTTAAAGAAATTCTGGTCAGTTTTTCTAATATTTTCAGAAATAAAAACTCTAAATGCGTTTTGTATTTCGAAAAAAAAAACATAATTTTCATGAACAATCACGAAAAATGAATCTGCAATGAATCTGCATCTGAAAAATGAAGAATCTGAAAAAATTATGGTTATATTTATATCAAATTTGCCTACAATTTATATGATATTGTGAGTGTAATGACCTATAGGTTTAAATATCTGAGAAGGTCTTGGATTTTTACAGCAGTTTTTTTTTATAAATTAACAGACAGAAAATATATGAAAAATCACCTGATTGGTAATTTGAATGGGTATAACTCAAAAGTTGTTATTTTATTACTTAGATTATAATTCATTGCATTATTATTAACTGAAATTAATATTTAGGGAATATTGTTATAAAAAATTTTTTGGTAAGTAGAAGAATCTACTTATTATAAAAGCTGAGTGCACGTGACCGACGGAACGATGCCGGTGCGAACCACTCTGGTCTGCGAAACGACCGTAGCTAAACGCCATGTTAGGCTTAATGAAAAACATATCTTAGCATATGACAGCTAAATGATAATTTTTTCCACTTAAAATCATGTCTGTTCAGCATATTTTCATATAAAACATGTGTATCATATCCATTTATAATGTATTAAGTTCTAAATTAAAATTAAGCTATTAGACATCAAATATAAACAAACGATACTGTTGCCATTCAGATTCAAATTCCAGCAAATTAAGAAACAAATGAATGACTCTTTGACGATTCATAAAAAAAAAAAAAAATACGGCTAACATCTGATTCTGCTTTAAATATATTTTTTAAAGCATATTAAAGCCTTTAAGTTTTTTGAAATGCGTTTTTCATTTTTTGAAATGCGTTTTTCAATGCGTTTACATTTATAAGCAGCAATTTTATTTACGACTGTTTACATTTACAAGCAGTCAGTTTACGACATACATATGAAATATTACGTAATTTATTGTACGTAAAATATTTTAAAAAACATTATTTAATGATTATTCATCATTATTCATATGAATCATTCATATGAATATTGATTCATATCAATGATTCATGTATTTCACTCTTCTGTAGTGGCAACAGTGAAACGCTGTTTCTTTAGGAAAAACAACAGAGGGATAAACGTGCTGATTTTTCGCCACTACTCGCTTTCATCTGTCAATAGTTATTTTTGAATGTTTTAAAAGTTTTTTTAATTTTTATTATGGGCTTTCGGAAAGAAGGCGCCAATTGACCAGGAAAAGAATTGCGCGATCGCGGCAATCAACGGATTTCTCAGTTTGCCTGATAAACTCAGCTGAGTTTACACCGAACAGAATTAAACACCCATATACACAATTTTTTGTTTATTTTTTATCTAAACTATGCATATTTTAAGTTCATGTTCATAAAGTGTTTATCACTCACAGGAACGTTTCATTATAATAAAGATTTAAAAATCAAAATTACATTTTTTTTTTAATTTTACTAAATTTTTGTACCGTTAAAAAACATAGCTTTTTGTATGTGTATTACTTTCAATGATGCACATAATGGTGTTTTAGTTTTGGCCAAATATATGAATCAAATTTTAAAGTTTCATCTAAAATTAAAAAATAAACATTGATTTTTTAAAGAAATGCCATATGTTTTTTGTTTTATTTTAGTTTCTTATTTCACCTATGCTGCATTTTTTAAGCTGAATTTAATATATTTCTGTGAATTATTTTTTGCTGTTTCAAAAATGCAACAGCTTTTTTTTTTTCAACTATGCATATATTTTTAAAAGCATTTACAGACATGCCACTTTCCAGCGAAAACAGGGAATTCCATTTTTTCGGCACAATTTATCATCCCTGGGATTGATGCAAATCAGTATTAAAATTTGTTGACATTTTTAGGACGAGAAGGGAGGGGGGGGGGGTAGCAGAATTGACAAAATAAAAATGCGAGTACAAGCAACTGCAATTTGAGTTTATTTCTAATCCTTTCCCATGACCTGTGCATTTAATCCATGTATAGAAACAAACAGGATGAAAAAAACATATAGCCAGGAGCTTGCAAAAATCATCAAAATATCGTAGATAAAGGGTGGTGTCATCAAACGAATATGAATTCCATCAAAGGATCGCAGAAAAAAGCACAATTTTTCCCAAAGGGTCCTTTAGTATGCATGTTTCGTCTAAGGATCATGGAATATGTGAATGTCGCCAAATAATCGTGGAAAAAACATGAATTTCATCAGATGACTGCAGAAAAAATGCATTATTTGATCAAAGTATCGCGAAAAACGTGAATTTTGTCAAATAATCACAGAAAAAATGTGTTTTGATTAGAGGATCACAGAGAAAACGAGATTTTCATCGAAAGGTTGCAAAAGTGTAAGTTTCAACATAAGAACCTAAAAAAAAATGTAAATTTTGAAATCGGGAGATCTTGAAGCTTATTGGTTCATCAGTATCAGGTGAACCGTTAGTCAGCTAAATTTTCTGTTACGTAACTAATTTGCTGCTTACATTCGGATGCACCTGTGCTTCTGTCAACGTATTTTGATTGTAAGGTAAGTCTCGCTTGCTCTGCTGTTTATTTCTTTTTTTTTTAATTAGGATTTTTGCATTAGCTGTTTAAAATGCACCCTTTATTGGTGAATATATCGATTTTTACATTGTTTACTGTTTTAGAGACAGATGATTCAGCCAACGGCTGCCGAAAAAATTCAGAGTCTAAAAACATCGAGGGTGTATTACCAAACATCCATCAAAATTTAAATTTAATTCAGTTAGAAGAGAAGTACCATACCTTGACGATGTTTCAGACCCTGACTAGGATCCCTTTTTCTAAACATTAAATTATTGATTTTTTTTTAAATTTTAACTGATTGTTTTTTATGTAAATATTTGAAATTTTTTTTGTATGAAACTCCCCCTTTTTTTATGAATCGCCGTCTCATTTATTGGTATTTCTTTATATTTATCCTTTTACTTTTATTTTATGTTTCATAAATTTTTTGGCAGTTGTGAGCGAGATTTTACCTGCATTCGTAACAAATTTTTCAGGATGGCAGTAAAACTTCGCTTTTAAATCTTTATGTTACTTATAAATCCATGTTTTTACATCATTTTCTATTTTTTTGTGCAAATCATTGATTTATAAATAACAAAGATTTAAAAATTGAGTTTTCCCGTCACCTTGAAAAGATTTTTGGCACAATTTTTTTCGTCAAGCGGCACAGGATGCGAAACTCTTCCCTGAATTTTGTCAAAGAAACGTGAGAGGTGTAATTCATCAAAAAGGCGCAGGAAAAACGTGAATTTTGCAACAAATCCCGATAAAAACACTCATTTCGTGAAAGGATTGTGGTAAAAACAGTCATTTTTTTAAAAGGCTGCGAAAAAAACATGAATTTCATCAGAGATGTGCAGAAAAAACGAGAATTTCACCATAAACATTAAATTATTGATTTTTTTTTTTGTTTGTAAATTTTAACTGATTGTTTGTTTTTTGTGTAAGTATTTTTAGTTTCTTTTTATATATTTTTTTTTCTGTATGAAACTCCCTTTTTCCTGAATCGCCGTCTCATTTATTGGTATTTATTTATATTTATCTTTTTATTTTATATTAGTAAGTTTTTTGGTAGTTGTGAGCAAGATTTTACCAGCATTCGTAACAAATTTTTCAAGATGGCGGAAAAACTTCAGTTTTAAATCTTTGTTATTTATAAATCCATGTTTTTACATCATTTTCTATTTTTGGGGCAAAATCATTGATTTATAAATAACAAAGATTTAAAAATGATGTTTTTCTGCCATCTTGAAAAGATTTTTGGCAAGATTTTGAAAAAATTTTTTTTGCCAAGTGGCACTCTTCCCTGAATTTTGTCAAAGAAACGCGAGAGGTGTAATTCGTCAAAAGGGCGCAGAAAAAAAGCAAAATTTTCAACAAATCCCGATAAAAACACTCATTTTGTCAAAAGGCTGCGAAAAAAACACGAATTTCATCAAAGATGTGCAGAAAAAATGAGAATTTTGCCATAGGGTTGCTCTCCCCCCCCCTCCCCCGCATGAGGTGGTTCATATTTTCTTCATTTGAAGGTTGACTTTTACAAACACTATTTTTTTTAATGCTTTTGAGGACTTACCACTATCTGAATAATCATGCATATCAATCACCTGTTTAATTGAGTCTGACTTAATGTTGTAAACTTACAATAACACTTTCCCGTCATTTTTGACGGGGCCATATGCTAGTATAGGATAAAACCGTACAATAGGATCAAACCGAATACCTTAATTTTGACTCAATTTGAGCATCCTTCAAGCGGTAAATGGTTGAAATTCTTAGCTTTAAGCCAGAAGGGGAAACGGCAATTACGACAGCTTCATACTTACATTTATGCAGTTTCTGTGTTTAAAATGTTCTTTTATATATATGTTATAAAATTTATGAGATGCTCTATAACCTTCTTAATTAGTATACTTTCCCCGTAGTAGCTAACTCGATTTCTATATCTGCCTCAAGTAGCACTTCAAATTGTTAGAACCCCATAAGACCCCATATTACCAAGTATAGCCTATTTTCGATAATCATCAGTGCAGACATATGTTCGATGTTTCTGACACTTCTCAAACACCATAATTTTTCGGCTACTTCAAATCCCAATTAAATTCAGAAGTAACTCGCAACACATGGCCCAATTATCAAGTATTTATAACTTTTAAATCTAGGAGAGCATGAACACGCAACCTATATTAAAGTGAAAGCCAATTGGATATCCAAGATGGATAGCCAATTTATCCAAGATTACTCAAGAGCATCTAATATAAAACTCTAAGGCTATAAATTTTCATAAAGTAGTTTCTTCAAGAGGTAATCTTCTCTTAGAACTTTAAATTCCCGCAGGTGTCTACGAGCAGCGCTTGTAAACAGACACGGGATTGGGACTGCTCGGATTGATCCCAGCGGATCATACCCTTGGATGACTGTGATCTTTGTCTAATATGTCCTCTACGCCCAATAAAGCAATGTATGAACGAACTGTGTGTGTTTTTTAAGTAAGAATGTCGCCATCCACGACTCCAAAACGTAGTTTTTAACACACAAACACACACACATATATACATTTTTTTCTAGTTTTCAACATTTTCAAATATTAACATAATTTAAGTTACTGACACTTTTTACATTTTTAAGCATCCCATATTTAATAAGCATTTATTTTTCACAATGAAACTGTTGCTAGCATATAAAAAGCACATTTTTAATGCTTTCTTTCCGATCCACATTATTTTGGGTTTTCTTACGTAAGATAAACAAGGATATTTGAAAACAATTGAAAAGCCTATAAAGAATGTTTGAAGAAAAGGCAGTCGAATCTACAAGGACAAAGGTGGTTATGATTTTTACAAGCCCACACAGCACACTTTCTCTATAAGATGTCCATTTATAGTCTAATTATAGCTATAACGTCCACAACGTCTTTTATATCTGCATAGCATTAAAGAAATAGATGTCTATCAGACAGTTTCCACTTAGCTTTCTATGAAACGTCTGTGACCTGCTATAGACGTATTATAATTACCCTTGTTTGGACGTCCAAAGGAAATGCTCTTTTCAACATATAATAGGAGTACTTTTATTTGCGTCTGATGGATTTGCGAATAAAACATATTATGCATGTCTTATGGAAAAAAAACTTCTACTTCAACGCCCTGCTCGGTACCGATCGTCAATCTCTATTTCTTTCCTCCGTTTTTGCAACGCGCGTTGCTGTCCGTTGCTCGCTATTAATGTTTGTGTTTACGTTGAACTGAAGCACGCTTATATTCAATTCAAGCTTCAAGCAAGACGTCCTGCTTACTTCAGATCAGAATTTCTTGAAAAACGACTTTCTTAAAAGGTAAGTTATTCATTTCTTCGTTCATGCATTTACTTTCCTGTTTAATTTATATTTTAACACTCGGTTGCATCTTACAGATAATAAGTTTTAGGCTTAATGTTACGGTAGGTTTATTTTCAATTTTGTTAATCGTAAATTTTCATAATTATATTCGTAATTTGTTTCTAGTTTTTGTGATGTGAGGCAAAATAACATATAATTATAGTTAGTAACTGATTTTCGTCCGAAATAACGTTATAAAAGTTGTATAAATATGAAAAGTAAATCGTGCATTTTGCGATACAGCGATAGCAGTAAAATGGGTTTTTTGAGAATAGAAATCAAGTGTTAATGATTATTAATACTCGATTAATATCCTCTAAAAACGTGATTCGAGTCACTTATTGTTTTGCTTATCTCCCGGTACTTGATAATACATTAAATGTTATAATCATTAAACACTCCAGTTTTACGACTGTTACTTTCCACATTTGTACAACTTATACAGCAATATTTCGAGTGAAAATTAGTAACTATCTAGAATTAATTGTTCTTTTGCCTTAAATCGCAAAAACTAAAAAAAAATTATGAACGTAATTAAGAAAATTTATGACTAACAAAAATGAAAATAGACCTATCATAACATGAAGCCTAAAATTTGTTATCGCTCTTGCTATTTACTTTTGCTACTTACACTTGCTTTTCTTAATTACTCTTCACTGTAAAAAAAAAATCCGTCAATATACACAAACTTTTCCGTAAAATTTTACAGAATAGCTTCATCTTTCCAAGAAAACAGTACAATTTCCGTAATTGACATTATGAGATTATAAATCCGTTTAAATACAGTAAGTCTTCCGTAAATTTTACGGAATGTCTCTGTATCGCTTTCAAAACAGTACAATTTCCGTAAATGATGTTTAGAAATAACTGACATGTTTGGAAAGTGAAGGAATTAATTGTTGTATGCAAGGACGGATCCAGCCCTTAAATTAGAGGGAGGGGAGGGGGGTTATGCCCCTTTTTGGGGGGGAAGGGTGGGGGTCACACCATTTCATGATCAATTTTCTTATTGAAGGCTATTCCCAAATTAAAACTGGCGATTTTTCTGATACATTCGTGAATTCATTTTTATTCATAAATACAAAAAATTTGCATTAGTATTCGTAAATATATATATATCAGGTTGTAACGAAAGTTTCCCGCCACAGCTAATACGATCTGTGCAAGTAGTTCATGTTGACGTGTTTGCTCATATTTTGTCAGACTATTTTGACATTTGAAAGAAAGAGACTTGCTTTCTAACACTTTATTGTTAAATTTTAAAAAAAATGTCATTATCATTAAGTACAGGGTATCTGAAATGGAGCTACCATGCTACCAGATTAGAACCATCATTTACTTCCAGTTCTGTTGCAAAAAGTCAGCTACAAAATGTCACCGAACAAAGTGTACCGCTTTAGGTACTAGTGTTGTATCATATGATACTGTGAAGTTTTGGCGGAATGGTGGTTATATAGAATATTACTCTTAATTATATATAGTATAATTAGTATTATGTAATAGTAATTTGGCTGAAAACTTTCGTTACAACCTAATATATATATATATATATATATACATATATTTTATTCAGATACCAAGAAATCGAAGCATTTCCCATTTTCTTATAAATGCGAAGAATGATTCAGAAATGTTGTCAAGTTAGCATTTTAAGCAAAATTTTAGGACTTGAGAGCCACAGAAATGTCGTCATGAGGGAGCAATTAGCATTCCCGTCCGTAAATTTTGTTTAAAAAGCCAAATTTTATGGAATTTTTGGAAAGATCCTTTGCTTTTATTGAAAAATAGAAAACTCTTTTTAATCACATAGTTTCAGAATAAGTGCACTTGCAAATTTCTTGAGATTAAAAATATTTTCACGGATGTATCAGAAATTACCTAATTTTGATTTGAGTAGAGCTTTAAAGAGCCAGAGAGATTCAGATTGTTGAACGGGGATTGGGGGGGGGGGGGCGGTCATGACAATTGGATCCGCCACTGGTTGTATGTACTTGTCTTACAGTGATATTATTTTCAATGAAACTCCAATATGTGGCTCTATATGGAAAATATATCTAATGATTTCCCAATGTGTCGGTTTTACGTGGGTTTTCAAGTAAAACCGCTAAAAGTTTTGGAGCCATCTATGCATGTACATTTAAACTATACAACTAGCTCACTCCCCTATGCTGGAATGATATATACATGCTAAAATATATCCATAACTTTAATACATTGCAACACGGGTAATGAGGTTGATTAATATTAATTTTATATGAGGAAATTAATTTTTATGATTCTTACTATTCGTACAGTGTTAGCACCAAATGACTCTAGGTAAGCGATATAATTAACAATTCCCTTCAGGGATATCCAAAGAAAATTTAATATATTAAATATTAAAATTATAATTAATCAATGCGCTGTGTCATTTTTTTCGTAGATCGTTTACCTTCTAAGTCTGTAATTTCTTTTATATAATAATTTTTTTAGTAAATCATATAGATAAATAGATTATTTATTTTATATTCCCACATCTACAAGAGAAAAATATTAATTAAGAATTAAAATAAAGAAAAGAATACTCATATTCAATCTTGATTACATTTTATTATAGGAGAAAATTTACAATAAAAAAAGTTATTTACATATTGTGGGTTATATATTTTAATAGTAATGCTGATGCACATCTTTATATATATATTTACCTATTTCAATTAATCAATCTATTTAATTAATTTTATAACACGTGAATATCACCATAGTCCGTTACTTTCATAGGTAATGCTTATTACTGGTAAAAACAATGGAATAAAATCATCATGGACTACCTGATCCACTGCCCCCGGCAGCATGTAGAATTCTCGTTGCTCCGTGAATATCCCACACGTAGGCACAAAAGGTCTCCAAAAAATGTTGACACAAAATATTAATCCTTAATCGGCCATCACATGTATTTTTAAGCCAATGTTGGGGTAACTTATTTTTTTATATATATATTTTATATGTTATTCATGGTACAGCAATCTGCTAAAATCCAACCGCAGCATCTTATTTTTTTGCTGCCATCAGCATTGGGATAAAATTTGCAAGTGAAGTCTGTCTCTTACTTACACTGAAAAAACAAAAAAAACGGACATTGTCCTGTTTACATTATTTATGCAAACATAAAATTATACCATATAGCTAGAAAATTTGCATACAGAGTTGCCACCCATCTTTACAGGCGAATATCATTGGTCGACTCTGAATTTATGTGGCGCAACCTTATAGGTTGAGTTTTTGCTGTACCCAGTTATATTTATTTTTACTTTATTCCGTGTGTGTGGTCCTTCTGGTCAAAGGTCAGCTGTAAATTTCGTTGTTATGCCTTCGTGTTGTCCTACACAACTATAAATCGTAATTTCGATGACTTTTGTAGATTTATTAGTATCGTAAATTTTATCTGTACGATACTTTACCAAGACATGCACTTAACCTAGTTCAGGTTCTATTATAGTCATACGAATGCTTCTTTTTATATGCTGCCTCGTATATAATAACATCATAGTTTATAGATAAAAGTTAAAGTTTGTTGGAAAGACATCTTCTTTCCATCATCTCCGCCTCCAATATGGAAAAAAAAAGAAATTTAGTGCAACGTGTTTCTTTCTTTTTTTTTTTTTTTTTTGCTTGACCCTGCTCCTTCAGCTGGAATATAAAGTCCCATGTCATTGTCCAGCACTTTGTGTGCATCCTGTCCTATGTTGTATATATAGAGTCATTGACACTCACTGAGTATCATAGTGGTTTGGATGGCTTGAAGATGTGCATAGCAAGTCCTTTTATACGCCAACAGTTCTGGTGTACGGATCACGTCGTCGAGGCATAACTGTCGTAGTAGATTGCACTGTATTTATTAATTATTCCATTGTTTGCAATTTAGCACTCAACAATTTAATGTTAAATTAGCCAATTGTATATCAAAGCAACCAATTTTGGAATAAGTAAGATAATAAAAGCCAAATTTCTACCATACGATATGTAAATATGAATAGGCAAACAGTTACACATTAAACTAACATTACACATAAAAGACAATTCATTATATTTCATATATAATAATAAAATACTCAAAGAGACAAAATTTGTATACAATTATTACATTATGAACTCGTGAACATACGATATAAATTTTTTATATCATCCAAATCTACTGGTTCTTTAATTTATTGTTTCGCTGATAGAATGTATGTGTTTTTACTATTATTATTATTATTATTATTATTATTTATTTTTTTTTATTTATTTATTTATTTTAAATAAGTGGTGTATATTTACATATACATCGCTTCTGAATCGCTAACTGCCACTAAAACAAACATGCTCGTATTTGATTATCTGACTTAACAAATGATATTTGATTCAAAGAAAGAGATGAATCAGGTTTCTCCTAAGCGCAAATCCGATGCATTTCAAGAGCAGCGAGAGACATTTCATTCCTCTCTCGGCTATGGAGAAAACTGGTTGCAAGATCGACTTATCGATAAAGAAAAAAAACTCGTTACAGTCCTAATCACTTTGTCTCCCCCATGAAAATTTATGGACTGTGCTGCAAAAGCGCGGGACCGACTGAGGGGTCAACTGATTACATGAATTTTCCCACAGTATCTAGTCGCCACCGTAATAGCGTTGCCGGTTTGGGAGCGCAAAGAAAAAAAAACTGAAATCGTGCCATATTGGACTCAACACTAGGAATCTGCGAGAATGTCTAGGCCTGAATGTATATTTTCATAACTGCAACATTCATTAATAATCTTTTTTTTTTTTTAGAAAACATCAGCAGCAAGACGAGTATCCTGCCTAATTCGCATAAAATCTAAAAGGCGCAGATCTGCTGGCTCCAATGGATAGAACAGAAATGAAGGAGTAAGTTTTACTGGTACCCCTTAAGGTTTGTATAATATAGTACTAGTCGAGGTATGAAACAACAATTTGAAGGTAAGAAAGTAGTCTTGACGTGTACCTCGTAAGCACGACTAACATTATAAAAATTTATATGTAACTCCCGCTAAATAATCCAATATCACTCAATGATTGAATGTTTTTATAATTTATGTTTTAATGTTGTTGTGGAGAATAAAATATAAGTAATATTTTAGGTATGTTTTTTTTTGAAAGATTGGCCAGTCTATGCGCTCCTATTAATATTATTATTTATCATAAGCAATACCTAAACATCTCATTATTTTATATGTTTTTTATATGCATTATGTATTGAGAGTCACATTGTATTATACACAGGTACTAGTATTTTTACGATTATGGGTTAAATGTTAATCACAAATGTGTTATTTATTTATTTATTTATTTGCATAATTTAACAGTGTTAAACTAAACTGTGTTATGCCTACAGGAGGTATATTATTAACCCTTATGTTTTAATTCCCACTAGCATGTGAAAACCTACCTACGAAGTAAGTAGAGTCTGAACAAAAATAACTCGGTGCGAACAAAAAAAAACGAGGGGTGGGGGGGGGGGGGTAAACGGAACCAACAAAAAAATATGAGGATCTAATCTACAAAATTCCTAATTATTACATTTTATTCTTTTTGTTACATCCATAACAAAATATGCTTAAATGACTACCCTTGTACTTAATTTTATCTTAATTTAATTAGCGGTGGAGACAGAATGCTACGGAAAAACTGGATGCCGTGCCTATTAATAATAAATGTCCAAACTCTATAACGAAAATCGGTGCACCACCCTGTTGCCAGCAACAAGGAAATCAACATTACAAGAGAAGGAATTCTCATAAACAGGTACGATTTATTTTGTACTAAATTACCAGAAACCAAATGTATAAAATTTTAATTGAGAAATCCCATTTAATTTATGTAATTAAAGGCTAAAAAGATATTTGTTTATTTTTATTTTACAGAAAAGAAACAAGAAAGGTTTAGGTAATATAGCCTAATTTATTTAAACATTGATATATTCCTCGTTAGTTACCTGATTATTTTTAAAAGCAATACATCATTTATTTATTGCCATATTTAGTATTTTATTTATTTATTGTTACGTGAAAAAAAATTATTTTTTTTTATTTTCAAAAAAGGTAACTGTTTACTTAATTCGAATTAGAATAAAAGGAGTGTTGTCCAAGCCCTGAATAATTTTCAGATTGGCAATCAAAACGGAAACCTCTTTTAAATTTTTTTTTTGTTAATTAATGAACATGAGAAAGAAAATATAATTTATTATCTTCGTGTAAAATCCAGTGTAATGTAATTTAAATGACAATATTTATATAATTAATATTTTATATGACCTTACAATTCAATTAATAGACTGAGTAACAGTAATACTTTTTAATTTATTTAACTTAATTTTTTTTTTATTATTAAATTTACTGCATGACTTCAATTATTTGAGAGTAAAATAGTGATAAGTTCACCCTGTTAAATAAGAAAAAAGAATAATTTTTATAATATGTACACTGTTGTACTAAAGAAAAAAAAATTTTTATGTATAGCAAATTTCATAATAATAACTAACAATGCATATTCCCTGCCTCAACTGTAATTTATGTCAGCCCTATTGGCAGAAACATGCTATAAGGACTAGCCGCTAAATCCCAAGGTATTAATAAATATTAAAATTAAACTAATTTATTTTTACTATTAATAAGAAAATAAGAAAAAAAAATTATAATATTTTGTAATAAAAATGCTTGAAAATTAGGATACTCATAATATGTTATACTTTGCAGTTGACTCTCTGAGGAATGATACGACAAGGAAAAAAATAAGTAAATAAATCAAGCGAAGCAGAACTTCAGGACGTTTCATTCCAGCCTGCCTCTGATTGAAAATAAGTAAGCAAAATTTCATTTATTGCATGCCATAGAATTGTACCAATGTTTTTTTTTTTTTTTTTACTGATCAAAACCTTATGTGCACAAAATTGTTCCTTCGTAACTGGCCATTCCAAAGCAAACTAACTCTCTGGCGCGCAGGTCGGAGGGTGCGGGGGGGGGGAAACTAATCTCTCTCTTCCGCCTAAAAAGATGGACAGAGGAGAAAAATTCCGCTTTTAGCACCACGAGATGGCGCTCCTCCTCAAAACATTGACCATCATCGTAAACAAAAGCCACAGCTCCCAAACTTTACGCTGCGCGTTGGGGGAGAAAAAAAATTGGTTTAAAAGAACCGGCTGTTCTACACGATGTATTTTATTTTATTTTATATATATATATACAGGTATATAGCACACCTACACTTAAATTTCCCATATAATGTGTATATAATGTCCTCTCTGAGAATTTATCCATGTGTAGTATAACCCACAAATTTCACTTGAAAAAAAAATATCTATATACAACACAAATGTACATGAAACATTTCATTGATAAATTAACGAATATTCTTGAATAATAAAAAAGGTATGTATAACGATAAATGAAATAACGCATATTACTTTCATAAATACAGTAATATATGAAAAAAAAATATATATGAAATATATATATATATATGTCGAACGACTTTTATGTACGTTGATTACCTTCCTGCTCCGACCCGTTATGAATTTGGCATGCTCTAGACTCGACTTTCGTTGTGGAGAATAATTGAGAAATATGGCTTTTAATCGGATCTTTGAGCGGGTTTTGGAGCTCTGTTAAAAGGTAATTATTATTCCGAAACCTTCTTACGACTTCGAAAGGACCTCTCCATTTAGGCTGAAATACTCCCGGTGTACCCACACATTTTAGGTAACACTCTTGCCCGATTCTTAAAAATTTTACTTTCTGCATTTCGTCGTTATTAATATACTCGGCTAACATTCGTTCTTGATTATGTAGCGCAAATTTTTTTATTTCTTCCAAATGTTGTACCATATTTTGCACATATGTTGCTGTAATAATATCTTGTGTGGGAAGGTGGATGGAAAATGGGTTTCTAATATCTCTCCCAAAGAATAAGAGACATGGCGGGACACCTGTTGCGCTGTGAGGGGAAGAATTATAAAGTAATTTAAAATAGTCCAGCCTAGTATCCCACTCTAATGTAGTTTTACTCATAGCTGTTATCGAGTTTTTTAATATCTTATTCGTAACTTCAGAAATTCCATTCGTTTCTGGGTGAGTGACGCTGCTAAATTTTAATTGTATATTTAAGGAATCCATGTATTCTTTGAACACTTGAGAGTGAAAATATTTGCCGTTGTCTAAAGTTACGGATTTGCATAAACCATAACGGCTAAAGTATCCGTTCAGTACGTTCAAAAGTGTCTGGGTTTTATAGTTGCGAATAGGAACAGCTTCTAAGAATCTTGACGTTGAGTCCACAATAACAAAAATGTATTTATGTTTTTTCAAAGACATAGGGAGTAACCCTTTTAGATCGATATGAATTGCTGAACCGACCTCTTGGTCCTTTACTATTTTTTGTGTAGGCACCTTGATTGTTTGGTGCTGTTTGGTAGTATTGCATGGTATACATTTATTACAATGATTCTTTATATCACGGTACATTCCGTGCCAATAAAATCTACTCTTTATAATATCATAAGTTTTTTTAAAACCGAAATGAGGTTTATGTGCATCTTTTATTATTTCCATTTTAAGTGACTCTGGAGCGATAAGTAATTCTTTGCCATCAGATCCAGGTTTTAAAATTAATATATCTTTATGGTTTAGAACAAACTTTCGAGTAATTTTATTCTTTTTGTTGTTTTTAATTTTACCGATAATTTTCTCTAATTTATCATCTTGTAATTGCTGCTCTTTGATATTTTCATCAACCAAATCTTTATTAACGACAAACAGTGAATTTTGTAGTTCGTTTCTAGCTGTTAAATATTTAAATTACGAGTGGAATAATCTGCTGGATTGGCAACACCCGGAATAAATTCTATTTCATAGCTAAACGGTGCGAGATTGTCGATCCATCTAGCTACAATATCAGGCTGTTTCTCTAAATTTAAATAAT
Organism: Maratus speciosus; assembly: GCA_963932465.1. Lineage (NCBI taxonomy): Eukaryota > Metazoa > Arthropoda > Arachnida > Araneae > Salticidae > Maratus > Maratus speciosus. The sequence continues at coordinate 168,142,284 of OZ010787.1, read as the reverse complement.
ATGTTAGGGCTTTGAAATCCGTGCGTATAATGAATTTCCTACCTGTTAAAATGTATTTAAAATACATTACTGCCTCGTGTATGGCGAGTAATTCTAATTTAAAACTAGGGTAATTCTTCTCAGGATTTCTTAATTTTCTTCCAAAAAATTCAATTGGTTGGAGAACGCCATCATACTCTTGTCCCAATATGCCCGAAATTGCGGTTTTAGCCGCATCCGTGATTAGAATAAAATCTTTCGAAAAATCAGGGGTTTTTAAAGTAGGATTCTGTATAATAGCAGCCTGAATTTCTTTGAATGCATTTTCTTCTACTTCCGACCATTTAAATTTTACTTTATCTTTAGTGAGATTAATTAAAGGGTCTACTATTTTAGAATAGTCTTTAATAAGTGATCTAAAATAATTGGAGAGACCAAGGAGTGATTTGACTCCTTTCTTATTTTTAGGTCTAGCTAAATTTTGAATTTTGTCAATATTTCTTTTTGAAGGTGAAATTCCTTCCTTATTAAGGGTGAATCCTAAAAATTCGATCTCTTCCATGCAGAGTTGCATTTTAGTTGGTTCAATTGTAATATTGTTTTCAATGAATATGTTCAGTACATTGTCTAATAGTTCTATCATTTCCTGTAATGAGTTTGTTGCCAGTAATATATCATCGACGAAGTATGTCACTTGACTTTTATCAAAGTGTCCTAATAATATATCCATTAATTCTGCGAAGTAATCCGTACTGAGACGTGTGCCGAAAGGTAGTCTTAAATAAGAAAATTTTCCATGTTCTGTAATAATAGCAAGTTTGTCTGTATCTTCTTCTCTTAAAACGATTTGATAGAAGGCCGAGTGTAAATCTAGAACAGTGTAGTACTTTTTGCCGCCTATTGTCTGCAAAATCCGTTTTATGTCAGGTATCGGATAGGCATAGTTTTGCAAAATTTCGTTAAGCAAACGAAAATCAGCAGCGATGCGATACTTAACTTCTTCTACGTTTTCGCCTTTCTGTGTAACTTTTTTTTTTACAAAAATAACTGGAAACGCGTAATCAGAGTGACATTTCTTTATTATATTAGCTCTCAAAAGCTTATCAATTTCTGACTTAGCATACTCCTTTACACTATGTGCCGTTTTATATGGTTTTGTTTGTATAGAATAATTGTGCATTAAATTAAATCTGGGTACAACTAAAGATGTTTTTCCAAGAGTGTAATAATTTTTGGAGAATGCATAAGCATTCTTTAGTAATAATTCTTGTAATTTTGCTTGTGTATCAGTATCCAGATGTTGTAAATTAAAATCCTCTGGACTGAGTTCCGCCTTTCTGCGTTCACGAATTTCCTCTAAAGAAATGTTGATAACTTTTACTATTGGATCTGATTCTTGACTGCTATTGTCATTTTCTGACGCTATCTCAAAATGCTTGGAAATTCTTCCGATATTCATTCCCTCTACTAAATTTAATTTCTGCTGCGAGTCGTTCCTGATAATTATGTTAATTTTATTATCTTTGCCAATTTCGTGAATTGATGTGTCATAATGTATGTTAATGTTATGTTTAATTGGTTCTAACATTATAGTGTCATTAATAATAAATTGATTTGGGCATATTAATTCAGTAATTACTCTCTCACCTGGACATATCTCTGAGTTTTGAGATATCTTAGCTGAAATAATATTTTTACGTGATATTTTTCTTTTTTTGTTTTTATTTCTTTGTTTTCTTATGTTAATTTCCTGTGGTTCATGATTGTCATTTGTACTAATGGGAGATGGAGTTAAATTGTTTATCTGCCCCTGAGATGTGTCTCTGAGAAAATTCAGTGTAATGTTTTTATTTTTTAATTTCATGGTTTTATCCTCAAAATCCAAAATAATTTTGTTTGTTTTGAGAAAATCAAAACCGAGTAGCATATTATAATCACGGCCAAAATCTGAATTTGTGATATAAAATGCACCTGACACGAATACATTTTCCAATTTGAAGGTTAATTTGATACATTGTTTGAAAGCAATTGTCGAATTAGTGAGTGTTTGAATTTTTACCTGATTACATAAATTTTTATATTTAACTTCTGCATTCTTTAGTTGCTCAAATAAGGAGGGTGAGGCCAGGCTGACCGCAGCCCCACAATCTGCCAAGGCGGTGATTTTAATACCCTTTATTTCAAAACTAATAATTGGAAGGCTTTCTATATTATTACTTTTCACGCTAGCAATCAATTTGTAAGAATTGTGTGACCCGTCCATGAGAGACTTACGCGGGTACCTTTTATTTGAATCTGTAAGTCCCTCAATTAATTTCCCTGTTTGTCTTTAGGTTTCTGTTCATAATCTTTATTTTGTTTATATTTGTTTTTGTGAGAACTGTTTTTATCCTCTTCTGAATTTCTATTATTTCTATGGTAGTTTCTCTGATAACTTCCACTTGTATATCCTCCATACCCATTACCCTGGTTATATGAATTGTAATGGTCCTGATTATAACCGTAGTTGTAATTAGGTAAATTGGGGTAGGGTGGGGGCATAAAGTTTAGGTGGGGAGGGGGTGGGGAGTAATACATGTAGTTAGGAGGTGCATAATGCATAGGGTTCGGATGGAAATTTTGATGCATATATTTAGAATTTTGTGGGAAATTTCCCTGATACTGGTAACTGTTATCTCTTCCGCATTTGCTATCTGAATTCTGCTCGTTATGAGGGGTTGTTTTGTTTCTCTCAGCGGCATTACTTTTATTTTGGTCTTTGTCACCTTGGAACCAGCAATTTTGATTGGAATGCGTTTTAGAATTGCAATGATCGCAATATTTAGTTACATTATTTGCATTCGAATTCATATGTACTTTAATGTTGTTTAATTCACTAGTCAATATTTTAATTTTCTCAACACTTTCCATATTCATTTTTACTAATTCCTTCACTAATTCAGGGTCCTTATTAGCAGCGATATTGTTGAGATCTTTAACATCGACATGTGCAAAAGCTCTCTCTAATTTTAATGCCATCTCACATGCAGTGTTAAAATCCTTCGGAGAATCCTTACGAATTTCTAAGCTAAAATCGCTTCTAATTGCATCCAGAAATCTAGACAACTTTACCATTTGCGTAAATTTGGAGTCATTATCATCCCCAATATCCTGTCCACTTTTTTTTTATATATAAGTCCGCTGCTGCTTTAAATTCTAATATAAAGTCCGCCATATTTTGATCCGGTTTCTGCTTAAGGGAAAAAAATTTTGTTTGTGCCTCACTGAAACTACATTTTATCTCGAATAATTCTTTTAATTTCTTTCTGAAATTGTCTAAATTACTCTCCGAAAATAATTTTTCATCCCTCATTAATTTTTCTTTAGCGGGACCAACGATTCTTGCCTTTAGAATCGTTAATTTAGAAATCGGGCTTAATTCGGTTTGATTGATTAAATTATCAAATTGTAATAAAAAGGAATTTATGTTAGATTCTCTTTTTCCATCATAATTAGGTAGTAAGCCGATTACACTCTCGGCAGTTATTTTGTCAGTGGCCATGATATATGTGTTTTTCTGGGGTGTATTGTTAATCGTAATAGTAGTTTTCTTATTACAATTTTTATTATTTATATTCTTGTTACTACTTTTATTATTATTTGAATCTACACTACTTTCTTTCTTTGTATTTGCCAGTTCTTTTAATTGTTTCCTAGTTGTAACTCCACTTACCCTTGTATTATCTCTATGACTTTTACGTTTACAATTATTACTCATTAAATAAGAATATAATGTAAACTCAGTAATATTTTTTTTTTTATCAAGAGCGACACAATATACCATCCAAAATAACGCCTAGTTATTAGTATCAATTTTATACATGTAAATAAAATTTTAAAAGATAGTAATACACATCAACACTGCGAAATAGTGAAAAGGGTTTTAAAAAAAATGTACAGTATTATAAAATGGCAAACTGTTAATTTCGCTTAACTGCATTAAATTTGCAAATTTTATACACAGTGATTTAATAATTATGACCAAAATTATTTATTTATCAAGTACTGTGATTGCATTTATCATATTAATTTACTCATTTGTTTCCATCAAACATATAATTACTATTATTATTGAAGTTTACAATGTACATAAGATATTTTCATTACTCAGTGAAAACACAAAGAAATTTTGTTTTTCAATTTCTGTTGTAAGTTATATATACATATATATATAATAATTTTATATGATGAGCACAATAATATTTTCTCTTGTAGTATAGTAATTTCTGTTTGCCGATTCATATGTACTACTAAAACCGACTATGGTGATACACGTAAAAAAAAGGAAAAAGAATTTTTTTTTTATTAATAACCTATGGTTCGGTCTCCTAAAATTCAATTAATTAAATTAATATAATTAGGAAAAGGCTAAGGCACCATTACAACTAGCTCACTCCCCTATGCTGGAATGATATATACATGCTAAAATATATCCATAACTTTAATACATTGCAACACGGGTAATGAGGTTGATTAATATTAATTTTATATGAGGAAATTAATTTTTATGATTCTTACTATTCGTACAGTGTTAGCACCAAATGACTCTAGGTAAGCGATATAATTAACAATTCCCTTCAGGGATATCCAAAGAAAATTTAATATATTAAATATTAAAATTATAATTAATCAATGCGCTGTGTCATTTTTTTCGTAGATCGTTTACCTTCTAAGTCTGTAATTTCTTTTATATAATAATTTTTTTAGTAAATCATATAGATAAATAGATTATTTATTTTACATTCCCACATCTATAAGAGAAAAATATTAATTAAGAATTAAAATAAAGAAAAGATTACTCATATTCAATCTTGATTACATTTTATTATAGGAGAAAATTTACAATAAAAAAAAGTTATTTACATATTGTGGGTTATATATTTTAATAGTAATGCTGATGCACATCTTTATATATATATTTACCTATTTCAATTAATCAATCTATTTAATTAATTTTATAACACGTGAATATCACCATAGTCCGTTACTTTCATAGGTAATGCTTATTACTGGTAAAAACAATGGAATAAAATCATAATGGACTACCTGATCCACTGCCCCCGGCAGCATGTAGAATTCTCGTTGCTCCGTGAATATCCCACACGTAGGCACAAAAGGTCTCCAAAAAATGTTGACACAAAATATTAATCCTTAATCGGCCATCACATGTATTTTTAAGCCAATGTTGGGGTAACTTCTTTTTTTATATATATATTTTATATGTTATTCATGGTACAGCAATCTGCTAAAATCCAACCGCAGCATCTTATTTTTTTGCTGCCATCAGCATTGGGATAAAATTTGCAAGTGAAGTCTGTCTCTTACTTACACTGAAAAAAACAAAAAAAAAACGGACATTGTCCTGTTTACATTATTTATGCAAACATAAAATTATACCATATAGCTAGAAAATTTGCATACAGAGTTGCCACCCATCTTTACAGGCGAATATCATTGGTCGACTCTGAATTTATGTGGCGCAACCTTATAGGTTGAGTTTTTGCTGTACCCAGTTATATTTATTTTTACTTTATTCCGTGTGTGTGGTCCTTCTGGTCAAAGGTCAGCTGTAAATTTCGTTGTTATGCCTTCGTGTTGTCCTACACAACTATAAATCGTAATTTCGATGACTTTTGTAGATTTATTAGTATCGTAAATTTTATCTGTACGATACTTTACCAAGACATGCACTTAACCTAGTTCAGGTTCTATTATAGTCATACGAATGCTTCTTTTTATATGCTGCCTCGTATATAATAACAACATAGTTTATAGATAAAAGTTAAAGTTTGTTGGAAAGACATCTTCTTTCCATCAATATAGTATTTTAACACTGTAGTATTTTACTTTCTTTCTTTCTTTCTTTTTAAATAAAAAGTTTTTAAATTGTTTTTAAATATTTTTTACAATATTTATAAAAAATAATCTGACATTTAAAGAAATTTTATTAATTCTTTTTAAGTTTCAGACAGTTGCGAAGGAAATGTTACAGTTTATTTTTCATAATGATTTTAAAATAATACTTATTATTATTTTTAAAAAAATTGAAAAACTATTTTTAATTTTAATATTTTTTAATCTATTCACTTTAACGGATTCGCACATAAAGCTTAAAACATATCTGAAACATAATAACGAAATTATAGATGTATATACAAATAAATAAATAAAAATAATTGTACATTAAAGTTTTTAAAATCTTTAAAAAAAGAAGCAATTATTACTTATAATACATTCTTTCATGCACGTAATATTTTAAAGACAATTTTTTTCTTTTTATAAAGCATGAAATTAAAAAGCTAAATTTTCAAAATTATGGAAATATTCAGAATTGTACACTCAATTGAAAAATATCTCCAACGAAAATACGTTCCTTGTTTAACATAGTGCCTTTACTTCATAAAAAGCATCTGAAATAAGTAACGATATTTGGAAACGTAACTCGAGTCCCCAATGGCATGGTGGATAAGAGCGCTAATCTGGTAGAGGCCGGTTCCCAGTTCCACCCTAGGTAAGTGCTGTTTCATTACTGTTATTTGAATAAATTAGAGATACGCTACCTTGATAAACGTATCCGTTGAAATTGATAAAGGTGTAAGTTTCTCGAAAAGTTATGATTTTTTTTTTTTTTTTTTTTTTTTTTTTTGCATTTGAAACAAAAAATTTTAAATAGGGATATATGAAAAAGAAAAAAAAAAAAAAAAAAAAAAAAAAAAAAAAAAAAAAACGGAAAAATTTTGTGAAAAAACGGAAAAATTTTGTGAAAAAACGGAAAATTTTCTGGAATTTACGGAAAAAATTTTTTCCGTTAAAAAACGGAAATAGTACTGGCGTCTGGATTGCCAATACTATTAACTGAATTTTTTTTTACAGTGTTGTTATTTATTGACATCCCTAAAACTTTGCTAATTAGTTAGCTAACAATTTTATTATTTTTTTTAGCGTGACCATCTGAACTTCCGCTGTATATTTATGCTTTTATGCACACTTCTATTCTTACTGATGTAGCATGCAAAGTTTCCCCCGGGCACTTTCAGGAGGGTGCTGCATCCCACCTGCCCTTTGGTTTACAATATACCCTTCTTGCCTCTCAATTAAAAAAAAGGTGCCTTTTTTTAGTATTAAAAAGTTTGCTTACATAGTAAAATGTTACTCATGTTGTTTTGAAAAGAGATATCTAAGTTTTAAATATTAAAAGTGACTTTAAAAATCAAAAAAGTGCCCTTAATAATAAAAGCAATGCCCTTTTCTCACCGACAGCACCCTGCCCTTTTTTAAACCAGAGGAAAACTCTGAGAACACTTAGTGTTTTTGCATCATAATTGGAGGTGCAAAAATGTAGATTAATTATTAGCATTTTATGGGTTGATCCAGATAAAATTTTGGCCATATTCAGTTTAGGCCTCCCTCAGAATAGAGCACCTAATAAAACAGCTCCAATTAAACATTCCTTTGTAGAAAAACATACTCTTCAGTAGTAATTATTTGGTACTTTTATGTTAGCCAAGCTCAAATCTCCCCAATTTTTTCTTTTTTATCGCTAACAGCTGTTTTTTTTTTGTTTTTTTTTTTGTTTTTTTTTTGTGTGTGTGTGTGTGTGTGTGTGTGTGTGTAAATTTTATCTTGAAAATGGCTGTAACGATTTTGATTACATTTTGCGCCCTACCGTTTTCGGGCATGAAAAGACCATTGAAATGGGTCTCGTGTTCGAGAAAATTCGATTAGTGGGTCATTTTGGGTCATAATGGATCATGGTCAACCTAATTATATCTAAAGAACGGCTCAATCGATTTTGACTAAATTTTGTATCTAAACATTTTCGGGCACGAAAAGAGCATTGGGATGGGTCACGTGTTCCAGAAAATTTGATTACTGGGTCATTTTTGGGTCACTGTGGGTCAAGCTATTTTTATCTAAAAAATGGCTCCAACGATTTTCAGTAAACTCTATATTCTACAGTTTTGGATTACGAGAAGACCATTGGGCTAAGTCACATGTTCGAGAAAATTCCATTAGTGGGTCATTTTTGAGTCACCGTGGGTGAAGCTAAGTTTATCTAGATAACGGCTCTAAAACTTTTGAGGAAATTTTGCACCCTACTGTTTTCGGTCACGAAAAGATCATTATTGGGATGGGTCTCGTGTTCGAGAAAATTCGATTAGTGGGTCATTTTGGGTCATAATGGGTCAAGGTGAAGCTAATTATATCTAGAGAACGGCTCAATCTATTTTGACTAAATTTTGTATCTAACCATTTTCGGGCATGAAAAGAGCATTGGGATGGGTCACGTGTTCGAGAAAATTTGATTACTGGGTCATTTTTGGGTCACTGTGGGTCAAGCTATTTTTATCTAAAAAATGGCTCCAACGATTTTCAGTAAACTCTATATTCTACAGTTTTGGATTACGAGAAGACCATTGGGCTAAGTCACATGATCGAGAAAATTCCATTAGTGGGTCATTTTTGAGTCACCGTGGGTGAAGCTAAGTTTATCTAGATAACGGCTCTAAAACTTTTGAGGAAATTTTGCACCCTACTGTTTTCGGTCACGAAAAGATCATTATTGGGATGGGTCTCGTGGTCGAGAAAATTCGATTAGTGGGTCATTTTGGGTCATAATGGGTCAAGGTGAAGCTAATTATATCTAGAGAACGGCTCAATCTATTTTGACTAAATTTTGTATCTAACCATTTTCGGGCACGAGAAGACTATTGGGCTAAGTCACATGTTCGAGAAAATTCGATTAGTGGGTCATTTTTAGGACACCGTGGGTCAAGCTAAGTTTATCTAGATAACAGCTCTAATGATTTTGACGAAATTTTGCACCCTACTGTTTTGGGGCACGAAAAGACCATTGGGATGGGTCTCGTGTTCGAGAATGTTCGATTAGTGGGTTATTTTGGGTCATAATGGGTCAGGGTGAAGCTAATTATATCTAGAGAACGGCTCAATCGATTTAGACTAAATTTTGTATCAAACCATTTTCGGGCACGAAAAGAAACATTGGGATGGGTAACGTGTTCGAGAAAATTCGATTAGTGGGTCATTTGGGTCACCGTGGGTCCAGCTAAGTTTATTTAGATAACGGCTCTACGATTTTGACGAAATTCTGTAATCTATCGTTTTCGGGTACGAAAAGACCATTTGGATGGGTGACGTGTTCGAGAAAATTCGATTAGTGACTCATTATGGGTCAGGTTAATATTATACAGTTTCTGGGCATGAGAAGAGAGTTGGGCTAAGTCACATGTTCGAGAAAATTTAATTAGTGGGTCATTTTGGGTCACAATGTGTGAGGGTCCAGCTAATTGTATCTAAAAAACGGCTTAAGAGCCTACTCTAGTCAATTCAAAAGCCGAAATCCCATATCACAGATTAAGCGTTGCCACATAGGAGGCGTATCCCAGACACAAAGATTGGCATGTTAAAAGACCAATGATATTTCCTAAGCATGTAACTGACAAACAAAGTGGCCATCCCATAGCATAAAAATAGGCTTTATTTGCCTCCAGGCAAACAGGGGTATTTTAGACAAGCTGACCGGGAAAAAGTGATTAGCAGACAGGAATGAAGACAGGCTTCCAATTGCACCTTCTGAGAAAGCAGACCTCTACGCAGGTTTTCATTATTGGGACCCATTTTGTGATAAGTAAAAGTTATTTTTGGGAATTTTACTATATTTTTGTGAAAAATAATATTTTGTAACGAAAGCTAAAATCCAGTTACTCAAATTTGTAAAAGAGTTTTTGTTTTTCGCGATCTAGTTTCATTTACAAATTACACATTTTAAAACACTTTTTATGAAAAAGAATTTAAAAAAGGGGTCTATTTTATTAAAAGGAATTTTATGAAGGGGCACGTATTATTTAAGTTCATTTTTGTAAAGAGTCCCATTTTATTAAATTTATTTTTGTGAAGAGGCCCATTTTATTAAATTTATTTTTGTGAGGAGGCCAGTTTTATTAAATTTGTTTTTGCGAAGGGGCCTATTTTATTGAATAGATTTTTGTGAAGGCCCTAAATAGGCCCCAATTTCTACCTGGATCGACCCCTGGAAAGTTGTTCTGAAGTATAATAGGTTATTCACCAACACATTTTCAAAATCATATGCATATTTTTAAGTGCACGAAATTTACCTATATTCTTATTCAGATATTATAAAATCAAATACTTTTTGATTTACTTTTTGAGAAAGAATCAAGTACATTTTAATAATGTTGCACCATTTCAAACATAAGGAAATTGATACGTATTTATGAGGTGCAAAGCATTTATTACTCATTTACAGCACCTCACAAACGAATTCCATTGCATAATAGTCTACTTAGAAAATCTGTTTACAAAATATTTTAGTGATGTTACACTACTTCAAGTACAATGAAAATGATATACATTACTGTGGTTTCATACCATAACCATATACTTACTGTAGAATATGATGTGCGTATCACTTATCGTTCATTTACAGGAACACACAAAATTTATCGGATACAACACAAAAGTACTGTCTATTAGCAGTAATTTCTGGAAAGTACGGTTTTAGTTATGATACACATTTTTAAGTTACTACGTTTTGTGCACTATTATGTAATTGTGAAAGCGAGGGGTGGGGGGGGGGATACGGTGTGTCATATACAGAGCTGTACAAATGAATTAAAAAATTTTTAGCATATTGATAAACATTAATCCAGCCGAATCTTTGTCAAAAACGAATTAACTCAGATTTGGGGCCGAAAAAGTAAAAAAGCGGCCTTTGTGCAGATCGATCTCACCTATCCAATGCAAAAAAAAAAAAAAAAAAAAAAAAAAAAAAAAAAAAAAAAATTAAAAATTTTAAATACAAACGAGATATTTTGATAAATTTCTTCTATAGGATTAGCATTAGCGAGCAGGTGTATTCGCGCGACTGAAGTAGCCTCTTAGCATCACTCTCTGCTGATTTGAATTGCAACGAAATATGCTTATTATTTAATCAAAATGTTTCGAATAACCTTAAAAATTATTCGATTGCTTTTCAGAAGGCAAAAAAGAAAAGAAAACAACATATACACTAAGCATAAATATATGATCTGTGTATGCGGATTTCACCGCAATGGAATGTATTTGCTAAACGATTGAAAATTCGCCGAAATTTTCGGTAAAGCAGTGAAAAGATATCTTTCTTTAAATTTTGAGAAACAGATTTCTAAGTTTTAAATTAGTGTAATAAAATTTAATAATGAATTGTACAATAGTTATATTTTAGTTTGCTGTATAGCACAAATGTTTAATTTTTATGAAAAAACATTTAAACTAATTCAATAAGAATTACCCAATAAATGATAAAAAAAAAGGTATTATAGAAAATTTAAATACAAATGTATTTATTCTCCGCATATATCTATTAATTTTTAAAGACATTAGTAACCATTGTTATTTCCTTTCTCCCCCCCCCCCCCCCTTCTCTGTCGAGTGCGGATGACAAAATGATAATTCTAGTATCTTTTGAGAATAAGCGACTTCTTCATTTTGATGTTGTAAGCAAAAAAACATCTTTCGAAAATTAAACTTCAAAAGTAAGAAAGAAAAATAATAGCAATGATAAATTTGTTTTAATTCCAAATCAATAATGCTTTTAAAATTCATTTTTGGAACAGGTTTTGAAAGTGAAAACACCCCATAAAATATTCTACAGTCAGGATCGAAAAAGTAAAAAGCGGCCTTTTTACAGATTGATCTCAGCTATCCAATGCAAAAAAATCATTTAAAAATATTGAAATGCAACCGATATATCTTTATAAATTTCTTCTGCAAGATTAGCATTAGCGAACGGGTCTTTTCGGTAGACTAAAGTAGCCTCTTCTCTGTTGCATTTCAATATTTTTAAATTATTTTTTTTGCATTGGATAGCTGAGATTGATCTGTTCAAAGGCCGTTTTTCGTTTTTTCGATTTTGTTTACAGATATTTTTAGTGAGGACACTTTCATTTTCGGAACAGGGGCGAAAGTGAAAACACCCCCATAAAAAATTCTGCAATCAAGATCGAAAGAGTAAAAAACGGCCTTTGTACAGATCGATCTCAGCTATCCAATGGAAAAAAAATCATTTAAAAATATTAAAATGCAGCCGAGGTATCTTTATAAATTTCTTCCATGGGACTAGCTTTAGCGAGCGGCTCTTTTCGCGTGACTGACGTAGCCTCTCCCCGGTTGCATTTCAATATTTTTAAATGATTTTTTTTTGCTTTGGATAGCTGAGATTGGTCTGTACAAAGGCCGTTTCTTGCTTTTTCGATTTTGTTTACAGATATTTTTAGTGGGGACACTTTCATTTTCGGAACAGGTGCGAAAGTGAAAACACCCCCATAAAAAATTCTGCAATCATGATCGAAAAAGGAAAAAATGGCCTTTTTACAGATAGATCTCAGCTATCCGATGCAAAAAAAAAAATCATTTGAAAATATTGAAATGCAACCGAGATATCTTTATAAATTTCTTCCATAGGATTAGCATAAGCAAACGGGTTTTTTCGCTTGACTAAAGTAGCCTCCCCATAAAAAAATTCTGCAGTCAAGATCGAAATTGTAAAAAAACGGTCTTTGTACAGATCGATCTCAGCTATCCAATACAAAAAAAATTCAATTAAAAATATTGAAATGCAACCGAGATATCTTTATAAATTTCCTCCATGGGATGGGATTAGCTTTAGCGAGCGGATCTATTCTCATGGCTGAAGTAGCCCCTTAGCACTGCTGATTTTAATTGCAACAAAATATGCTTATTATTTAATAAAAATGTTTATAATAAATTTAAAAATTATCCTATTGCCTTTCAGAACGGAAAAAATAAAATAAATGCAAAACAACATATACAGTAAGCAGAAATATATCATCTGTGTATGCTGATTTCACCGCAACAGAATTTGCAAAGTATTTGTAAATTAGCCGAAATTTTCGGGTTGGGTTGGGTTGCTTTTTGATGGTCGATTATCTACTCGAGGAATATGGACCCGAAGGGGGATTGCCGTTCGTGGGGGTCTTTCTAAGGCAACCAAACCCGTATTAACGCATGCAAATCCAAGGTTCGAAGAAAACAACGAAAACTCCGAAAGATTAGGACGACGGGTGCGATTGGGGTCGAACCCAACACCTCCCGTCTACCAGGTTCTACAGCACAACTTCTCGGCCACTGGTGGGGCTCGAAATTTTCGGTAAAACACTCAAAGAAATCTTTCTTAAAAGTTTCAGAAACACATTTCTCAGTTTTAAACTAGTGTAATTTAATAATGAATCTGTACTGTAGTTATCTTTTAGTATACTATATAAAACAAATGTTTAATATTTGTGAAAGAAACAAATTCCCCAAGAATTAGATTACTAATTATATATATATATATATATAAGATATAGAAAATTTAAATACAATATATTTTTTCGCCGTATATATCTATTCATTTTTAATGACAGTAGTCAATTATTATTATTTTCTTTCTCTCCCCCCCCCCACCCCCTGCCGAGTGCGAATGACATATTTCTATTGAATGAGAGACTTTTGCTTTTGACGTTTACGGAATAAAAAAATTCCATCCGGCATTATACTTCAGAAGTGAGAAATAAAAAAAAGATTATAAATCTGTTTTAATTCCAAATCAATGATACTTTTAAAATTAATTTTTGGAACAGGTTTCGAAAGTGAAAACACCCCATAAAATATTCTGCAGTCAGGATCGAAAAAGTAAAAAGCGGTCTTTGTACAACTTGATCTCAGCTATCCAATGCAAAAAAAATCATTTAAAAATATTTAAATGCAACCGATATATCTTTATTAATTTCTTCTACAGGATTAGCATCAGCGAACGGGTCTTTTCGGTAGATTAAATTAGCCTCTTCTCTGTTGCATTTCAATATTTTAAATGCTTTTTTTTTTGCATTGGATAGCTGAGATTGATCAGCACAAAGGCAGTTTTTTGTTTTTTCGATTTTGTTTACAGATATTTTTAGTGAGGACATTTTCATTTTCGGAACAGGTGCGAAAGTGAAAACACCCCCATAAAAAATTCTGCAATCAAGATAGAAAAAGTAAAAAACGGCCTTTGTACAGATAGATCTCAGCTATCCAATGGAAAAAAAATCATTTAAAAATATTAAAATGCAAACGAGATATCTTTATAAATTTCTTCCATGGGACTAGCTTTAGCGAGCGGCTATTTTCGCGTGACTGACGTAGCCTCTCCCCGGTTGCATTTCAATATTTTTAAATGAATTTTTTTTTGCTTTGGATAGCTGAGATTGGTCTGTACAAAGGTCGTTTCTTGCTTTTTCGATTTTGTTTACAGATATTTTTAGTGAGGACACTTTAATTTTCGGAACCGGTTTCGAAAGTAAAAGCATCCTCATAATAAATTCTGAAATCAAAATTAAAAAAGTAATAAAAGGCCTTTGTACAGATTGATCTCAGATATCCAATGCAAAAAAAATCATTTAAAAATATTGAAATGCAACCGAGATATCTTTATAAATTTCTTCTAAGGATCGTCATTAGCGAACTGAATTTTCCGGTAGACTAAAGTAGCCTCTTCTCGGTTGCATTTCAATATTTTTATATGTTTTTTTTTTTTTTTTTTTTTTTTTTTTTTTTTTTTTTGTATTGAACAGCTGAGATCAGTCTGTACAAAGCCCATTTTTTGCTTTTTCAATTTTGTTTACAAATGTTTTTTGTGAAGAGACTTTCATTTTCGGAACCAGTTTCGAAAGTGAAAGCATCCTCATAATAAAAATTCTGCATTCTAAATCGAAAAAGTGAAAAACGGCCTTTGTACAGATATATCTCAGCTATCCAATTAAAAAAAATCATTTGAAAATATTATAATGCAATCGAGATATCTTTATAAATTTCTTCCGTAGGATTAGCATAAGCGAACGGATTTTTTCGCTTGACCAAAGTAGCCTCCCTATAAAAAATTCTGCAATCAAGATCGAAAATGTAATAAACGGTCTTTGTACATATTCATCTCAGCTATCCAATGCAAAAAAAATCATTTAAAAATATTGAAATGCAACCGAGATATCTTTATAAGTTTCTTTTATAGGATTAGCATTAGCGAACGGGTCTTTTCGCTTGACTAAAGTAGCCTCCCTAAAAAAAATTCTGCAATCAAGATCGAAAATGTAAAAAAACGGTCTTAGTAATTTTCATCTCAGCTATCCAATGCAAAAAAAAATATTTTAAAAATATTGAAATGCATCCGAGATATCTTTATAAGTTTCTTCTATAGGATTAGCATTATAGCGAACAGGTCATTTCGCTTGACTAAAGTAGCCTCCCTATAAAAATTTCTACAATCAAGATCGAAAATGTAAAAAACGGCCTTTGTACAGATCGATCTCAGCTATCCAATGCAATAAAAATCATTTAAAAATATTGAAATGCAAGCAAGATATCTTTATAATTTTCAACCATAGGATTAGCATTAGCGAGCGGGTATATTCGCGCGAATGAAATAGCCTCTTAGCTGATTTGAATTGAAACAAAATATGCTTATTATTAAATCAAAATGTTTAGAATAACCTTAAAAATTATTCGATTGCTTTTCAGAAGGGGAAAAAGAAAAAAAAAACATATACACTAAGGACAAATATATCATCTGTGTATGCGGATTTCGCCGCAAGGGAATGTATTTGCTAAACAATTGAAAATAAGCCGAAATTTTCGGTAAAACAGCGAAAATAAATCTTTCTTTAAAGTTTGAGAAACACATTTCTAAGTTTTAAATTAGTGTAATCCAATTTAATAATGAATTGTACAATAGTTATCTTTTAGTTTGCTGTATAGCACAAATGTTTAATTTTTATGAAAGAAACATTTAAACTAATTCAGCAAGAATTACCTAATAAATGATAGAAAAAAAAAAGGTATTATAGAAAATTTAAATACAGATGCATTTATTCTCCGCATATATCTATTAATTTTTAAAGACACTAGTAACCATTGTTATTTTCTTTCTCCCCCCCCCCCCCCCCCTCTGTCGAGTGCGGATGACAAAATGATAATTCTAGTATCTTTTGAGAATAAGCGACTTCTTCATTTTGATGTTGTACGCAATTAAAAAAGTCCCTGCGGGCCCGGCCTACAGGCAGAGGTAGATTTCGAAGTTAAGTATACTAATTTCACCAACAAAAACTAAATCATTATTAGATATAAATCCACTTTAACAGTTTTATCTGTCTGCTTTTGACGAGTTTTTATTTCCTTTTTATAAAATAGCTGGTTTTATCAGAATCATGTTAAGGCGATATTAAAAAATATTTTTCCATACTCAACAACTCGAAATTTTCTGGCACATTTTCAGATTCATTTTTAATAAAAAAAAAATATATGAATCATGCTGACGTGATTTTAAAAAAGATTTATAAGCGACCTGTGTTTTTATTTTTCTTTCAATTAATTAAAACTTGATTAATAAACAATTATTTTCTCAGTAGCGCAATATTTTTCGTTTCTAACACAATCGCTTCGGGAAATTCTGTTCAAAATGCCCACTTTGACATCATTTTTTGAAATATATTCTGCCTCTATCAAAAAATCTATCATTACTGTACATTATATAGCTTCTGAATAAGAGAATCTAGCAATTGGATGCGTTTGAGAGCAAAAATGATTTTAAAAATGAGTAAGAAAATAGACAGTTTGGATTTGAATGCACCCATAATAAGATGATTTTTTTCTTCAACCGCTATGTATTTTTAATTTGTTTTTGCTGTAAGAATTGGCCCTATCAAAAACGTGACTATATAAATGTTGAAGACAATATTAAGAAGATATATGATAAATTCATGGAGATTTTATATCTTGTGAATTGACGGAGTTATGAAAATTTTTCTTCTTCAACCCCCCCCCCCTTTTTTTCGTTTTTTTTTTTGTACGAATTGGTCCTATCAAAAACTTGTGAATATAAAAGTTGTAGATAATATTAAGGTGATTTGTAATAAAATTAATTGGAATTGATATCTTGAGAATTGACGAAGTTATGAATTTTTTTCTCCCAAAAACCCTATTTTTGCGCCCCTTGAGCCCATTTTTAACTTTATCAAAAATCTATGATACATAAAATTTTGGCCCTATTTTTAGAAGTAATAAAAACTTTAAACTGATTTGATATGTACAAAAATTAAGAAGTTTTGGGGGGTTTTCGGTTTTCACAAAACCCCTCCCTATTTCCATCCTCTTGGTCCGATTTTGCCCATTAACGGACTTGACCGAGATTTTATGCCCTTTGATTTTATGTATCAGTTTGGAAGAGATTGGTGCAGAATTACGAACGCTATCGTGTCCAGAAGAAAGTGATACATATAGATAGATAGATAGATAGATAGATAGATAGATAAAGTTTTTTACTGAGGGTGGTTTTGGGTTCTAGGAGTCATGATCGGTGTAGATCTGCAAAAAATTTTAAGAAATTCCAACATAGGAACGATCCCAATAGGTAGTATTTCATACGAAATCTACCTAAAATCTTTCTAAAATTAAAGCTTCAAAAGTAAGAAAGAAAAATAATAACAATGATAAATTTGTTTTAATTCCAAATCAATAATGCTTTTTAAAAATCTTTATGATTAGAACAGCCAAGTAAAACAAATTGTCTGAAATAAGCATCTGTTTACGGAATTTATATAAACTTTCCTCTCTGTTTCGGAAAAGAAATTTGTAGTTTAATATCCTACAAGTTGCTTACAGCATATAGCCAAAGACGAGACTTTCCGTTGAGGTAATCGGTGTCGTTTGTCTTTGGCGATCCCCCCTCTTTTTGTAAGAAGGCGTTTCTTGGCTAAGGCGGAGATCTTAGTCTTTCTGACTGTTAAAAATGAAAGTGTCTCAACTTTTTTATAAATGCAGCACAGATTTGATTTTTTTAAAAATTAAAATAAAAAGCATTTTCAGAAAGCTAAATGATTAAACGATGCATGCTGCTTTACCAAATTTTAAAATGTCCAACAGATTTTTCGCGATAAGGTACTAAAGACAATTTTTACAAAACCTAAAATAACGCATCTAGAACGCTTTAAAAATTAAAAAAATAAATAAAATTTTTAAGTGGCGTACATAGTTTAAGAGTACAGCTTTTGAAAGCTACAAAAAATACCAAATACGAGCAAAATGCAAAAAAATGTCAGTTATAAATTTCTCTCATTGAAATAACATTAGCCGCTCTATCTCTGAGCGTTAGTGAAGTAGGGCCTTAAACGATTTTGACTAAATTTTGTATTCTTTCGTTTTCGGGCTCGAAAAGAACATTGGGCTAGGTCTCATGTTCAAGAAAATTCTATTAGATGGTCATTTTGGGTCACAATGGGTCAGGGTCAAGCTAATTGTATTTAAAAAGAGCTTCAAGACATTTTGACAAAATTTTGTATAATACCGTTTCCGGGTATGATAAGACCATTGGGCAGGGTCGCATATTCAAGAAAATTCAATCAACGGGTCATTTTGGGTCCTTATGGATCAGGAGCAAGCTAACTGTATCTAAAAAACGGCTCAAAAGATTTTGACATAACTTTGTACTACACCGTTTTTGGACAAGATAAAACCATTGGGCTGGATCGCATACTCAAGAAAATTCTATTAGTGGGTCATTTTGGTGATAATGGGTCGGGATCAATCTAACGGCATCTCAAAAAGATTCAAACAATTTTGACTTTTTTTTTTTTTTTTTTTTTTTTGCTATAGCGTTTCACAGTACAAAAAGACCACTTAAATAGCTCACATGTTCGATGAATTTCGGTTAGTGGGTTTTTGAATCAATGTGGGTCAAGCTTATTTTATCTAGAAAACGACTAACGATTTTCACTAAATTTTGTATTCCATAATTTTCAGGCTCGAGAAGAGCATTCTGTTATGTCTCATGTTCAAAAAATTCGATTAGTGGGTCATTTCGTGTCACTATGTCTCAGGGTCAAGCTTATTGAATCTAAAACAGCAAGAATGATTCAGTGGGAATAATATATCGAGATAAACACAAAGCTAATTTTGACCGAGCTTAGCTCGGTCATTCCTGCTAGTTTATGTAAAACATGTATAAAGCAACAAAAATTTGAATAACATTGAATTTAAAAAATGCATTGCTCAAAAATATTTCATAGCAATCAAAATTGCTTCATTACTGTCTTTTAATTAAGTATCCAAAACTGTGTACTTTCAGTTTTTAGGTAGCTTTCTTTACAAAAAGCTACCTATTGCAGCCGTTCGGAGGAAAGCGATTTCAAAAAATTTTGGTATATTTTCATCGATCATGACCCCCAGACCCCGAAACCACCCTCCGTTCAAAATTTATATATATATATATATATATATATATATATATATATCTGACCTATGTCACACTGTAACTCTCGTATTTATGAACCGATTTGGATGTAATTCGGTGTGTACATAGTACATACCAATGTCTCGACCGAGTTCGTTGGCCAGCTCCATCCGCCATTTTGTTTCAAAATGGCAGCCATTTAAATTTTTTTAAAAATTTTAAAATTTGAAATGTGGTACCAAAAAATTGAAAATGGAAAAATATTTTTTTCTTATGTATTTGACCTTTATACAAAGACTCCGTAGCAGTTTTTGTTTCGTCTATATCTTAAAAATGGCTGAGTTATAGCATTTTGAATTTCTAGCGAAGCTGACATTTTGAAACGTCCTGAAATTTATCACGCGATAAAAGGCGTATTTATGAACCGATTTGGATGTAACTTCGTTTATACATAGTACAGACCAATGTCTAGAAAGAGTTCGTTGGCCAGCTTCATCCGCCATCTTGTTTAAAAATGGCGGCCATTTAAAATTTTAAGAAAAATTTAAATTTGAAATGTGGTAGCAAAAAAATGAAAATTGAAAAAATATTTTTTTCTTATGTGTTTGACCTTGATAAAAAGATTCGGGAGCTGTTTTTGTTTCGTCTATATCTTAAAAAATGGCTGAGTTATAGCATTTTGAATTTCTAGCGTGGCTGACATTTTGAAACGTCCTGATTTTTGCCACGTGATAACAGACGTATTTATGAACCGATTTGGATGTACCTTGGTGTGTACATAGTACGTACAAATAACTCAACCGAGTTCGTTGACCAGCTTCATTCGCCATCTTGTTTCAAAATGGTGGCCATTTAAAAAAATTTAAAAAAATAAATTTAAAATAAGATACCAAAAAATTGGAAAATGAAAAAAAATTTTTTTTGTATGTGTTTGACCTTAATACAAAGATTCCGGAACAGGTTTTGTTTCGTCTACATCTAAAAAAATGGCTGAGTTATAACATTTTGAATTTCTATTGTGGCTGACATTTTAAAACGTCCTGATTTTTGTCACGCAATAACAGGCGTATTTATGAACAGATTTGAATGTAACTTGGTCTGTACATAGTACATACCAATGTCTCGACCGAGTTCGTTGGCCAGCTTCATTCGCCATCTTGTTTCAAAAGGGTTGCCATTTTTAAAAAAAAATGTAATTTAAAATTTAAAATGAGGTATTAAAAAATTGGAAAATGAAAAAGATTTTTTTTTTATGTGTTTGGCCTTGATACAAAGATTCTGGAGCAGTTTTTGTTTCTGAAAATTTGTTCTTTTGTTTATATCTTAAAAAGTGGTTGAATTATAGCACTTTGAATTTCTATCATGGCTAACACTTTGAAACGATCTTGTATTTGTCACGAAGTACCACACTTATTCGCCTATTTCGATGGAAGAAGGCATGTGGATAGTATACATCAATATCTCGACAAAGTTCGCTGGCCAGCTTCATCAGCCATCTTGTTTCAAAATGGCGGCCATTAAATTAAAAAAAAAAGTTATATTTAAAGTGAAATGCAAAAAAATTAGAAATTGAAAAAGGTTTCTTTCTTAAGTATTTGACCTTGATATAAGGATTCAGGAGCCTTTTTTGTTTGTCTTTATCTTAAAAAATGGCTCAGATATAGCAGTTTCAATTTCTAAAGTGGGTGACATTTTGAAAAGTCCTTCCGGCCAGTGCCGGGAGGAAGAGGTAGCTTTCATATTCCTTATTTTAAAAAAGCCAACTTATATTATTCAAACACACGAAGCTCAATTAAGTGGAAACCGAATGTAGGAGATTCAATACTAATTTTTATCAATACTAAATCATTATGAATGAGAATTTCGCAAAATTAGTCAGCTTTATCCAAGCTGCTTTTATTTAAAGTAACTTATATTTGGCTGCCAAATTCGGCAATTTCTTAAAGTGCCTGCCATTTTAAGACAACATGGTGGATGAGGCTAACCAGTGAACTTGGTCGAGACCTTAGTAATTGCTGTGCACATGCTCACTCACATCGGAATCGGTTGATATATACGAGTGCTGTCGCAGGCAAAAAATCAGATTTTTCAAAATGTCACCCACGTTAGAAATTGAAACTGCTATATCTGAGCAATTTTTTAAGATAAAGACAAACAAAAAATGCTCCTGAATCCTTATATCAAGGTCAAATACTTAAGAAAGATACCTTTTTCAATTTCTAATTTTTTTGCACCTCATTTTAAATATATATTTTTTTTAATTTAATGGCCGCCATTTTGAAACAAGATGGCTGATGAAGGTGGCCAGCGAACTTGGTCGGGATATTGATGTATACTATCCACATGCTTTCTTCCATCGAAATAGGCGAATACGTGTGGTATCGCGAGACAAATACAAGATCGTTTCAAAGTTTTAGCCATGATAGAAATTCAAAGTGCTATAATTCAACCACTTTTTAAGATATAAACAAAAGAACAAATTTTCAGAAACAAAACCTGCTCCAGAATCTTTGTATCAAGGCCAAACACATAAAAAAAATCTTTTTCATTTTCCAATTTTTTAATACCTCATTTTAAATTTTAAATTACATTTTTTTATTAAAAATGGCAACCCTTTTGAAACAAGATGGCGAATGAAGCTGGTCAACGAACTCGGTCGAGACATTGGTACGTACTATGTACAGACCAAGTTACATTCAAATCGGTTCATAAATACGCCTGTTATCGCGTGACAAAAATCAGGTCGTTTTAAAATGTCAGCCACAATAGAAATTCAAAATGTTATAACTCAGCCATTTTTTTAGATATAGACGAAACAAAACCTGTTCCGGAATCTTTTTATTAAGGTCAAACACATACAAAAAAACTCTTTTTCATTTTCCAATTTTTTGGTATCGCATTTTAAATTTAATTTTTTTAAAATTTTTTTAAATGGCCGCCATTTTGAAACAAGATGGCGGATGAAGCTGGCCAACGAACTCGGTTGAGTTATTTGTATGTACTATGTACACACCAAGGTACATCCAAATCGGTTCATAAATACGTCTGTTATCACGTGGCAAAAATCAGGGCGTTTCAAAATGTCAGCCACACTAGAAATTCAAAATGCTATAACTCAGCCATTTTTTAAGATATAGACGAAACAAAAACTGCTCCCGAATCTTTTTATCAAGGTCAAACACATAAGAAAAAAATATTTTTTCAATTATCAATTTTTTGGCACCACATTTCAAATTTAATTTTTTCTTAAAATTTTAAATGGCCGTCATTTTAAACAAAATGGCGGATGAAGCTGGCCAACGAACTCGGTCGAGACATTGGTCTGTACTATGTATAAACGAAGTTACATCCAAATCGTTCATAAATACGCCTTTATCACGTGACAAATTCAGACTTTTCAAAATGTCAGCTTCGCTAGAAATTCAAAATGCTATAACTCAGCCATTTTAGGTAGCTTTCATTAGAAAAAGCTACCTATTGCAGCCGTTCGGAAGGAAAGCGATTTCAAAAAATTTTGGTATTTCATCGATCATGACCCCAGACCCGAAACCACCCTCCGTTCAAAATTGATATATATATATATATATATATATATATATATATATATATCTGACCTATGTCACACTGTAAACTCTCGTAATTATGAACCGATTTCGATGTAATTCGGTGTGTACATAGTACATATCAATGTCTCGACCGAGTTCGTAGGACAGCTTCATCCGCCGTTTGGTTTCAAAATGGCGGCCATTTAAAATTTTAAAAAATTTTAAAAATCTGAAATGTGGTACCAAAAAATTAAAAATGGAAAAAATATTTATTTCGTTATGTAATTAACCTTTATACAAAGATTCCGGAGCAGTTTTTGTTTCGTCTATATCTTAAAAAATGGCTGAGTTATAGCATTTGAATTTCTAGCGTGGCTGACATTTGAAAGTCCTGAATTTTGTCACGCGATACAAGGCGTATTTATGAACCGATTTCGATATAATTCGGTGTGTACATAGTACATACCAATGTCTCGACCGAGTTCGTTGGCCAGCTTCATCCGCCGTTTGGTTTCAAAATGGCGGCCATTTAAAATTTTTTAAAAATTTAAAAATTTGAAATGGTGTAACAAAAATTAAAAATGGAAAAATATTATTTTGTTATGTAATTGACCTTTATACAAAGATTCCGGAGCAGTTTTTGTTTCGTCTATATCTTAAAAAATGGCTGAGTTGCAGCATTTTGAATTTCTAGCGTGGCTGACATTTTGAAACGTCCTGAATTTTGTCACGCTATAAAAGGTGTATTTATGAACCGATTTGGATGTAACTTCGTATATACATAGTACATACTAATGTCTCGACTGAGTTCGTTGGTCAGCTTCATCCGCCATGTTGTTTCAAAATGGCGGCTATTTAAAAAAAAATAAAAATTAAAAAATTAAATGAGATACCAAAAATTGGAAATGAAAAAGATTTTTTTTCATGTGTTTGACCTTAATACAAAGATTCCGGAACAGTTTTGTTTCGTCTATATCTAAAAAATGGCTGAGTAATAGCATTTTGAATTTCTATGTGGCTGACATTTTAAAACGACCTGATTTTTGTCACGCGATAACAGGCGTATTTATGAACCGATTTGGATGTAATTTGGTCTGTACATAGTACATACCAATGTTTCGACCGAGTTCGTTGGCCAGCTTCATTCGCCATCTTGTTTCAAAATGTTTGACATTTAAAAAAAAATTAAATTTAAAATGAGGTATTTAAAAAATTGGAAAATGAAAAAGATTTTTTTAATGTGTTTGGCCTTGATACAAAGATTCCGGAGCAGTTTTGTTTCTGAAAATTTGTTCTTTTGTTTATATCTTAAAAAATGGTTGAATTATAGCACTTTGAATTTCTAGCATGGCTAACATTTTGAAACGATCTTGTATTTGTCACGCGATAACACACGTATTCGCCTATTTCGATGTAAGAAGGCATGTGGATAATATATATCAATACCTCGACCAAGTTCGCTGGTCAGATTCATCAGGCATCTTGTTTCAAATTGGCGGCCATTAAATTAAGAAAAAAATATATATTTAAAGTGAGGTGCAAAAAAATTAGAAATTGAAAAAGGTTTCTTTCTTAAGTATTTGACCTTGAAAAGGAGCATTTTTTGTTTGTCTTTACCTTAAAAAATGGCTCAGATATAGCAGTTTCAATTTCTATTGTGGGTGACATTTTGAAAAATCTGATATTTTGCATGCGACAGCACTCGTATATCTCAACCGATTCCGATGTGAGTGAGCATGTGCAGAGCAATTACTAAGGTCTCGACCAAGTTCACTGGTTAGCCTCATCCGCCATGTTGTCTTAAAATGGCAGGCACTTTAAGAAATCGCCGAATTTGGCAGCCAAATATAAGTTACTTTAAAGAAAAGCAGCTTGGATAAAGCTGACTAATTTCGCGAAATTCTCATTCATTATATTGATAAAAATTAGTATTGAATCTCCTATAGAGTGAGCATGTGCACAGCAATTACTAAGGTCTCGACCAAGTTCACTGGTTAGCCTCATCCACCATGTTGTCTTAAAATGGCAGGCACTTTAAGAAATCGCCGAATTTGGCAGCCAAATATAAGTTACTTTAAAGAAAAGCATCTTGGATAAAGCTGACTAATTTCGCGAAATTCTCATTCATTATATTGATAAAAATTAGAATTGAATCTCCTATATTCGGTTTCCACTAAATTGAGCTTCGTGCGTTTGAATGATATAAGTTGGCTTTTTTAAAATAAGGAATATGAAAGCTACCTCTTCCTCCCGGCACTGGCCGGAAGGACTTTTTTAAGATATAGACGAAACAAAAACTGCTACGGAGTCTTTGTATAAAGGTCAAATACATAAGAAAAAAATATTTTTCCATTTTCAATTTTTTGGTACCACATTTTAAATTTAAAATTTTTTTTAATTTTTTAAATGGCCGCCATTTTGAAACAAAATGGCGGATGAAGCTGGCCAACGAACTCGGTCGAGACATTGGTATGTACTATGTACACACCGAATTACATCCAAATCAGTTCATAAATACGAGAGTTACAGTGTGACATAGGTCAGATATATATATATATATATATATATATATATATATATATTGATATATATATATATATATATATATATATATATATATATATATATATATATATATATATATATATATATATATCAATTTTGAACGGAGGGTGGTTTCGGGGTCTGGGGGTCATGATCGATGAAAATATACCAAAATTTTTTGAAATCGCTTTCCTCCGAACGGCTGCAATAGGTAGCTTTTTGTAAAGAAAGCTACCTAAAAATCTGATTTTTTGCCTGCGACAGCACTCGTATATATCAACCGATTCCGATATGAGTGAGCATGTGCACAGCAATTACTAAGGTCTCGACCAAGTTCACTGGTTAGCCTCATCTACCATGTTGTCTTAAAATGGCAGGCACTTTAAGAAATCGCCGAATTTGGCAGCCAAATATAAGTGACTTTAAATAAAAGCAGCTTGGATAAAGCTGACTAATTTCGCGAAATTCTCATTCATAATGATTTAGTATTGATAAAAATTAGTATTGAATCTCCTACATTCGGTTTCCACTTAATTGAGCTTCGTGTGTTTGAATAATATAAGTTGGCTTTTTAAAAATAAGGAATATGAAAGCTACCTCTTCCTCCCGGCACTGGCCGGAAGGACTTTTTTACTTTCTTCTGTCTATAATAGAAGAAAGCGTTGTAATCGAAATTATTTTCTATGGATTTACACATTTTAAGGGTCAGATATCCCGAAAAATACGCTTTTACAAATGTCTGTATGTCCGTGTGTCCCCTTTGTATCATCGAAAAGTGTATGAAGTTATGCGATAGAATTGAATCAAATTTCATATACATGTTTTTGATTACGGCCATCAGGTCCCAGCTGAAATGGGGTATATTTCTCTGGAAGGGTGCGCCGTGATAGCGATTTTTCTTTTGTATGATCGGAAAATGTTACGAAGTTATGGATAGAATTGAATCAAACCTCATACAGTGAAACCTCCCTGAAAGACCACCTCCATAAGGAGACCACCTCTTATAAAGACCGTTTATTTATGGTCTATAAATTTTAGCTATAGGTTCAATGTTAATTTTCCTCCATTAAAGGACCACTTTTTCCCTCTCCTTCCTTAAAAGACCACTTTTAGGTAGCTTTCATTACAAAAAGCTACCTATTGCAGCCGTTCGGAGGAAAGCGATTTCAAAAAATTTTGGTATATTTTCATCGATCATGACCCCCAGACCCCGAAACCACCCTCCGTTCAAAATTGATATATATATATATATCTGACATATGTCACTCTGTAACTCTCGTAATTATAAACCGATTTCGATGTAATTCGGTGTGTACATAGTACTTACCCATGTCTCGACCGAGTTCGTTGGCCAGCTTCATCCGCCGTTTTGTTTCAAAATGGCGGCCATTTAAAATTTTTAAAAAAATTTAAAATTTGAAATGGGGTACCAAAAAGTTAAAAATGTAAAATATTTTTTTCTTATGTATTTGACCTTTATACAAAGATTCCGGAGCAGTTTTTGTTTTGTCTATATCTTAAAAAATGGCTGAGTTATAGCATTTTGAATTTCTAGCGTGGCTGACATTTTGAAACGTCCTGAAATTTGTCACGTGATAAAAGGCGTATTTATGAACCGATTTCGATGTAATTCGGTGTGTACATAGTACATACTAATGTCTCGAACGAGTTTGTTGACCAGCTTCATCCGCCATTTTGTTTCAAAATGGCGGCCATTTAAAAATTTTTAAAAAATTTAAAATTTGAAATGTGGTAACAAAAAATTGAAAATGGAAAAATATTTTTTTCTTATGTATTTGACCTTTATACAAAGATTTCGGAGCAGTTTTTCTTTTGTCTATATCTTTAAAAATGGCTGAGTTGCAGCGTTTTAGGTAGCTTTCTTTACAAAAAAGCTACCTATTGCAGCCGTTCGGAGGAAAGCGATTTCAAAAAATTTTGGTATATTTTCATCGATCATGACCCCCAGATCCCGAAACCACCCTCCGTTCAAAATTGATATATATATATATATATACATCTGACCTATGTCACACTGTAACTCCCGTAATTATGAACCGATTTCGATGTAATTCGGTGTGTACATAGTCAGTGTTGGGTACGCTCACAAAAAAAACGAACTAATTCAAACTCAAATTCAATTTCTCAAAAATGAGTCAAGTTCACGTTCAAACTCAATTTTTTTCAAACGAACTCGCTCAACTCAAACTCAACTCTGAAAGTGAGCGAAGTTCACTAAAAACTCGTTTTTTTTTTCTTTTTTAAAATATATACGTATATTAGAACTTTATCGTCCAAATTTACAAAAGTTTGTGAACTGATCTTTTGATTATTCGATGTAAGGGTCTTCGTTGGGCCCGGCCCAATTTTCTTTCCCGACACTCGGTCCAAGCTTGGTTTGGGAATAACTTTTTTCTAGAGGTTCGGACCGAGATGGCCCGGGACTGAATTTATTTTCCTGCCCAAGTTGGGGCTGGACTGCATTCTTCTTGAGGTCTGAACAGGCAGAAATTTTCAGTCCATGTTTCCAACCCAGCTCATATGAAAATCATTGGACCGCACGGCTCTGGCCTGTCCTGTAAAAATATCAGTAAAATTTGGACAGGCCCAACATTCTTTCTTTTCCTTTTTTTTTTTTTTTTTTTTTTTTTTTTTTTTTTACAAAAAATGCACGCATTTTTAAATCGTTATTATTCCATAATTAAAATTGATATATTTATTTTTATTATTTTTTAAGATGGGTAGATGCATTGCTAGGCAATAAAATTAAAGTACGGTAAAACCTTAGAAAAAGAACCTACCTATGACGGAATCCCGTGTTTAACAACAATAACAAAATATATGTTGATTTATGTAAATTGAGAATAACAGTACTTGTGAAAAGAAAATAATGCATTTACAACAGACGATGAACCTGTTCATAGAGGAACCTGTCCATAACGGATTTTTCTTCTTTCCTATGCAATTCCGTCTTAGAAGATTTTATAGTATAGAATTTTTAATTTTTTTAAATCTCCAAGGCATAGAACAAGGATTGACGATATTAATGATAATTGTGACATTTACATATAATCAGATGCATTTAAAAAATAAGTACCGCAGCTCACTTTTTTAAAAATGAAGAATAAAAAGATAAAATAAGTATTTTTAGTTAGGACTTCTCGTACAAGACAATTTTAACATTGTAGGTGTAAAAATCTATATTCAGCAGGATCGAGCTTGGTCGGCCCTAGCGGAGTTATATTTTGTGCAGGCTGGACCGAAGTTTTAGTTTTTATACCGGACTTGGTACATAATTTTTTTGAACGCGTATCAATTTTAACTACCAACGTTCACATCCATATAAGGGACTATACATATATAAAGTTATCGACTTTTTGTTAGTTTTGGACCCCCTTTCCCTCTTTCAATATCACACGTTATCATTCCTCGATCCCCCCCCCCCCTAATGATGTCGTTATCAATGTCTAAAAATTATTATTATTATTATTATTATTTTCTTTCTTTTTGTTTCGAGTGATATTATTTTTCGCATACTTTATTGATTCAAGTGAAATGAATAAAATATCCCTTTATATATGAAATAACTTTATATCAAATAATAAAATTAAATTCAAAAAATCAAAAAACCCGACGAAATAATGAATTATTTCTGATCAATGTGAAACTATTTTTTATATTAGCTACCTATTTTTTTATTTACGTTTATTGATGATTTATAAGTTGTGTTTAATTGCTAGTTCTTATCTATAAACACCGCTTTGATGAAGCCTATAGATGTCTATGATAGTTAGAGTTGCAGTAAAGCTAGAGATCCTACCTACACAACTTCCAGATTGTGTAATATTTAAACGAAGCTTCTGACTGTAAAATAGTCAATGAAACATCATCTTCATTTTGAAAGATCTATCTAATGATATGCCACTCAATAGGGTGCGTAATTTTTTTCGTCTCTACCGCCATGTTGTATTTTACGGCCGCCATTTTGCATTTATAAAAACAAAAGCTAGCCTATAACCATCGGACGGTTAAGACGAATCGACAGAGACCGCATTCATTAAAATCCACCCAGCCGTTGGGATGTTTCCAAGGTCTAAAGAAATCCACACAGATACGCGTGAATAGCATAACCCTTCTTGGCAGTCGGGTAATAACACTTAAGGCTGTTCTCCCCTGCTCTGCTCAGCAAGCGCAAAACGTTTTGACACATTTAACAATTTATTTTTTAACGGAAAGATATAAAAATGGAAGATCTGACTATGGAAGCGATTTGGAATCGAACTGTGTTTTTCATTTTTTGATAAATAAATTACCTATTGAGTTATTAGCGATTTTTATCACCTTGACAAGATGTTTTTCTCCCTTCGCTTTCTGTTTTTTCTGCTTTCTTCGGGAACTTCGGTTCAAAACGTCAACTTTGACACCATTTTCTGAAAGATCTATTGCGTTTCTAAAAGAACGGAAAAAGCAGTTCGATTACATAGTTTCTGAACAACAGCATCTGCTAGTTTCATGTATTTCCGAACAAAAATAAATTAAAACATGTCATAAAGTTGCCCATTTGAATTTGAGAATAGCCTTAAAAGGAATAGTTATTATTTAAAAGAATTTAATAATATATTTTTGTTATATAATGGATTCAACAGTCATAATGTCTTTTTGCACTTGCACCTGCACTGGGGGAGGGGGGCGGCAGACAGAGTTTCTTATCAACAAAACAGATGGACAACATTCTTTCTCTTTTTTTACACAAGTATTATTATAAACACAAGTATTATTTCAAACATACTTCGCATATGCTTTCTCGAAAAGCGTATTATATATGCGTACACATCACAGAAGAATAGGAATGACAAACGTTGGAGTAGTCCATAATTTTGGAATTAAATAATTTATAATCATTTAATGATTTTAATAATATATTTGCATTTTCATAGGAATATATAAGACTAAAAAAACATACTATTTTGATGTAAAGACAAAGTTACAAATAAAAAGAGGAAATTTTGGTTGGATCAAAAATGATAACAATATCATAAGACAACCCCCTCCTCCCCCTAGAGATATCTTACGGTATCATGTGCCAGACCCCCACCCCCTTCCCTCTAAAATGATAATGTTTTATATATGCATAGTCCCTAAGAGGGAAAAAAAACATATTTCTGATATAATTCTTTAAAAGAAATTGTGGATCAGGGGTCGATTACGACATGTATACACAACACAAATATCCAGACTTTTGAAATATATATTTGACTTTCACAGAAAAATAACAGATTAAACGATATTGTTTCCGGAAATATTTTTGTTAACGAATAATGCAAGAGTACTGTATTCGAGAAAAGCTATTATAAATCATTATACCGTAACCGCTTTCTTTACTATGCGCGCTGCGTGGGGTCATATGGTCATATCGGCTGACTTAAAAAAGCATCCCTGAAAAGGAGAAAGTGAAAACAAACAATCGACCCGAGCATATTTCTCCTTACAAAGTTAAACAGTTCGAATACGCTTTGTCATCGTGTGGGGAAAATAATCACATGTCTAGGTTTTTGCTTGAAGCATGATTTGTGAATTGAAAATCATAGAAAATATTTCAGTTCATCTCTTAAATTTTTTAAATGAAAAATCTGAATATTTACAACTTTAAGAAAAATGCTAATTCATAAACTGTCGTATTTTTTAATTTGTTACAGACTATATAAACATATTCTGTATTAACAATCAAAGAAAAAAGCCTACCGCTATTTCTTACAAAAACAAAAAAATACATTACATATAAAACGATTTTAAAGACATTTAGATCTATCTGTTGGAAGGATACAGCCAAAGATTCTTTTATACAGCTGTATTCATTTAATAGCAATATCAGCATTAAGATTTTTTTCTTATTACTTCTACATTTTTTTCCTCCGTAATTTTTAACAAGTCTATTCTCACAACAAAACTTGCTACTTTGTGACACCTTTCTGAAATAATTTTCATTCTTAAATGGGTACATTTTACGGTTATTCTTATTAAAATAAAAAGAAATTGAATAATCTCTCTCTTTTTTTCCTGTAAAAGAAAAATATATTTAAGAAAATGGTGTCAAAATGGATGTTTTGAACGAATTTCAGAGAATCAAAACAACGACAGAAAGTTCGTCATCATGGTGCATTTTAAAAAAATCATGGGGCAATAAATTTAATTGAAAATTGAAAATAGTAAATAAATATAGCTTTTCACTTTAATTTATTTTTCACCGTTGCATATGTATTATCTTTCTTTTTTATGATTTCAACTTACGAGCAATAGAAAAATTAATATGATGTCAAATTAAAAACTCAAATGGTATGGTTCATTAAAAAAAGTCCTTCCGGCCAGTGCCGGGAGGAAGAGGTAGCTTTCATATTCCTTATTTTAAAAAAGCCAACTTATATTATTCAAACACACGAAACTCAATTAAGTGGAAACCGAATGTAGGAGATTCAATACTAATTTTTATCAATACTAAATCATTATGAATGAGAATTTCGCAAAATTAGTCAGCTTTATCCAAGCTGCTTTTATTTAAAGTAACTCATATTTCGCTGCCAAATTCGGCGATTTTTTAAAGTGCCTGCCATTTTAAGACAACATGGTGGATGAGGCTAACCAGTGAACTTGGTCGAGACCTTAGTAATTGCTGTGCACATGCTCACTAACATCGGAATCGGTTGATACATACGAGTGCTGTCGCAGGCAAAAAATCAGATTTTTCAAAATGTCACCCATGTTAGAAATTGAAACTGCTATATCTGAGCCATTTTTTAAGATAAAGACAAACAAAAAATGCTCCTGAATCCTTATATCAAGGTCAAATACTTAAGAAAGAAACCTTTTTCAATTTCTAATTTTTTTGCACCTCACTTTAAATATATATATTTTTAATTTAATGGCCGCCATTTTGAAACAAGATGGCTGATGAAGCTGGCCAGCGAACTTGGTCGAGATATTGATGTATACTATCCACATGCCTTCTTCCATCGAAATAGGCGAATACGTGTGGTATCGCGAGACAAATACAAGATCGTTTAAAAGTGTTAGCCATGATAGAAATTCAAAGTGCTATAATTCAACCACTTTTTAAGATATAAACAAAAGAACAAATTTTCAGAAACAAAACTGCTCCAGAATCTTTGTATCAAGGCCAAACACATAAAAAAAAATCTTTTTCATTTTCCAATTTTTTAATACCTCATTTTAAATTTTAAATTACATTTTTTTAAAAAAATGGCAACCCTTTTGAAACAAGATGGCGAATGAAGCTGGCCAACAAACTCGGTCGAAACATTGGTATGTACTATGTACAGACCAAGTTACATTCAAATCGATTGATAAATACGCCTGTTATCGCGTGACAAAAATCAGGGCGTTTCAAAATGTCAGCCACGCTAGAAATTCAAAATGCTATAACTCAGCCATTTTTTAAGATATAGACGAAACAAAAACTGCTCCCGAATCTTTTTATCGAGGTCAAACACATAAGAAAAAAATATTTTTTCCATTTTCAATTTTTTGGTACCACATTTCAAATTTAAATTTTTCTTAAAATTTTAAATGGCCGCCATTTTTAAACAAAATGGCGGATGAAGCTGTCCAACGAACTCCGTCGAGACATTGGTCTGTACTATGTATAAACGAAGTTACATCCAAATCGGTTCATAAATACGCCTTTTATCGCGTGACAAAATTCAGGACGTTTCAAAATGTCAGCTTCGCTAGAAATTCAAAATGCTATAACTCAGCCATTTTTTAAGATATAGATGAAACAAAAACTGCTACGGAGTCTTTGTACAAAGGTCAAATACATAAGAAAAAAATATTTTTCCATTTTCAATTTTTTGGTACCACATTTTAAATTTTAAATTTTTTAAAAAATTTTAAATGGCCGCCATTTTGAAACAAAATAGCGGATGAAGCTGGCCAACGAACTCGGTCGAGACATTGGTATGTACTATGTACACACTGAATTACATCCAAATCAGTTCATCAATACGAGAGTTACAGTGTGACATAGGTCATATATATATATATATATATATATATATATATATTGATATATATATATATATATATATATATATATATATATATATATCAATTTTGAACGGAGGGTGGTTTCGGGGTCTGGGGGTCATGATCGATGAAAATATACCAAAATTTTTTGAAATCGCTTTCCTCCGAACGGCTGCAATAGGTAGCTTTTTGTAAAGAAAGCTACCTAAAAATGCCTGTGCCACATAATTTATCTTGATACGAAAATTTACATAAGATTTTTTACATAAAAATTTTATGAAAAATTAACAATATTACTTTAAAATATATATTGCTGTGTCTTTATAGATATGCATTACCTGTAACCAAAATTTGGAGTGCGATTGAATTAACCCCAAGAATAATTATTTGAATAGATTTGTTATTAAAGAGGGGCTCGGCTCCCTACGAGATACGCTCGCCAATACACGTGTAGTCTCCTCATGCTCAAAACCCAAGCTTATTTGCTATGTTTTAAAAATATTACATGATTACAAAAGATTCAATGGTAGTATCACGGATTGATTCAACCATTGATTTGGAAATTCATCGGTTCCCAAGGCGGCATCCACCGCAATAGCAATAGCTGACGGCCATTTTCGTAATTAAGATCAAATACACATTTTAAATACAACATTTAAACATTACTATACAAGAATAATAACAAATGCAAATAATTTCAGTGAACAATTTCAAAATTTTACAAGAAATAATAAATTTATAAATAAATATGCGGAGCTTTTGCAAAATTTAATAAGAAAATATTTAGTTAAAAAAAAATACAGCTAAAGTAATACTGTTTAAGTTTTTTTTTTTTTTTTTTTTTTTTTTATGTTTAAAAGAATCCCGTCTAAAATCAATACGATTATAAAACATTTCTAAAAAGTATGTATAGAATAATCACATCTCTTAACCGTTCACAAACTGTACTATCGTGTGTGAGTAAATCTGAAGTCATGATAGTCATAACTATTTATACTCTACCCCCTCCCATTCGAACACACATTTAGATAAGAAAAAATTGATTTTTTTAGAAAATTAAAGTAAAAGTAACAATAAAGCTATTTTCCCTCTTATAAAATAAAATCTAAAACTGGTATTAATTAAAACAAATATACCTTTGAATATTATCTGCTCTTTTATACACAATATGGGTCAGTGGCAGAAAAAAAAAGCAAACAACACCTACTAACTCAGCAACTAATTATAATAGAAGAAAATTACTGGTACCAAACGACTGAAAATAAAATCTACTTTTAAATGATGTATATAAAATTTGCTCAGGAGGCTATCTACAAATCAGAACCAGACCAGACTTTGCTCTTTTCAACAGCAACATCCAATTTTGACGCTATATTTTAAATTTTCGGTTCAAACTATGTCTAGAAACGAAATTTTAAGTCATTTGGATGATAAGATTTTGAATTATAAACATTCAAAATTTAGAGTTGTTAAATTACATTTTTATATATTCATTAATATCTCCTAAAATTATAATCCTAATGTGATAATTTTGTGTGTGGTTATAATACTAAAAAATTTAAACATAAATACATTGAATTTGTAATTTAAAAAATTTCATAATATAAATTATGAATTAAATATTAAAATTGAATATGATATATAACTCAGTTTTTTTTTTTTTTTTTTTTTTTTTGGATAGATTTATATTTATTATATCCTGCTTTATGCAAATTCTGAATATAAAATTTTTCTCCCAAGTAGTTTTCGAATTATGATTAAAAACTGTCAAAATGGTTTAAGGGGCCATCTAGAAAAGCATAATTTGAAAAAAATATATTTTACTCATTTTATTAAAATTTTAGGCTCGCAATAATCGAAAGATATTATGCGAGTGAACTAGTCATATTGACAAGAAATAATACATTAAAGGTATATTTAAAAAAATATTTTCCCACGCTCAACAACTCAAAATTTTCGGACGCATTTTCAGACTAATTTTTAAAGGTGAAAACATGAAACTTGCTGAAACGGTTTTGGAAGATATGTATAAGTGGCCGCATGTTTTCATTTTTCGTTCAATTCATTAGAACATGATTTATAAACAATTATTTTCTCAGTACAACCATTATTTTCGTTCCCAGCTCTCTCGCTCCTGGAAACTCTGTTCAAAACACCCACTTTGACGGCATTTTTTTGCAATATAGTCTGCCTTTATCAAAACATCGAGAAGAACTGCCCATTATATAGTTACTGAAAAAGAGAATCTGCCAATGGGATTCGTTTCAGAATAAGATGAATTTAGATTGAATCGGAAAATAAGTTGTTTGGATTTTAAAACACCCTTAGATAGATAGTGAGATAGCCATTCTGTAGCATTTCAATAATCGAGTACTGAACTTCAATTTGGATACAGCCCCTAAAATGTGAACAATTTAAAATAATTTCTCTGAAACTAATCGTACGAACTTCATGATTTTTTTTTTTTTTTTTTTTTTTTTTTTTTGTTAATTGAAGGGAATAGAATTTATTTATGGTGTCAAACTTGGGTATGGCTATTGAAAAAAATAAAGTTTGGGTTCGTTTTGTAGATGGCCCCCTAAGCAAATTTTATATACATCATTTAAAAGTAGACGTTATTTACAATCGTTTGGTACCAGTAACTTTCTTCTACATTAATTTGTTGCAGAGTTAGTCGGGGTATTTTCATTTTTTTTTTCCATGACTGTACTATTCACAGAAAATGTTAGTTAGCCAAAGCAAAGAACTGTAGTTAAACTATTATCTTTGAGATGAGACATATAGAACCTGATATCTACACATTGCTTCCTAGAATTTAGCTTAGGAGTTCTACGACCAAGGTCATTTTATACAAAAGGAGAGTAGATGTCTTATCTCAGAAGAACGTACAATAGAGGTCCCTCTTTGCGCTTGAGGCATCATAAAAATATCCAGGCCTTGTTGACCAAAGAATCAATCTCATAGCTGGCATGTCTGTTGTTATGTTGTATATTACTTATGTGACTTTGACTGTGCTCCCCTCCCCCTCTCTTAAACAGTAAACCAAAATTTGCGT
Organism: Maratus speciosus; assembly: GCA_963932465.1. Classification (NCBI taxonomy): domain Eukaryota; kingdom Metazoa; phylum Arthropoda; class Arachnida; order Araneae; family Salticidae; genus Maratus; species Maratus speciosus. The sequence goes on along the minus strand of OZ010787.1, from coordinate 168,105,803 downwards.
TTTATTGGGCCTCGTTATAATAACTTATCATTTATAGCTCTACTGCTCTTTTAAGGATGTATTCGAAAAAATATTTTTCCACACTCAACAGCTCGACATTTTCTGAGACATTTTCAGACTCATTTTTAAAAATAAAAACATGAAACTTGCGGAAGTGATTTTTAAAGAGATGTATAAGAGGCCGTGTGATGTCATTTTTCGCTCAATTCATTAGAATTTGAGTTTTAAACAATTATTTTCTCAGTATGACCCTTTTTTTCATTCTCAGATCTCCCGCTTCGGAAAATTCGGTTCAAAACGCCCACTTTGACAGCAATTTTTTACAATATTTTCTGCCTTTATCAAAAAATCAAGAAACACGGCACATTATGTAGTTTCTAAATAAGAGAATTTCCCAGTTTGATGCGATTGAGAGCAAATATGAATTTAAAAATGAATCAGAAAATAAGTAGTTTGGATTGGAATACACCCTTAAAAAATATTTTTGGGGGGTCCAGTCGGAAATATGGGGGATACCCACGATTTTCCCCATCCTACGCATATGATTAGGAATTACAATGTGAATATATAATTTGTGTTAAAAATTGAAAAGCGTTTGCTGAATAGAGGTACCCGCTTTTCGTATGTGTCCGCTTATTGCATATAGATTTTTAACCTTTTAATTTTCGACATTCTTTTGAAAATTCTGGCCTTCCCGAATCCGACCAGCAAGAGTCAAAAGAAATTCTGAAAACGATCCAGAAACAGAAGGCCATGTCCTTCGAAGAGCAAAAGGACAACTTTATGACATAAGTTTTAATTTATTTTTGTTCGGAAATGCATGAAACTAGAAGATGTTGTTCAGAAACTATGTCATCGAACTGTTTTTTCCGTTTCTTTTGAAACACAATAGATCTTTCAGAAAATAAAGTCAAAGTGGGCGTTTTGAACCGAATTTCCGCGCGAACTAAGAATAACCACTCAAAAAAGGTTGAAAAAGTCTTTGTCACGTGATCAAAATCGCTTATGACTCAATAGATAATTTATTGATAAAAACATGGAAAACACAGTTCGATTCCAAATCGCTTCCCTAGTCAGGCCTTCCAGTTTTATATCTTTCCTTTAAAAAAGAATTTGTAAATGTGTCAAAACGTTTTGCACTTCTTCAGCAGAGCAGTTGAGGACAGCCTTAAGTGTTCTACAGGCAGATCTTTCTTAATATTATACAGGCCACAAACAGTGTTGCTGATTTTTTATTCAGATTTCGAGTTCACATCGTAAGATTTTTAATACTAATTCTCCTTCATTTTATTCATTAAATGTTTATAATTATAATAATAAAAAAATAACTATTTAAACTTTCTAGGAAGAATTTAGAATATTTTAATGACAGTTTTATAAGTGACACATAAAGTGCATCAACAACCTGTATAGTATTAGTTGTTTTGAATAGATATTTATTTTACGTCGATATGCTTAAAATTTTGTCTTGTGCGAAAGAGTTCTGACAACATACATATATATATATATATATATAATTACAGTCTCTTTTTCATGTTTATATTGTTCACTTTAAATAAAAATGCCATAAACCAGAGATCTGCACAGGCTGGGCCTGGGCCTATTTTCATTCACAGCAATCGGGCCGGGCCCGGGCATACTGTTTTCTGAAGGCTCGGGCCGGGCGGGGCCTAGTTACTATTCTTTCCGGTCCGGGCTCGGACCTTTTTCCTGAAGGACCGGACAGGGCCTAACTTATTTTCTCCGTACCGAACCGGGACTGTTATCATTCTTCCTATTCTTCACGGGCCTAAATTTTCAGTCCCAGTTTTGACACAGCCCGTAATAAAATTATTGTCTCCGCGTGTCCTGGTCCATTGAAAGATCAGTAAAATTTGGTCTGGCCCAAAAATTTTTGCAAAAAATGCATACATTTTTAAATCGCCATTATTCTGCAATTATAATCGTATTTGAGGATAAAAAACAAATTATTTCAAAATCATCTTGAAAAGGACTTTTAAATAACTGCCCCTAAATGGCTATTAGAAATAATAACCCATTTGCGCCTGGCACCGTATATTTAGTACGTTACAAACATGCATAAAAATAGGCTTGAACATATAATTTCGCAATTTAAAAAAATACATATTTCAAAGAAGTTTACAAGCTTAGATTATGGCTTATTTATTTGGGTCTTTGATACAAAAAATACACTTATTACATATTTAATTTTTATATTACGCTATCTTGAAAAATGAAAAACTTATAAACACCGAAAAAAGGCCTTTACTTAAGCAAATAAATATCAATCTTATGCCGTCATAGAGGTCTGCACGGGCCCGGACTTGGCCCGAGCCCGTACCCGGCCCGGCCCGAAGGCGAATTTTCAAACGGACCGGGCTAGCAGAATTAGAACAACCTTTTCAACGGACCGGGCCAGGCCGATAAAGAAATTGAACGGGTCTACTGGGCTGGGCCGGGTCGATAAAAAAATAAGCGGGCCTACCGTCCGCTATAAAAACTTAATCGAAGCCGATAAAATATGAGTCGTTTTCAATGAAGGGATTTTCGCGAGAATAAGTATAAATGTGCATCACGAACCGATGCAAGTTTGACAATATCCATACAGAAATGTAACATGTCCAGCGTAGAGATCAACATCGGACAGTTAAATGGTATCTGACCCGGGCTTTTTCTTTTCAGCAGACTCGTGACGAGATCAGGATTGCATTTTTTTCCTACATATTCGCGCAAGTCTGGAACTGGATTTTATTGTTTTCGGGATCAGGATGTGTAGGAAAGTCAATATGTTTTGTAAAAACATTAATAGCGATAACGAACTTCTGTTAACTGAATCTTTGGAAATATATCTTAAGGTGGTTCTCAAATTCACTCCTCAATAATGAGAAATTTTCTGACACATTTTCTGACTCATTTTTAACTGTAAAGGCATAAAATTGATGGGACGATTGAAGGGATTTGGAATCGAACAGTGTTTTTCATTTTTTATAACTAAATTATTTACCGAGATATAAGAAATTCTTCTCTTGTGACTGCCGGTTTTTCTCCTTTCCCGTGCTATCGATTCTGGAAATTCGATTCAAAATTTTAACTTTGACAGTATTTTCTCAAAGATATATTGCTTTTATCAAAAAATGGATAACGTTGTTCGATTCCATAGTTTCTGAATAAGAACACTTGTCAATGTTATGAGTTTCCGAAAAGAAATGAATTCAGAAATGTATCGAAAAGCAGATCCTTTGGACTTGAGAAAAGCCTTACTAAATGGCAGAGAAATATTTTTACAAATCTGCTTTTTATTATACAGTTTCAAAAGTTATGTTTTTAACCCTCCTTTTTTTTCTTTTTTTCTAAACTACATTAATTTTTTAATAAATCCTTATTTGAATGCTGAAACGTCTAACATTCTAAGTAATGATGCTACTATGATTGCTACTATGTATTTTCTGTCTTGCGAACACATAGTAATTTTAAAATATACTGTAAAACTACCCCATAAATATGTAGTATGCAGTATTATTCTTTAAAAGAATTTTAATTGTATGTTTTGAAAAACCTGAATTTTTTGTTGAAATTGAGTCGGACCTCATTTAATTGATTTTCCACGGGTCGGGCCTGTTTTCACTGATTTTTGTACGAGCCGTGCCGGGCCATGAACTGTGAAAATATAAACGGGCCGGGCTCGGGCCGAATTTTTAATTTTTTCATCAGGCCGGGCCAAGATTGCTTTTGTTCGGTCCGGCAAGGGCCAGGGCCTGAAAATTCCGGCCTGTGCTGACATCTATGCTGTCATCTCTCGTTAATAAATAAAGACTTTTATAGACAATTACTTCATACAATTTCCGTGCTGTAAAGAAGAAGAAAATTATAAAAAATTATTAAAATTGAAAACGTCCCAAAAATGGGACGCTAAGCATAAATGGGTTAAAATGTAGCTAAACTAACGTATAGTAAAGCGCGTGAAAAAGAACCTGTCTATGACGAAATCCTCTCTTAATGTGAAAAATATGTTGATCCATGTAAAATTAATGTACTAATACGTAAGAAAATGAGTTACACCTGCTAAGAAGGGAACTTGTCTATAACGCATTTTTTTCTTTCCTATGCAATTCCGCCTTAGAAGATTTTACTGTATAGCATTTTTCAGATTTTTAAGTCTCCAATACACGGAATATGGATAAAATATATTAATTATAACTGAAACATTTACATGCAACAAATAGCGATTCATTAAAAAAATATCGCAATAAATTCTATAAACATGACAATAAAAAGCATAGATAAGTATTTTTGGTCAGAACTCCTCGTACAAGACAAATTTTTAACAACCAAATCGACGTAAAAATCAATGTTTTGTAGAAATTCATTTGGGCCGGGCCGGTCTTGGACCGAACTTTTAGCTGTGATATCTGGCTGGGTGCGGCCAATAATTTTTCTCTACGGGTCGGGCCAATATTTCTTTTATACGGCCCGGGCCGGGCTCGGGCAGAACTTTTAATATTTATACCGGGCTAGGTCGAATATTTCTTCTATCGATCGAGCCGGGCCGGGGCTTGAAATTTCGGCCCGTGCAGACCTCTACCATAGACTGCATAGCACAGGGATCGCCGCTCCAAAATACTGTTTCTACTACAATTCTTTCTATATATCCTTTTGTAAGCTATATTGATTTTTTAATGGACCTCTATTTGTATGGATATCTGAATTATTATTAACACCATTAATCCATTTACACGGCTTGAAGACTTAAAAATCTGAAAAATTCTATATCGAAAAACCTTCTAAGACGGAATCACACAGGAGAGAAAAAAAAATCGTTATACTTAAGTTCCTTTTTTACCAGGTGTATTTTCAAACGGATTATTATATCCATTTTGAAGATCCAGATCCACCGATCAAAAAAATTTTCCGTTTAAAACAGGATCTCGTCATAAACAGATACTTATAACAGGTTTTACAGTACTGCATCCTCACCTCTAGAAATGTACTACTATTCTTTATTGTAGAATAATGGTAATTTAAAAGTATATGTATTTTCGGAAGATACCTAAGGTAGGTTGTTCCTTAAACAGATTTTGCACGAGTCAGACTGGGACGGGACAATGATTTTCATACAAGCAGGGTCAACCGGGCCAGAAAATTTCTGTCGGTGTAGATTTCTAGGAAGAGTAAAGCACAGGTCCAGAAATAAGTCCGGTTCGGCCCGGCCCGGGCACGACCCAGAAAATCTGATGATCAGACTCGACCCGTGCCGACTCTGTTTAGATCTCTAAATGGCATTTGAATGGGAAAAACGTGTTCTTAACGGCTGGAAAATTCAAAAAATAAGTTATGAAAAAAATTGAGTTTGAGTTGTAAATTCGTTCAAACTCACGGATATTTTGAGCTTTCGTTCAGTTCACGTTCGTTTATCAAAAAGTGAGTCAAGTTCAACTCAAAGTTCACAGAAAGTGAACTAAGTTCGTGAACTTTCGTTCAATGAACGCGTTCATACCCAACACTGTACATAGTACATACCAATGTCTCGACCGAGTTCGTTGGCCAGCTTCATCCGCCGTTTTGTTTCAAAATGGCGGCCATTTAAAATTTTTAAAAAATATTAAAACTTGAAATGTAGTACCAAAAAATTAAAAATGGAAAAATACTTTTTACTTATGTATTTGACCTTTATACAAAGATTTCGGAGCAGTTTTTGTTTCGTCTATATCTTAAAAAATGGCTGAGTTATAGCATTTTGAATTTCTAGCGTGGCTGACATTTTGAAACGTCCTGAATTTTGTCACGCGATAAAAGGCGTATTTATGAACCGATTTGGATGTAATTCGGTGTGTACATAGTACATACCAATCTCTCGACCGAGTTCGTTGGCCAGCTTCATCCGCCGTTTTGTTTCAAAATGGCGGCCATTTAAAATTTTTAAAAAAATTTTAAACTTGAAATGTGGTACCAAAAAATTAAAAATGGAAAAATATTTTTTTCTTATGTATTTGACCTTTATACAAAGATTCCGGAGCAGTTTTTGTTTCGTCTATATCTTAAAAAATGGCTGAGTTATAGCATTTTGAATTTCTAGCGTGGCTGACATTTTGAAACGTCCTGAAATTTGTCACGCGATAAAAGGCGTATTTATGAACCGATTTGGATGTAATTCAGTGTGTACATAGTACATACCAATCTCTCGACCGAGTTCGTTGGCCAGCTTCATGTTTCAAAATGGCGGCCATTTAAAATTTTTAAAAAAATTTTAAACTTGAAATGTGGTACCAAAAAATTAAAAATGGAAAAATATTTTTTCTTATGTATTTGACCATTATACAAAGATATCGGAGCAGTTTTTGTTTCGTCTATATCTTACAAAATGGCTGAGTTATAGCATTTTGAATTTCTAGCGTGGCTGACATTTTGAAACGTCCTGAATTTTGTCACGCGATAAAAGGCGTATTTATGAACCGATTTGGATGTAACTTCGTTTATACATAGTACATACCAATGTCTCGACCGGGTTCGTTGCTCAGCTTCATCCGCCATCTTGTTTAAAAATGGTGGCCATTTAAATTTTTAAGAAAAATTTACATTTGAAATGTGGTACCAAAAAACTAAAAATTGAAAAAATATTTTCTTCTTATGTGTTTGACCTTGATAAAAAGATTCGGGAGCAGTTTTTGTTTCGTCTATATCTTAAGAAATGGCTGAGTTATAGCATTTTGAATTTCTAGCGTGGCTAACATTTTGAAACGTCCCGATTTTTCTCACGTAATAACAGGCGTATTTATGAACCGACTTGGATGTACCTTGGTGTGTACATAGTACATACAAATATCTCGACTGAGTTCGTTGGCTGGCTTCATCCGCCATCTTGTTTCAAAATGGCGGCCATTTAAAAAAATAAAAAAATAAGAAAATTTAAATGAGATACCAAAAAATTGGAAAGTGCAAAAGATTTTTTTGTATGTGTTTGACCTTAATACAAAGATTCCGGAACAGTTTTTCTTTTGTCTATATCTAAAAAAAATGGCTGAGTAATAGCATTTTGAATTTCTCTTGTGGCTGACATTTTAAAACGACCTGATTTTTGTCACGCGATAACAGGCGTAATTATGAACCTATTTGGATGTAACTTGGTCTGTACATAGTACATACCAATGTCTCGACCGAGTTTGTTGGCCAGCTTCATTCGCCATCTTGTTTAAAAAGGGTTGCCATTTAAAAAAAAATAAATTTAAAATTCAAAATGAGGTATTAAACAATTGGAAAATGAAAAAGATTTTTTTATGTGTTTGGCCTTGTACAAAGATTCCGGAGCAGTTTTTGTTTCTGAAAATTTGTTCTTTTGTTTATATCTTAAAAAATGGTTGATTTATAGCACTTTGAATTTCTAGCATGGCTAACATTTTTAAACGATCTTGTATTTGTCACGCGATAACACACATATTCGCCTATTTCGATGTAAGAAGGCATGTGGATAGTATACATCAACACCTCGACCAAGTTCGCTGACCAGATTCATCAGCCATCTTGTTTCAAAATGGCGACCATTAAATTAAAAAATATATATATATTTAAAGTGAGGTGCAAAAAAATTAGAAATTGAAAAAGGTTTCTTTCTTAAGTATTTGACCTTGATATAAGGATTCAGGAGCATTTTTTGTTTGTCTTTACCTTAAAAAATGGCTCAGATATAGCAGTTTCAATTTCTATTGTGGGTGACATTTTGAAAAATCTGATTTTTTGCATGCGACAGCACTCCTATATATTAACCGATTCCGATGTGAGTGAGCATGTGCACAGAAATTACTAAGGTCTCGACCAAGTTCACTGCTTAGCCTCATCCACCATGTTATCTTAAAATGACAGGCACTTTAAGAAATTGCCGAATTTGGCAGCCAAATATATGTTACTTTAAAGAAAAGCAGCTTGGATAAAGCTGACTAATTTCGCGAAATTCTCATTCATTATATTGATAAAAATTAGTATTGAATCTCCTATATTCATTTTCCACTAAATTGAGCTTCGTGTGTTTGAATGATATAATTTGGCTTTTTTTAAATAAGGATTATGAAAGCTACCTCTTACTCCCGGCACTGGCCGGAAGGACTTTTGAATTTCTAGCGTGGCTGATATTTTGAGACGTCCTGAATTTTGTCACGCGATAAAAGGCGTATTTATGAACCGAATTGGATGTAACTTCGTTTATACATAGTACATACCAATGTCTCGACCGGGTTCGTTCTCCAGCTTCATCCGCCATCTTCTTTAAAAATGGCGGCCATTTAAATTTTTAAGAAAAATTTTAATTTGAAATGCGGTGCCAAAAAATTGAAAATTGAAAAAATATTTTCTTCTGATGTGTTTGACCTTGATAAAAAGATTCGGGAGCAGTTTTTGTTTCGTCTATATCTTAAGAAATGGCTGAGTTATAGCATTTTGAATTTCTAGCGTGGCTGACATTTTGAAACGTCCTGATTTTTGTCACGCGATAACAGGCGTATTTATGAACCGATTTGGATGTAACTTGTTCTGTACATAGTACATACCAATGTCTCGACCGAGTTCGTTGGCCAGCTTCATTCGCCATCTTGTTTCAAAAGGGTTGCCATTTAAAAAAAAATAAATTTAAAATTCAAAATGAGGTATTAAACAATTGGAAAATGAAAAAGATTTTTTTATGTGTTTGGCCTTGATACAAAGATTCCGGAGCAGTTTTTGTTTCTGAAAATTTGTTCTTTTGTTTATATCTTAAAAAATGGTTGATTTATAGCACTTTGAATTTCTAGCATGGCTAACATTTTTAAACGATCTTGTATTTGTCACGCGATAACACACATATTCGCCTATTTCGATGTAAGAAGGCATGTGGATAGTATACATCAACACCTCGACCAAGTTCGCTGACCAGATTCATCAGCCATCTTGTTTCAAAATGGCGACCATTAAATTAAAAAATATATATATATTTAAAGTGAGGTGCAAAAAAATTAGAAATTGAAAAAGGTTTTTTTCTTAAGTATTTGACCTTGATATCAGGATTCAGGAGCATTTTTTGTTTGTCTTTACCTTAAAAAATGGCTCAGATATAGCAGTTTCAATTTCTATTGTGCGTGACATTTTGAAAAATCTGATTTTTTGCATGCGACAGCACTCCTATATATTAACCGATTCCGATGTGAGTGAGCATGTGCACAGAAATTACTAAGGTCTCGACCAAGTTCACTGCTTAGCCTCATCCACCATGTTATCTTAAAATGACAGGCACTTTAAGAAATTGCCGAATTTGGCAGCCAAATATATGTTACTTTAAAGAAAAGCAGCTTGGATAAAGCTGACTAATTTCGCGAAATTCTCATTCATTATATTGATAAAAATTAGTATTGAATCTCCTATATTCAGTTTCCACTAAATTGAGCTTCGTGTGTTTGAATGATATAATTTGACTTTTTTTAAATAAGGATTATGAAAGCTACCTCTTCCTCCCGGCACTGGCCGGAAGGACTTTTGAATTTCTAGCGTGGCTGATATTTTGAGACGTCCTGAATTTTGTCACGCGATAAAAGGCGTATTTATGAACCGAATTGGATGTAACTTCGTTTATACATAGTACATACCAATGTCTCGACCGGGTTCGTTCTCCAGCTTCATCCGCCATCTTCTTTAAAAATGGCGGCCATTTAAATTTTTAAGAAAAATTTTAATTTGAAATGCGGTGCCAAAAAATTGAAAATTGAAAAAATATTTTCTTCTGATGTGTTTGACCTTGATAAAAAGATTCGGGAGCAGTTTTTGTTTCGTCTATATCTTAAGAAATGGCTGAGTTATAGCATTTTGAATTTCTAGCGTGGCTGACATTTTGAAACGTCCTGATTTTTTCACGCGATAACAGGCGTATTTATGAACCGATTTGGATGTAACTTGTTCTGTACATAGTACATACCAATGTCTCGACCGAGTTCGTTGGCCAGCTTCATTCGCCATCTTGTTTCAAAAGGGTTGCCATTAAAAAAAATTAAATTTAAAATTTAAAATGAGGTATTAAAAAATTGGAAAATGAAAATGATTTTTTTATGTGTTTGGCTTTGATACAAAGATTCCGGAGCAGTTTTTGTTTCTGAAAATTTGTTCTTTTGCTTATTACTAAGGTCTCGACCAAGTTCACTGCTTAGCCTCATCCACCATGTTATCTTAAAATGACAGGCACTTTAAGAAATTGCCGAATTTGGCAGCCAAATATATGTTACTTTAAAGAAAAGCAGCTTGGATTAAGCTGACTAATTTCGCGAAATTCTCATTCATTATATTGATAAAAATTGTATTGAATCTCCTATATTCGGTTTCCACTAAATTGCGCTTCGTGTGTTTGAATGATATAAGTTGGCTTTTTTAAAATAAGGAATATGAAAGCTACCTCTTCCTCCCGGCACTGGCCGGAAGGACTTTTGAACTTTTCAGTCGAAGAGTAGGATTACTTTCCTTTGTATGGGAAAATATCGAAATTCCACTTCTCTCTGGAAACACGCTCAGCAAAGTCTTCTTTCTTAGAAGACCTGGCGAATCAAGGTCATCTCCCCCCCCCCCCCCCCCGTTCACACCCGTTTAGGATGAAAAAGCTAGTTTGCGTTCATTACCATGTTTAATGTCACTATGGTTACGGGGGGATAGTTGGTGTTGGTGGAAGATGGGCTACCGTCCCCATTCCTGGAATTGGTGAGTAACAGACACCTTTGAAGTGTAGGAGTCTTTTACAAGAGAGTGTTCCACTTTCCCGTTTAGCTCAATTATGTTGCTTTTCTTGGAAAGATTACCACTTCTTGTTATCGCCTCAGTTTTGTTTAACAGTGGACATTACAGCACAGTGGATATTCACATCGAAGTGCATATCGGGTTTTTCTTGCTGTGGGCTTAGTATACCAATTTAGATGGTGTCTAAGAGAATAGTGTGAACTTTGGAAGACAAAGTGAAAGTATTAAGAGCCCACGAGAATGGAATATCAAAGAGGAAATTTGCGGCGCAGTTTAATTGTAGAAAAACTCAAATAAACAATACGTTGAAAAACAAAGATTTTGAGTTAGAAAAGTATGAGGAATTCCAATCTTGTGGAATTAAAAGAAAATGGGAAAAAATCGCGAGCTTAATGAAGCTGTATTGCATTTGTTTAAGTGTGCAATGTCAAAAAATATCCCATTGAGTTGAACTTTGTTGAAAGAGAAGGCCATTCAAATTGCAGAAGCAATAAGGGAAAAAGATTTTTTGTGCAACCAATGGGTGGCTGAGGAAGTTTGTTACAAAAACAACTTTGTCTTTAAATCTATTTGTGGAGAATCGGCCGATGTATATGAACAGGTGTTAGTTAAGTGGAGATCTCGTCTTCCGTTGAGTCTCGCAGAATATTCAGATTGTGACATTTATAATCTGGAGGAGACTCGATTATTCTTCTGGGTTTTACCCCCAAAAACTCTCTTGGATAAAACAAATGAAGCAAAAGAGGCCAAACAGCGACTTACTGTAGCCCTTTGTAGGAATTCTGTTGGAGAGAAAGAAAAACCAATCGTAATATGGAAAGTTCAAAAGCCTGCTTTAAAAATGTTGATGTGACAAAAATAGGAGTGATTTGGAAATCAAACTGAAAGGCATAGATGAAATCCACTATTTTTGAAAATTGGTTACATGACTTTGACAAAAAGATGGCCAAACAGGGGGTAGAAACATTATCCTTAATTTGGTTAATGCTCCATGTCAATTGTGTGATGCACAGTTGAAAAGTGTGAAACTTAAATTTCTCCCTCCTAACACGACATCCAAAATTCAGCCGTTAGATCAAGAAATTATTCATTGTTTCAAGCTGAAATATAAGTGTTTTGTTTTACGAAAGCTCATAATCCATCAATGTGCTTGATGCTATTCGATAGATAAAATGTTTAGGGTATAATGCAAAGACACAAACAATTGTCAATTGCTTCAGGACTTATGGACTAAGCAATGTAGCCATAGAAAAATTCATGGATGGTATGTCTTAGAAGATTAAATGATTCGGCTATCAAACGAAGCTAAAGTTGATTATGACTCTGATTCAAACGGCGAGTTTTCGCCAGTTAAAGCTTCTATTTCACGTCAAGAAACACTTGTTGAAATCATTAGATTGATAAAATTTCTATACCTGTTATAGATGATACTGAAATAAATAATTTGTTTACAGAGAGCAAAGAATGTTTAGAAAACAAAATTTTAATGGGAAATTGTTCACAAAAAAGCAATCTATAATTAATTCCTTCTTTAAAGCTGTATACACATGAAACATAATAATCTACATTGAATAATATTTTTTTTGTAGTACATATGTCATGAAACTTTGCCTTACATATCACCTATTCAGAGACCGCCTCTCTGAAAGACCCATTTTTTATGGTCTAATGTGTGGTCTCTTTAGAGAGGTTTTACTGTATATACGTTTTTAATTATGGACGTCAGTTCCCAACTGAAAATGGCGAAATTCCTCCAAAAGACGGCACTGTGATAGCAGTTTTTGTGCAATTTTCTCGATTTTTTGCAATTATTAATATTTTAGAATTATAGTTATTAGAATTATAGTTTGAGAAAGTAATATGAGAGTTTAGGATTATAGTTATACTTAGTTTATAATTATTAGCAGGAATGACCGAGCTAAGCTCGGTCAAAAATAGCTTTGTGTTTATCTCGATATATTATTTCCACTGAATCATTCTTGCTGTTTTAGATGCAATACCCTTGACCCTGAGAAATAGTGACCCAAAATGACCCACTAATCGAAATTTTTCGAACATGAGACCTAACACAATGCTCTTCTCGAGCCTGAAAATGATGGAATACAAAATTTAGTGAAAATCGTTAGTCGTTTTCTAGATAAAATAAGCTTGAACCACGTTGATTCAAAAACCCACTAGCCAAAATTTATCGAACATGTGAGCTATTTCAATGATCCTTTGCACTGTGAAACGGTATAGCAAAAAAAAAAAATTGTCGAAACAGTTTGAATCTTTTTGAGATGCCGTTAGATTGATCCCGACCTATTATCACCAAAATGACCCCCTAATAGAATTTTCTTGAGTATGCGATCCAGCCCAATGGATTTATCTTGTCCAAAAACGGTGTAGCACAAAGTTTTGTCAAAACCTTTTAAGCCGTTTTTTAGATACAGTTAGCTTGATCCTGATCAATTAGGACCCAAAATGACCCAGTGATTGAATTTTCTTGAACATGCGACCCTGCCCAATGGTCTTATCATGCCCGGAAACAGTATTATACAAAATTTTGTCAAAATGTTTACAAGCGCTTTTTAAATACAATTAGCTTGACCCTGACCCATTATGACCCAAAATGACACAATAATCGAATTTTCTTGAACATGAGACCTAGCCCAATGGTCTTCTTGAGCCCGAAAACGATAGAATACAAAATTTAGTCGAAATCGTTTAAGCCGTTTTTTAGATACAATTAGCTGGACCTTCACCCATTGTGACCCAAAATGACCCACTATTCAAATTTTCTCGAACATGTGACTTAGCCCAATTCTCTTCTCATACCCAGAAACGGTATAATATAAAATTTGGTCAAAATTATTGAGCTTGTTTTTAAATTCAATTAGATTGACCCTGGCCCATTGTGACCCAAAATGACCCACTAATAGAATTTTGTCGAACATGTGACTTAGCCCAATGGAAATCTCATGACTAGAAACGTCCGTATATAAAAAAAAATTGTTTAAATGCCTTGAGCCGTTTTTTAGATATAATTAGCTTGACCCTGACCCATAATGAGCCACTAATCTAATTTTTTAATCTTCTTATTCTTCTTCTTTAATCTTCTTGTAATCCAAAACTGTAGAATATAGAGTTTAGTCAAAATCGTTGGAGCCATTTTTTAGATAAAAATAGCTTGACCCACAGTGACCCAAAAATGACCCAGTAATCAAAATTTTTTGAACACGTGACCCATCACCAATAGTCTTTTCGTGCCCGAAAATGTTTAGTTACAAAATTTAGTCAAAATCGTTTTAGGCGCTCTTTAGATATAATTAGCTTGACCCTGACCCATTATGACCCAAAATGACCCACAAATCGAATTTTCTCGAACACGAGACCCATCCCAATGCTCTTTTCGTGCCGAAAAATGGTTAGATAACAAATTTAGTCAAAATCGATTGAGCCTTTCTCTAGATATAATTAGCTTGACCCTGACCCATTATGACCCAAAATAACCCACTAATCGAATTTTCTCGAACACGAGACCCATCCCAATGGTCTATTCGTGCCCGAAAAAAGTAGGGTGCAAACTTTCGTCAAAATCGTTAGAGCCATTATATAGATAAACTTAGCTTGACCCACGGTGACCTAAAAATGACCCAATAATCGAATTTTCTCGAACATGTGAATTAACCCAATGGTCTTCTCGTAATCCAAAACTGTAGAATATAGAGTTTAGTGAAAATTGTTAGAGCCGTTTTTTAGATAAATATAGCTTGACTCACAGTGACCCAAAAGTGACCCACTAATCGAATTTTCTGGAACACGTGACACATTCCAATGGACTTTTCGTTCCCGAAAATAGATACAAAATTAAGTCAAAATCGATTGAGCCGTTCTTTAGATATAATTAGCTTGACCATGAACCATTATGACCCAAAATGGCCCACTAATCGAATTTTCTCGAACAGGAGACCCATTCCAATGGTCTTTTCATGCCCGAAATCAGTAGCGCGCAAAATTAAATCAAAATCGTTACAGCCGTTTTCAACATAAAATTTACATACACACACACACACAATTTTTGCTCGCATTATAGTATAAGATAAAAAAAAATAAATGTTTTCAGAGCTACTTTTTTTTTTTTTTTTTTTTTTTACAGGAGTATGTCGCGACTAAATTTTTAGTATGCATGAAAATAATTTAAATAATTAAAAACAACATGCATGTATTTTCTTTCGTTTCAAAACTTATTAACATATGTCAAAAGGAAATAAGGGGATACAAATGAATTATTTCCTTCCTTTGTGTCACATCTTCTATAAGCAATTACAATTGCTTCACATGACGTATGTACACTACTATACATAGATATAAATGGATTATTTTTTTAAAATGAAGATTTTGAAGGAATGTAATGATTGGTCTGTAACTAATCTTCATAGAAATAATAAGTTATCTTTTATTTTAAAAAAACTGTATAAAAATAAACTCGATTGAAATTTAATAACCAATATATATTTAAAAAAATAAATGCAATAATTGTAGTTTTAAATTTCATATGTTCGTTTTAAAGTCGTAAAACTTTTTAAAATAGAAGAATTTATCATATATTTTGAAAATATTAAATGGTTAATAAATGAAATTTAATGACTAATTTTTCCTTTGATATATATATATATTAGCAGGAATAACCGAGCTAAGCTCGTTTAAAATTATCTTTTTTCTTTATCTCGATATATTATTCCCATTGAATCATTCTTGCTGTTTTAGATGCAATAAGCTTGACCCTGAGACATAGTGACCCAAAATGACCCACTAATCGAATTTTTTCGAACATGAGACCTAACACAATGGTCTTCTCTAGCCAGAAAATGATGGAATACAAAATTTATTGAAAATCGTGGTCGTTTTCTAGATAAAATAAGCTTGACCCACGTTGATTGAAAAACCCACTAACCGAAATTTATCGAACATGCCCGTCTTCTTGCCCGTAAATCTTATCATTCCCGGAAATGGTATTATACTAAATTTTTCAAAATGTTTTGAAGCGCTTTTTAAATACAAATAGCTTGACCCTGACCCATTGTGACCCAAAATGACCCACTAATCGAATTTTCTTGAACATGAGACCTAGCCCAATGGTCTTCTCGAGCCCGAAAACGATAGAATACAAAATTTAGTCAAAATCATTTAAGACGTTTTTTAGATACAATTAGCTGGACCCTTACCCATTGTGACCCAAAATGACCCACTAATCAAATTTTCTCGAACATGTGACTTAGCCCAATTCTCTTCTCATACCCAGAAACGGTATAAAATAAAATTTGTTCAAAATGTTTGAGCATGAGTTTAGATGCAATTAGCTTGACCCTGGCCCATTGTGACCCAAAATAAACCGCTAATAGAATTTTCTCGAACATATGACTTAGCCCAATGGCCATCTCATGACCAGAAACGGCCGTATATTAAAAAAAAATTGTGAAAATGTCTTGAGCCGTTTCTGAGATATAATTAGCTTGACCCTGACCCATAATGAGCCACTAATCGAATTTTCTCGAACACATGACCCATCCTAATGGTCTTTTAGTACCCGAAAACCATAGATTACAGAATTTCGTCAAAATCATAGAGCCGTTATCTAGATAAACTTAGCTTGACCCACGGTGACCCAAAAATGACACACAAATCGAATTTCCTCGAACATGTGACTCAGCCCAATGGTCTTCTCGTAATCCAGAACTGTAGAATATAGAGTTTAGTAAAAATCGTTGTAGCCGTTTTTTAAATAAAAATAGCTTAACCCACAGTGACCCAAAATGACCCACTAATCCAATTTTCTCGATCACGAGACACATCCCAATGGTCTTTTCGTGCCCGAAAATGGTCAGATACAAAATTTAGTCAAAATCGATTGAGCCGTTCTCTAGATATAATTAGCTTGACCCTGACCCATTATGACCCAAAATAACCCACTAATCAAATTTTCTCGAACACGAGACCCATACCAATGCTCTTTTCGTGCCCGAAATTAGATACAAAATTTTTTTTAAATCGATTGAGCCGTTCTTTAGATATAATTAGGTTGACCATGACCCATTATGACCCAAAATGACCCAATAATCGAATTTTCTCGAACACGAGACCCATTTCAATGGACTTTTCATGCCCGAAATCGGTAGGGCGCAAAATTTATTCAAAATCGTTACAGCAGTTTTCAAGATAAAATTTACATACACACACACACACAATTTTTGCTCGCATTATAGTATAAGATAAATAAATAAAACTTTTCAGAGCTACATTTTTTTTACAGGAGTATGTCGCGACTAAATTTTTAGTATGCATGAAAATAATTCAAATAATTAAAAACAACATGCATGTATTTTCTTTCATTTCAAAACTTATTAACATATGTCAAAAAGAAATAAGGGGATACAAATGAATTATTTGCTTTCTTTGTGTCACATCTTCTATAAGCAATTACAATTGCTTAACATGCCGTATGTGCACTGCTGTAAATATATATAAATGGATTTTTTTTTTTTTAATGAAGGTTTTGAAGGAATATACTCATTGGTCTGTAACTAATCTTCATATAATTAATAAGTTATCTTTTATTTTTGAAAAACAGTATAAAAATAAACTATCTTGACATTAATAACCAATATATATTTAAAAAAATAAATACAAAAATTGTAGTTTGAAATTTCGTATGTTCGTTTTAATGTCGTAAAAATTTTAAAATAGAAGAATTTATCATATATTTTGAAAATATTAAATGATTAATAAACGAAATTTAATGACTAATTTTTCCTTTGATATATATGTACTAGCAGGAATAACCTAGCACGGTCAAAATTAGCTTTTTTTTATCTCGATATATTATTCCCACTGAATCATTCTTGCTGTTTTAGATGCAATAAGCTTGACAATGAGACATAGTGACCCAAAATGACCCACTAATCGAATTTTTTCGAACATGAGACCTTACCCAATGTTCTTCTCGAGCCTGAAAATGATGCAATACAAAATTTAGAGAAAATCGTTAGTCGTTTTCTAGATAAAATAAGCTTGACCCACGTTGATTGAAAAACCCAGTAACCGAAATTTATCGAACATGTGAGCTACTTCAATGGTCTTTTTGTACTGTGAAATGGTATAGCAAAAAAAAAAAAAAAAAAAAAAAAAAAAAAAAAAAAAAAAAAAAAGTCAAAATTATTTGAATCATTTTGAGATGCCGTTAGATTGATCCCAACCATTATCACCAAAATGACCAACTAATAGAATTTTCTTAAGTGTGCGACCCGGCCCAATTGTTTTATCTTGTCCAAAAACAGTGTAGTAAAAAGTTTTGTCAAAATCCTTTGAGCCATTTTTTAGATACAGTTAGCTTGATCCTGATTCATTAGGAACCAAAATGACCCATTGATTGAACTTTCTTGAACTTTCGACCCTGCCCAATGGTCTTATCATGCCCGTAAACGGTATTATACAAAATTTTGTCAAAATGTTTTCAAGCGCTTTTTAAATACAATTAGCTTCACCCTGACCCATTGTGACCCAAAAAGACCCACTAATCGAATTTTCTTGAACATGAGACCTAGCCCAATGGTATTCTCGAGCCCGAAAACGATAGAATACAAAATTTAGTCAAAATCGTTTAAGCAGTTTTTTAGATACAATTAGATGGACCCTCACCCATTGTGACCCAAGATGACCCACTAACCAAATTTTCTTGAACATATGTCTTAGCCCAATTCTCTTCTCATACCCAGAAACGGTATAATATAAAATTTGGTCAAAATGTTTGAGCATGTTTTTAAATTCAGTTAGCTTGACCCTGCCCCATTGTGACCCAAAATGACCCACTAATAAAATTTTCTCGTACATGTGACTTAGCCCAATGGCCATCTCATGACCAGAAACGGCCGTATATTAAAAAATTTTGTGAAAATGTCTTGAGCCGTTTTTTAGATATAATTAGCTTGACCCTGACCCATAATGAGCCACTAATCGAATTTTCTCGACCACGTTACCCATCCTAATTGTCTTTTCGTGCCCGAAAACGATAGATTTCAGAATTTCGTCAAAATCGTAGAGCCGTTTTCTAAATAAACTTAGCTGGACCCACGGTGACCCAAAAAATGACACACTAATCGAATTTTCTTGAACACGTTACCCATTAAGATGGTTCTTGACGTGCCCAAAAATGGTTAGATATAAAATTTAGTCAAAATCGATTGAGCCGTTCTCTAGATATAATTAGCTGGATCCTCACCCATTATGACCCAAAATGACCCACTAATCGAATTTTCTCGAACACGAGACCATCCCAATGGTCTTTTCGTGCCCGAAAATAGTAGGTTGCAAAATTTCGTCAAAATCGTTAGAGCCGTTATCTAGATAAACATAGCTTGACCAACGGTGACCCAAAAATAACGCACTAATCGAATTTTTTCGAGCATGAGACCTGACACAATGCTTTTCTCGAGCCTGAAAATGATGGAATAAAAAAATTAGTGAAAATCGTTAGTCGTTTTCTAGATAAAATAAGCTTGACCCACGTTGATTGAAAAACTCACTAACCGAAATTTATCGAACATGTGAGCTATTTCAATGGCCCTTTGTACTGTGAAACGGTATAGCAAAAAAAATTGTCAAAATTGTTTGAATCTCTTTGAGATGCCGTTAGATTGATCCCGACCCATTATCACCAAAATGTATGTAGTACAAAGTTTTGTCAAAATATTTTGAACCGTTTTTTAGATACAGTTAGCTTGACCCTGACCCATTGTGACCCAAAATGACCCATTAATCGAATTTTCTTGAACATAAGACCTAGCCCAATGGTCTCCTTGATCCCGAAAACGATAGAATACAAAATTTAGACAGAATCGTTTAAGCTGTTTTTTAGATACAATTAGCTGGACCCTCACCCATTGTAACCCAAAATAACCCACTAATCAAATTTTCTCGAACATGTGACTTAGCCCAATTCTCTTCTCATGCCCAGAAACGGTATAAAATAAAATTTGATCAAAAAATTTGAGCATGTTTTTAGATGCAATTAGCTTGACCCTGGCCCATTGTGACCCAAAATAAACCACTAATAGAATTTTCTCGAACATATGACTTAGCCCAATGGCCATCTCATGACCAGAAACGGCCGTATATTAAAAAATTTTGTGAAACTGTCTTGAGCCGTTTTTTAGATATAATTAGCTTGACCCTGACCCATAATGAGCCACTACTCGAATTTCTCGAACACGTGACCCATCCTAATTGTCTTTTCGCGCCCGAAAACGATAGATTACAGAATTTCGTCAAAATCATAGAGCCGCTATCTAGATAAACTTAGCTTGACCCACGGTGACCCAAAAATGACACACAAATCGAATTTCCTCGAACATGTGACAAAGCCCAATGGTCTTATCGTAATCCAAAACTGTAGAATATAGAGTTTCGTGAAAATCGTTAAAGCCATTTTTAAGATAAAAATAGCTTGACCCACAGTGATCCAAAAATGAACAAGTAATCAAATTTTCTCGAACACGTGACCCATCCCCAATGGCCTTTTCGTGCCCGAAAATTTTTAGATACCAAATTTAGTCAAAATCAATTGAGCTGTTCTCTAGATATAATTAGCTTGACCCTGACCCATTATGACCCAAACTAACCCACTAATCGAATATCCTCGAACACGAGACCCATCCCAATGGTCTTTTCGTGTCAGAAAACAGAAGGGTGCAAAATTTCGTCAAAATCGTTAGACCCGTTATCTAGATAAACATAGCTTGACCCACGGTGACCCAAACATGACCAACTAATCGAATTTTCTCAAACATGTGACTTAGCCCAATGGTCTTCTCGTAATCCTAAACTGAAGTATATAGAGTTTAGTGAAAATCGTTGGAGCCGTTTTTCAGATAAATATAGCTTGACCCACAGTGACCCAAACATGACCAACTAATCGAATTTTCTCAAACATGTGACTTAGCCCAATGGGCTTCTTGTAATTCAAAACTGTAGAATATAGAGTTTAGTAAAATTCGTCGGAGCCATTTTTTACATAAAAATAGCTTGACCCACAGTGACCCAAAAATGACCCAGTAATCAAATTTTCTCGAACACGTGACCCATCCCCAAAGGTCTTTTCGTGCCCGAAAATGTTTAGATACAAAATTTAGTGAAAATCGATTGAGCCGTTCTCTAGATATAATTAGCTTGAATCTGACCCATTATGACCCAAAATGACACACAAATCGAATTTTCTCGAACACGAGACCCATCCCGATGGTCTTTTCATGCCGAAAATGGTTAGATACAAAATTTAGTCAACATCGATTGAGCCGTTCTCTAGATATAATTAGCTTGATCCTGACCCATTATGACCCAAAATGACCCGCTAATCGAATTTTCTCGAACACGAGACCCATTACAATGGTCTTTTCGTGCCTGAAAACAGTAGGGTGCAAAATTTCGTCAAAATCGTTAGAGCCATTATCTAGATAAACTTAGCTTGACACACGGTGACCTTAAAGACACAATAATCGAATTTTCTCGAACATGTGACTTAGCCCAATGGTCTTCTCGTAATCCAAAATTGTAGAATATAGAGTTTAGGGAAAATCGTTAGAGCCGTTTTTTAGGTAAAAATAGCTTGACTCACGATGACCCAAAAATGACCCACTAATCTAATTTTCTCGAACACTTGACACATTCCAATGGTCTTTTCGTGCCCGAAATTAGATACAAAATTTTTTTTTTAATCGATTGAGCCGTTCTTTAGATATAATTAGGTTGACCATGACCCATTATGACCCAAAATGACCCATTAATCGAATTTTCTCGAACACGAGACCCATTCCAATGGACTTTTCATGCCCGAAATCGGTAGGGCGCAAAATTTATTCAAAATCGTTACAGCAGTTTTCAAGATAAAATTTACATACACACACACACACAATTTTTGCTCGCTTTATAGTATAAGATAAATAAATAAAACTTTTCAGAGCTACATTTTTTTTACAGGAGTATGTCGCGACTAAATTTTTAGTATGCATGAAAATAATTCAAATAATTAAAAACAACATGCATGTATTTTCTTTCATTTCAAAACTTATTAACATATGTCAAAAAGAAATAAGGGGATACAAATGAATTATTTGCTTTCTTTGTGTCACATCTTCTATAAGCAATTACAATTGCTTCACATGCCGTATGTGCACTGCTGTAAATATATATAAATGGATTTTTTTTTTAAATGAAGGTTTTGAAGGAATATACTCATTGGTCTGTAACTAATCTTCATATAATTAATAAGTTATCTTTTATTTTTGAAAAACAGTATAAAAATAAACTATCTTGACATTAAAAATAGCAAATAAAGCCTTTGTGCAACAATATTAAAAAGCAGAAAAACCAACGTTTAAAATGCACAAATAATATATGAAAAGCAGCAAACAGCTGTTTCGAATCTACTAGCGAGATTCTTCTTCAGTGCAAAAGGAACAGCGTGCTAGAAAAAGCAAGGCTGAGCAAAATCATAGACAGAGACGCGCTGGCTTTTATACCCTATGCGGGTGGCGAAGGCGCCGAAACAACCAATGAGAGAGAAGCAGTGGAAACGACTGGGTGGACAAGTAGCGACATCTACCGGAGAAGTAGAGAAAAGAAACCAAAAAAGGAGGAATTAAATTAACGCTTTCCAAATACTTGGAAAATCTGGAGTACTAGATAAATCATTGACTAAAGAGTGAGAATTTTTAATGATATGGTAAGCTTCCCAAAAATCAAGATCAAGGTTAGAAGAACATTTTTGGATAATGATGGCTGAGGAAAAATCGAACCTATGTTGAGAAGACCAAGAATGTTGAGCAATAGAAGAACGTTTGAGCTCCTGATTTTTAACATAACCTTCATGCTCTTTTAAACGAAATCTAAGAGCACGTTTAGTCTGACCAATATAAGAAAGACCACACTGACAAGAGATCTGGTAAATGCCCCAATTATCTAGGCGATCAACGGGGTGTTTGAGATTTGAAAAAGGGATTTTATTAACAGGAGAAAAAATAACTTTAAAATCAAACCTTCTTAGGATTTTAGCAACTTGCTGACTGATTTTAGGAAAAAATGGTAATACAACTGAAGTATTAGAGTTGGAATTAGAATGCTTTTCAGAATGGTCGGATTTCGTCAATTTCTTATAAATAGAATCGATAATATTAGAGGAATAACCACGATCGACAGCAATAGCTTTGAGGTAATTAAGTTCAGCACTAAGTAACTGAGGAGTGGAACAAATATTAGTAGCCCGAAAAACAAAAGTATTGAAAGCAGCGAATTTCTGGTTAGGGGGATGAGAAGAATACCTGTGAGGTGGGAGACTGACAGCAAA
Source organism: Maratus speciosus (assembly GCA_963932465.1). Lineage (NCBI taxonomy): Eukaryota > Metazoa > Arthropoda > Arachnida > Araneae > Salticidae > Maratus > Maratus speciosus. Next base: position 168,082,693 of record OZ010787.1, on the reverse strand, counting down.
AGGTTTACGAAAGACGGTAGTCTGAAAGCCATTTTCACAACGAATAACAAGGACATCCAGGAAAGAAAGACGGTTATTGGTCTCAATTTCAGAGGTAAATTGAATGCAGGGATCAATGGAATTCATAATAGAGAGAATATGATTAATATCCGAATTCATTTCAATCAGGACATAAACATCATCAACATAACGAACATAGAACGGAAATTTTAAGATTTCAAAAAGCTTGACCTCAAAATAGTGCATATAAATATCGCATAAAATTGGACTAAGAGGATTACCCATAGCCAAACCGTCAATCATACGGAAGAAATTACCATTGAAAACAAAAGTATTTTGCGACAAGCAAGCGCGAGTGAGAAGTATAAGTTCCTCGATTTCAAAATAAGAGAAATGGAATTCACAAAGCCTTTTCTTGAGGCAATCTAAAGCCCCCTCAACCGGAACGTTTGTAAATAATGATTTAACATCAAAAGAAACCATCATGTGACCCTGCGGCTTAAAATTGTGAAGTTTTTTAACAAAATCAAAAGAATTCTTAACAGTGAAACAGTTACTGCTCAAAAGTGGGGAAAAAACCGAAACTAAATATTTGGCAAGCTTATAAGAAGCTGTACCGATACTAGAGACAATAGGTCTAAAAGGAATGTCAGGTTTATGGACCTTAGGTAAAGCATAAAACCTGGCACAATGCGCAATAGACGGAATAAGGGACTTCTTAAAGTTAGCAGGAATAATGGAAGAAGACTTAATGGCAGACTTAATAGAGTTAATTTCACTAGTGGAAGGGTCTTTGCGGATATCCACATACGGACCATCATTAATTAATTTATGGGTTTTTTCCAAATACGTAGATTTGTCGAGAAGAACAATCTGACCACCTTTGTCGGCCTTAGTAATAATTAAGTTTGGATCAGAACGCAAATTTTTCAGACATTGTTTAACAGGATGTTTAAGATTGGGTTTATAAACATTAGAATTGAAATCAACAGTATTGGCAATGAGATGCCTAATAGACTCTTTCTGAGAAGAAGATAGAGCGCTATGCTTAAAGGCTCTTTCAATAGGAGCAATAAGATTAGGTAAAGAAGGAATAGCAGAGACAGAAAAATTGTTATTCAATTTGAGAGCATCGAGCTGATTGTTACTTAATGGAACACTAGAAAGATTGACAACAGCATTTTGGTTAACAAGAGGCAAATTACTGCAGTTATTAGCGACAGAACTTCCACAAAGCGTATTAAATTTCTTCTTTAAAACCGAACAATGAACAGAAGAAGCTGTGAGAACTCTGCTCCATGACCTTCTGTCAATGGACTGAAAATCAGGAGTAGAATTAGCGAGGCTGATATGTAAAGAATATAACTCGCGCTCTATATGAGCAATTTTGTGGCGAGTCTCTTGAATCAAAGCTCTTAAAAGAGCTAATTTAGAACGAAATAAGACCTTCTCAATCCTATTTGAAGAAAATAAATTACAACGAATGGAAATGAATTTAGGAATAACCTTCTTACGCCTACAATCAAGTAGGAAATGTAAGTGTTCCAAAAACCTGTACTTTTTTAATCGTAAATTACAAAACCTATTGATTTGAGACATTGCGAAAAAAAAAAAAAAAAAAAAAAAAAAAAAATACAGAAGAATAAAGGCCCGTTAACGCCAAATACATAAAAATAGCAAATAAAGCCTTTGTGCAACAATATTAAAAAGCAGAAAAACCAACGTTTAAAATGCACAAATAATATATGAAAAGCAGCAAACAGCTGTTTCGAATCTACTAGCGAGATTCTTCTTCAGTGCAAAAGGAACAGCGTGCTAGAAAAAGCAAGGCTGAGCAAAATCATAGACAGAGACGCGCTGGCTTTTATACCCTATGCGGGTGGCGAAGGCGCCGAAACAACCAATGAGAGAGAAGCAGTGGAAACGACTGGGTGGACAAGTAGCGACATCTACCGGAGAAGTAGAGAAAAGAAACCAAAAAAGGAGGAATTAAATTAACGCTTTCCAAATACTTGGAAAATCTGGAGTACTAGATAAATCATTGACTAAAGAGTGAGAATTTTTAATGATATGGTAAGCTTCCCAAAAATCAAGATCAAGGTTAGAAGAACATTTTTGGATAATGATGGCTGAGGAAAAATCGAACCTATGTTGAGAAGACCAAGAATGTTGAGCAATAGAAGAACGTTTGAGCTCCTGATTTTTAACATAACCTTCATGCTCTTTTAAACGAAATCTAAGAGCACGTTTAGTCTGACCAATATAAGAAAGACCACACTGACAAGAGATCTGGTAAATGCCCCAATTATCTAGGCGATCAACGGGGTGTTTGAGATTTGAAAAAGGGATTTTATTAACAGGAGAAAAAATAACTTTAAAATCAAACCTTCTTAGGATTTTAGCAACTTGCTGACTGATTTTAGGAAAAAATGGTAATACAACTGAAGTATTAGAGTTGGAATTAGAATGCTTTTCAGAATGGTCGGATTTCGTCAATTTCTTATAAATAGAATCGATAATATTAGAGGAATAACCACGATCGACAGCAATAGCTTTGAGGTAATTAAGTTCAGCACTAAGTAACTGAGGAGTGGAACAAATATTAGTAGCCCGAAAAACAAAAGTATTGAAAGCAGCGAATTTCTGGTTAGGGGGATGAGAAGAATACCTGTGAGGTGGGAGACTGACAGCAAAAGGTTTACGAAAGACGGTAGTCTGAAAGCCATTTTCACAACGAATAACAAGGACATCCAGGAAAGAAAGACGGTTATTGGTCTCAATTTCAGAGGTAAATTGAATGCAGGGATCAATGGAATTCATAATAGAGAGAATATGATTAATATCCGAATTCATTTCAATCAGGACATAAACATCATCAACATAACGAACATAGAACGGAAATTTTAAGATTTCAAAAAGCTTGACCTCAAAATAGTGCATATAAATATCGCATAAAATTGGACTAAGAGGATTACCCATAGCCAAACCGTCAATCATACGGAAGAAATTACCATTGAAAACAAAAGTATTTTGCGACAAGCAAGCGCGAGTGAGAAGTATAAGTTCCTCGATTTCAAAATAAGAGAAATGGAATTCACAAAGCCTTTTCTTGAGGCAATCTAAAGCCCCCTCAACCGGAACGTTTGTAAATAATGATTTAACATCAAAAGAAACCATCATGTGACCCTGCGGCTTAAAATTGTGAAGTTTTTTAACAAAATCAAAAGAATTCTTAACAGTGAAACAGTTACTGCTCAAAAGTGGGGAAAAAACCGAAACTAAATATTTGGCAAGCTTATAAGAAGCTGTACCGATACTAGAGACAATAGGTCTAAAAGGAATGTCAGGTTTATGGACCTTAGGTAAAGCATAAAACCTGGCACAATGCGCAATAGACGGAATAAGGGACTTCTTAAAGTTAGCAGGAATAATGGAAGAAGACTTAATGGCAGACTTAATAGAGTTAATTTCACTAGTGGAAGGGTCTTTGCGGATATCCACATACGGACCATCATTAATTAATTTATGGGTTTTTTCCAAATACGTAGATTTGTCGAGAAGAACAATCTGACCACCTTTGTCGGCCTTAGTAATAATTAAGTTTGGATCAGAACGCAAATTTTTCAGACATTGTTTAACAGGATGTTTAAGATTGGGTTTATAAACATTAGAATTGAAATCAACAGTATTGGCAATGAGATGCCTAATAGACTCTTTCTGAGAAGAAGATAGAGCGCTATGCTTAAAGGCTCTTTCAATAGGAGCAATAAGATTAGGTAAAGAAGGAATAGCAGAGACAGAAAAATTGTTATTCAATTTGAGAGCATCGAGCTGATTGTTACTTAATGGAACACTAGAAAGATTGACAACAGCATTTTGGTTAACAAGAGGCAAATTACTGCAGTTATTAGCGACAGAACTTCCACAAAGCGTATTAAATTTCTTCTTTAAAACCGAACAATGAACAGAAGAAGCTGTGAGAATCTGTCGCTAATAACTGCAGTAATTTGCCTCTTGTTAACCAAAATGCTGTTGTCAATCTTTCTAGTGTTCCATTAAGTAACAATCAGCTCGATGCTCTCAAATTGAATAACAATTTTTCTGTCTCTGCTATTCCTTCTTTACCTAATCTTATTGCTCCTATTGAAAGAGCCTTTAAGCATAGCGCTCTATCTTCTTCTCAGAAAGAGTCTATTAGGCATCTCATTGCCAATACTGTTGATTTCAATTCTAATGTTTATAAACCCAATCTTAAACATCCTGTTAAACAATGTCTGAAAAATTTGCGTTCTGATCCAAACTTAATTATTACTAAGGCCGACAAAGGTGGTCAGATTGTTCTTCTCGACAAATCTACGTATTTGGAAAAAACCCATAAATTAATTAATGATGGTCCGTATGTGGATATCCGCAAAGACCCTTCCACTAGTGAAATTAACTCTATTAAGTCTGCCATTAAGTCTTCTTCCATTATTCCTGCTAACTTTAAGAAGTCCCTTATTCCGTCTATTGCGCATTGTGCCAGGTTTTATGCTTTACCTAAGGTCCATAAACCTGACATTCCTTTTAGACCTATTGTCTCTAGTATCGGTACAGCTTCTTATAAGCTTGCCAAATATTTAGTTTCGGTTTTTTCCCCACTTTTGAGCAGTAACTGTTTCACTGTTAAGAATTCTTTTGATTTTGTTAAAAAACTTCACAATTTTAAGCCGCAGGGTCACATGATGGTTTCTTTTGATGTTAAATCATTATTTACAAACGTTCCGGTTGAGGGGGCTTTAGATTGCCTCAAGAAAAGGCTTTGTGAATTCCATTTCTCTTATTTTGAAATCGAGGAACTTATACTTCTCACTCGCGCTTGCTTGTCGCAAAATACTTTTGTTTTCAATGGTAATTTCTTCCGTATGATTGACGGTTTGGCTATGGGTAATCCTCTTAGTCCAATTTTATGCGATATTTATATGCACTATTTTGAGGTCAAGCTTTTTGAAATCTTAAAATTTCCGTTCTATGTTCGTTATGTTGATGATGTTTATGTCCTGATTGAAATGAATTCGGATATTAATCATATTCTCTCTATTATGAATTCCATTGATCCCTGCATTCAATTTACCTCTGAAATTGAGACCAATAACCGTCTTTCTTTCCTGGATGTCCTTGTTATTCGTTGTGAAAATGGCTTTCAGACTACCGTCTTTCGTAAACCTTTTGCTGTCAGTCTCCCACCTCACAGGTATTCTTCTCATCCCCCTAACCAGAAATTCGCTGCTTTCAATACTTTTGTTTTTCGGGCTACTAATATTTGTTCCACTCCTCAGTTACTTAGTGCTGAACTTAATTACCTCAAAGCTATTGCTGTCGATCGTGGTTATTCCTCTAATATTATCGATTCTATTTATAAGAAATTGACGAAATCCGACCATTCTGAAAAGCATTCTAATTCCAACTCTAATACTTCAGTTGTATTACCATTTTTTCCTAAAATCAGTCAGCAAGTTGCTAAAATCCTAAGAAGGTTTGATTTTAAAGTTATTTTTTCTCCTGTTAATAAAATCCCTTTTTCAAATCTCAAACACCCCGTTGATCGCCTAGATAATTGGGGCATTTACCAGATCTCTTGTCAGTGTGGTCTTTCTTATATTGGTCAGACTAAACGTGCTCTTAGATTTCGTTTAAAAGAGCATGAAGGTTATGTTAAAAATCAGGAGCTCAAACGTTCTTCTATTGCTCAACATTCTTGGTCTTCTCAACATAGGTTCGATTTTTCCTCAGCCATCATTATCCAAAAATGTTCTTCTAACCTTGATCTTGATTTTTGGGAAGCTTACCATATCATTAAAAATTCTCACTCTTTAGTCAATGATTTATCTAGTACTCCAGATTTTCCAAGTATTTGGAAAGCGTTAATTTAATTCCTCCTTTTTTGGTTTCTTTTCTCTACTTCTCCGGTAGATGTCGCTACTTGTCCACCCAGTCGTTTCCACTGCTTCTCTCTCATTGGTTGTTTCGGCGCCTTCGCCACCCGCATAGGGTATAAAAGCCAGCGCGTCTCTGTCTATGATTTTGCTCAGCCTTGCTTTTTCTAGCACGCTGTTCCTTTTGCACTGAAGAAGAATCTCGCTAGTAGATTCGAAACAGCTGTTTGCTGCTTTTCATATATTATTTGTGTATTTTAAACGTTGGTTTTTCTGCTTTTTAATATTGTTGCACAAAGGCTTTATTTGCTATTTTTATGTATTTGGCGTTAACGGGCCATTATTCTTCTGTATTTTTTTTTTTTTTTTTTTTTTTTTTTTTTTTTTTTTTTTTTTTTTTTTTTTTCGCAATGTCTCAAATCAATAGGTTTTGTAATTTACGATTAAAAAAGTACAGGTTTTTGGAACACTTACATTTCCTACTTGATTGTAGGCGTAAGAAGGTTATTCCTAAATTCATTTCCATTCGTTGTAATTTATTTTCTTCAAATAGGATTGAGAAGGTCTTATTTCGTTCTAAATTAGCTCTTTTAAGAGCTTTGATTCAAGAGACTCGCCACAAAATTGCTCATATAGAGCGCGAGTTATATTCTTTACATATCAGCCTCGCTAATTCTACTCCTGATTTTCAGTCCATTGACAGAAGGTCATGGAGCAGAGTTCTCACAGCTTCTTCTGTTCATTGTTCGGTTTTAAAGAAGAAATTTAATACGCTTTGTGGAAGTTCTGTCGCTAATAACTGCAGTAATTTGCCTCTTGTTAACCAAAATGCTGTTGTCAATCTTTCTAGTGTTCCATTAAGTAACAATTAGCTCGATGCTCTCAAATTGAATAACAATTTTTCTGTCTCTGCTATTCCTTCTTTACCTAATCTTATTGCTCCTATTGAAAGAGCCTTTAAGCATAGCGCTCTATCTTCTTCTCAGAAAGAGTCTATTAGGCATCTCATTGCCAATACTGTTGATTTCAATTCTAATGTTTATAAACCCAATCTTAAACATCCTGTTAAACAATGTCTGAAAAATTTGCGTTCTGATCCAAACTTAATTATTACTAAGGCCGACAAAGGTGGTCAGATTGTTCTTCTCGACAAATCTACGTATTTGGAAAAAACCCATAAATTAATTAATGATGGTCCGTATGTGGATATCCGCAAAGACCCTTCCACTAGTGAAATTAACTCTATTAAGTCTGCCATTAAGTCTTCTTCCATTATTCCTGCTAACTTTAAGAAGTCCCTTATTCCGTCTATTGCGCATTGTGCCAGGTTTTATGCTTTACCTAAGGTCCATAAACCTGACATTCCTTTTAGACCTATTGTCTCTAGTATCGGTACAGCTTCTTATAAGCTTGCCAAATATTTAGTTTCGGTTTTTTCCCCACTTTTGAGCAGTAACTGTTTCACTGTTAAGAATTCTTTTGATTTTGTTAAAAAACTTCACAATTTTAAGCCGCAGGGTCACATGATGGTTTCTTTTGATGTTAAATCATTATTTACAAACGTTCCGGTTGAGGGGGCTTTAGATTGCCTCAAGAAAAGGCTTTGTGAATTCCATTTCTCTTATTTTGAAATCGAGGAACTTATACTTCTCACTCGCGCTTGCTTGTCGCAAAATACTTTTGTTTTCAATGGTAATTTCTTCCGTATGATTGACGGTTTGGCTATGGGTAATCCTCTTAGTCCAATTTTATGCGATATTTATATGCACTATTTTGAGGTCAAGCTTTTTGAAATCTTAAAATTTCCGTTCTATGTTCGTTATGTTGATGATGTTTATGTCCTGATTGAAATGAATTCGGATATTAATCATATTCTCTCTATTATGAATTCCATTGATCCCTGCATTCAATTTACCTCTGAAATTGAGACCAATAACCGTCTTTCTTTCCTGGATGTCCTTGTTATTCGTTGTGAAAATGGCTTTCAGACTACCGTCTTTCGTAAACCTTTTGCTGTCAGTCTCCCACCTCACAGGTATTCTTCTCATCCCCCTAACCAGAAATTCGCTGCTTTCAATACTTTTGTTTTTCGGGCTACTAATATTTGTTCCACTCCTCAGTTACTTAGTGCTGAACTTAATTACCTCAAAGCTATTGCTGTCGATCGTGGTTATTCCTCTAATATTATCGATTCTATTTATAAGAAATTGACGAAATCCGACCATTCTGAAAAGCATTCTAATTCCAACTCTAATACTTCAGTTGTATTACCATTTTTTCCTAAAATCAGTCAGCAAGTTGCTAAAATCCTAAGAAGGTTTGATTTTAAAGTTATTTTTTCTCCTGTTAATAAAATCCCTTTTTCAAATCTCAAACACCCCGTTGATCGCCTAGATAATTGGGGCATTTACCAGATCTCTTGTCAGTGTGGTCTTTCTTATATTGGTCAGACTAAACGTGCTCTTAGATTTCGTTTAAAAGAGCATGAAGGTTATGTTAAAAATCAGGAGCTCAAACGTTCTTCTATTGCTCAACATTCTTGGTCTTCTCAACATAGGTTCGATTTTTCCTCAGCCATCATTATCCAAAAATGTTCTTCTAACCTTGATCTTGATTTTTGGGAAGCTTACCATATCATTAAAAATTCTCACTCTTTAGTCAATGATTTATCTAGTACTCCAGATTTTCCAAGTATTTGGAAAGCGTTAATTTAATTCCTCCTTTTTTGGTTTCTTTTCTCTACTTCTCCGGTAGATGTCGCTACTTGTCCACCCAGTCGTTTCCACTGCTTCTCTCTCATTGGTTGTTTCGGCGCCTTCGCCACCCGCATAGGGTATAAAAGCCAGCGCGTCTCTGTCTATGATTTTGCTCAGCCTTGCTTTTTCTAGCACGCTGTTCCTTTTGCACTGAAGAAGAATCTCGCTAGTAGATTCGAAACAGCTGTTTGCTGCTTTTCATATATTATTTGTGTATTTTAAACGTTGGTTTTTCTGCTTTTTAATATTGTTGCACAAAGGCTTTATTTGCTATTTTTATGTATTTGGCGTTAACGGGCCATTATTCTTCTGTATTTTTTTTTTTTTTTTTTTTTTTTTTTTTTTTTTTTTTTTTTTTTTTTTTTTTTCGCAATGTCTCAAATCAATAGGTTTTGTAATTTACGATTAAAAAAGTACAGGTTTTTGGAACACTTACATTTCCTACTTGATTGTAGGCGTAAGAAGGTTATTCCTAAATTCATTTCCATTCGTTGTAATTTATTTTCTTCAAATAGGATTGAGAAGGTCTTATTTCGTTCTAAATTAGCTCTTTTAAGAGCTTTGATTCAAGAGACTCGCCACAAAATTGCTCATATAGAGCGCGAGTTATATTCTTTACATATCAGCCTCGCTAATTCTACTCCTGATTTTCAGTCCATTGACAGAAGGTCATGGAGCAGAGTTCTCACAGCTTCTTCTGTTCATTGTTCGGTTTTAAAGAAGAAATTTAATACGCTTTGTGGAAGTTCTGTCGCTAATAACTGCAGTAATTTGCCTCTTGTTAACCAAAATGCTGTTGTCAATCTTTCTAGTGTTCCATTAAGTAACAATTAGCTCGATGCTCTCAAATTGAATAACAATTTTTCTGTCTCTGCTATTCCTTCTTTACCTAATCTTATTGCTCCTATTGAAAGAGCCTTTAAGCATAGCGCTCTATCTTCTTCTCAGAAAGAGTCTATTAGGCATCTCATTGCCAATACTGTTGATTTCAATTCTAATGTTTATAAACCCAATCTTAAACATCCTGTTAAACAATGTCTGAAAAATTTGCGTTCTGATCCAAACTTAATTATTACTAAGGCCGACAAAGGTGGTCAGATTGTTCTTCTCGACAAATCTACGTATTTGGAAAAAACCCATAAATTAATTAATGATGGTCCGTATGTGGATATCCGCAAAGACCCTTCCACTAGTGAAATTAACTCTATTAAGTCTGCCATTAAGTCTTCTTCCATTATTCCTGCTAACTTTAAGAAGTCCCTTATTCCGTCTATTGCGCATTGTGCCAGGTTTTATGCTTTACCTAAGGTCCATAAACCTGACATTCCTTTTAGACCTATTGTCTCTAGTATCGGTACAGCTTCTTATAAGCTTGCCAAATATTTAGTTTCGGTTTTTTCCCCACTTTTGAGCAGTAACTGTTTCACTGTTAAGAATTCTTTTGATTTTGTTAAAAAACTTCACAATTTTAAGCCGCAGGGTCACATGATGGTTTCTTTTGATGTTAAATCATTATTTACAAACGTTCCGGTTGAGGGGGCTTTAGATTGCCTCAAGAAAAGGCTTTGTGAATTCCATTTCTCTTATTTTGAAATCGAGGAACTTATACTTCTCACTCGCGCTTGCTTGTCGCAAAATACTTTTGTTTTCAATGGTAATTTCTTCCGTATGATTGACGGTTTGGCTATGGGTAATCCTCTTAGTCCAATTTTATGCGATATTTATATGCACTATTTTGAGGTCAAGCTTTTTGAAATCTTAAAATTTCCGTTCTATGTTCGTTATGTTGATGATGTTTATGTCCTGATTGAAATGAATTCGGATATTAATCATATTCTCTCTATTATGAATTCCATTGATCCCTGCATTCAATTTACCTCTGAAATTGAGACCAATAACCGTCTTTCTTTCCTGGATGTCCTTGTTATTCGTTGTGAAAATGGCTTTCAGACTACCGTCTTTCGTAAACCTTTTGCTGTCAGTCTCCCACCTCACAGGTATTCTTCTCATCCCCCTAACCAGAAATTCGCTGCTTTCAATACTTTTGTTTTTCGGGCTACTAATATTTGTTCCACTCCTCAGTTACTTAGTGCTGAACTTAATTACCTCAAAGCTATTGCTGTCGATCGTGGTTATTCCTCTAATATTATCGATTCTATTTATAAGAAATTGACGAAATCCGACCATTCTGAAAAGCATTCTAATTCCAACTCTAATACTTCAGTTGTATTACCATTTTTTCCTAAAATCAGTCAGCAAGTTGCTAAAATCCTAAGAAGGTTTGATTTTAAAGTTATTTTTTCTCCTGTTAATAAAATCCCTTTTTCAAATCTCAAACACCCCGTTGATCGCCTAGATAATTGGGGCATTTACCAGATCTCTTGTCAGTGTGGTCTTTCTTATATTGGTCAGACTAAACGTGCTCTTAGATTTCGTTTAAAAGAGCATGAAGGTTATGTTAAAAATCAGGAGCTCAAACGTTCTTCTATTGCTCAACATTCTTGGTCTTCTCAACATAGGTTCGATTTTTCCTCAGCCATCATTATCCAAAAATGTTCTTCTAACCTTGATCTTGATTTTTGGGAAGCTTACCATATCATTAAAAATTCTCACTCTTTAGTCAATGATTTATCTAGTACTCCAGATTTTCCAAGTATTTGGAAAGCGTTAATTTAATTCCTCCTTTTTTGGTTTCTTTTCTCTACTTCTCCGGTAGATGTCGCTACTTGTCCACCCAGTCGTTTCCACTGCTTCTCTCTCATTGGTTGTTTCGGCGCCTTCGCCACCCGCATAGGGTATAAAAGCCAGCGCGTCTCTGTCTATGATTTTGCTCAGCCTTGCTTTTTCTAGCACGCTGTTCCTTTTGCACTGAAGAAGAATCTCGCTAGTAGATTCGAAACAGCTGTTTGCTGCTTTTCATATATTATTTGTGTATTTTAAACGTTGGTTTTTCTGCTTTTTAATATTGTTGCACAAAGGCTTTATTTGCTATTTTTATGTATTTGGCGTTAACGGGCCTTTATTCTTCTGTATTTTTTTTTTTTTTTTTTTTTTTTTTTTTTTCGCAATGTCTCAAATCAATAGGTTTTGTAATTTACGATTAAAAAAGTACAGGTTTTTGGAACACTTACATTTCCTACTTGATTGTAGGCGTAAGAAGGTTATTCCTAAATTCATTTCCATTCGTTGTAATTTATTTTCTTCAAATAGGATTGAGAAGGTCTTATTTCGTTCTAAATTAGCTCTTTTAAGAGCTTTGATTCAAGAGACTCGCCACAAAATTGCTCATATAGAGCGCGAGTTATATTCTTTACATATCAGCCTCGCTAATTCTACTCCTGATTTTCAGTCCATTGACAGAAGGTCATGGAGCAGAGTTCTCACAGCTTCTTCTGTTCATTGTTCGGTTTTAAAGAAGAAATTTAATACGCTTTGTGGAAGTTCTGTCGCTAATAACTGCAGTAATTTGCCTCTTGTTAACCAAAATGCTGTTGTCAATCTTTCTAGTGTTCCATTAAGTAACAATTAGCTCGATGCTCTCAAATTGAATAACAATTTTTCTGTCTCTGCTATTCCTTCTTTACCTAATCTTATTGCTCCTATTGAAAGAGCCTTTAAGCATAGCGCTCTATCTTCTTCTCAGAAAGAGTCTATTAGGCATCTCATTGCCAATACTGTTGATTTCAATTCTAATGTTTATAAACCCAATCTTAAACATCCTGTTAAACAATGTCTGAAAAATTTGCGTTCTGATCCAAACTTAATTATTACTAAGGCCGACAAAGGTGGTCAGATTGTTCTTCTCGACAAATCTACGTATTTGGAAAAAACCCATAAATTAATTAATGATGGTCCGTATGTGGATATCCGCAAAGACCCTTCCACTAGTGAAATTAACTCTATTAAGTCTGCCATTAAGTCTTCTTCCATTATTCCTGCTAACTTTAAGAAGTCCCTTATTCCGTCTATTGCGCATTGTGCCAGGTTTTATGCTTTACCTAAGGTCCATAAACCTGACATTCCTTTTAGACCTATTGTCTCTAGTATCGGTACAGCTTCTTATAAGCTTGCCAAATATTTAGTTTCGGTTTTTTCCCCACTTTTGAGCAGTAACTGTTTCACTGTTAAGAATTCTTTTGATTTTGTTAAAAAACTTCACAATTTTAAGCCGCAGGGTCACATGATGGTTTCTTTTGATGTTAAATCATTATTTACAAACGTTCCGGTTGAGGGGGCTTTAGATTGCCTCAAGAAAAGGCTTTGTGAATTCCATTTCTCTTATTTTGAAATCGAGGAACTTATACTTCTCACTCGCGCTTGCTTGTCGCAAAATACTTTTGTTTTCAATGGTAATTTCTTCCGTATGATTGACGGTTTGGCTATGGGTAATCCTCTTAGTCCAATTTTATGCGATATTTATATGCACTATTTTGAGGTCAAGCTTTTTGAAATCTTAAAATTTCCGTTCTATGTTCGTTATGTTGATGATGTTTATGTCCTGATTGAAATGAATTCGGATATTAATCATATTCTCTCTATTATGAATTCCATTGATCCCTGCATTCAATTTACCTCTGAAATTGAGACCAATAACCGTCTTTCTTTCCTGGATGTCCTTGTTATTCGTTGTGAAAATGGCTTTCAGACTACCGTCTTTCGTAAACCTTTTGCTGTCAGTCTCCCACCTCACAGGTATTCTTCTCATCCCCCTAACCAGAAATTCGCTGCTTTCAATACTTTTGTTTTTCGGGCTACTAATATTTGTTCCACTCCTCAGTTACTTAGTGCTGAACTTAATTACCTCAAAGCTATTGCTGTCGATCGTGGTTATTCCTCTAATATTATCGATTCTATTTATAAGAAATTGACGAAATCCGACCATTCTGAAAAGCATTCTAATTCCAACTCTAATACTTCAGTTGTATTACCATTTTTTCCTAAAATCAGTCAGCAAGTTGCTAAAATCCTAAGAAGGTTTGATTTTAAAGTTATTTTTTCTCCTGTTAATAAAATCCCTTTTTCAAATCTCAAACACCCCGTTGATCGCCTAGATAATTGGGGCATTTACCAGATCTCTTGTCAGTGTGGTCTTTCTTATATTGGTCAGACTAAACGTGCTCTTAGATTTCGTTTAAAAGAGCATGAAGGTTATGTTAAAAATCAGGAGCTCAAACGTTCTTCTATTGCTCAACATTCTTGGTCTTCTCAACATAGGTTCGATTTTTCCTCAGCCATCATTATCCAAAAATGTTCTTCTAACCTTGATCTTGATTTTTGGGAAGCTTACCATATCATTAAAAATTCTCACTCTTTAGTCAATGATTTATCTAGTACTCCAGATTTTCCAAGTATTTGGAAAGCGTTAATTTAATTCCTCCTTTTTTGGTTTCTTTTCTCTACTTCTCCGGTAGATGTCGCTACTTGTCCACCCAGTCGTTTCCACTGCTTCTCTCTCATTGGTTGTTTCGGCGCCTTCGCCACCCGCATAGGGTATAAAAGCCAGCGCGTCTCTGTCTATGATTTTGCTCAGCCTTGCTTTTTCTAGCACGCTGTTCCTTTTGCACTGAAGAAGAATCTCGCTAGTAGATTCGAAACAGCTGTTTGCTGCTTTTCATATATTATTTGTGCATTTTAAACGTTGGTTTTTCTGCTTTTTAATATCTTGACATTAATAACCAATATATATTTAAAAAAATAAATACAATAATTGTAGTTTGAAATTTCATATGTTCGTTTTAATGTCGTAAAAATTTTAAAATAGAAGAATTTATCATATATTTTGAAAATATTAAATGATTAATAAACGAAATTTAATGACTAATTTTTCCTTTGATATAAATGTACTAGCAGGAATAACCTAGCACGGTCAAAATTAGCTTTTTTTTTATCTCGATATATTATTCCCACTGAATCATTCTTGCTGTTTTAGATGCAATAAGGTTGACAATGAGAAATAGTGACCCAAAATGACCCACTAACCGAATTTGTTCGAACATGAGACCTTACCCAATGTTCTTCTCGAGCCTGAAAATGATGCAATACAAAATTTAGAGAAAATCGTTAGTCGTTTTCTAGATAAAATAAGCTTGACCCACGTTGATTGAAAAACCCAGTAACCGAAATTTATCGAACATGTGAGCTACTTCAATGGTCTTTTTGTACTGTGAAACGGTATAGCAAAAAAAATTGTCAAAATTGTTTGAATCTCTTTGAGATGCCGTTAGATTGATCCCGAACCATTATCACCAAAATGTATGTAGTATAAAATTTTGTCAAAATATTTTGAACCGTTTTTTAGATACAGTTAGCTTGACCCTGAACCATTGTGACCCAAAATGACCCATTAATCGAATTTTTTTGAACATAAGACCTAGCCCAATGGTCTTCTCGATCCCGAAAACGATAGAATACAAAATTTAGACAGAATCGTTTAAGCTGTTTTTTAGATACAATTAGCTGGACCCTCACCCATTGTAACCCAAAATAACCCACTAATCAAATTTTCTCGAACATGTGACTTAGCCCAATTCTCTTCTCATGCCCAGAAACGGTATAAAATAAAATTTGGTCAAAATGTTTGAGCATGTTTTTAGATGCAATTAGCTTGACCCTGGCCCATTGTGACCCAAAATAAACCACTAATAGAATTTTCTCGAACATATGACTTAGCCCAATGGCCATCTCATGACCAGAAACGGCCGTATATTAAAAAGTTTTGTGAAACTGTCTTGAGCCGTTTTTTAGATATAATTAGCTTGACCCTGACCCATAATGAGCCACTAATCGAATTTCTCGAACACGTGACCCATCCTAATTGTCTTTTCGTGCCCGAAAACGATAGATTACAGAATTTCGTCAAAATCATAGAGCCGCTATCTAGATAAACTTAGCTTGACCCACGGTGACCCAAAAATGACACACAAATCGAATTTCCTCGAACATGTGACAAAGCCCAATGGTCTTATCGTAATCCAAAACTGTAGAATATAGAGTTTCGTGAAAATCGTTGGAGCCATTTTTAAGATAAAAATAGCTTGACCCACAGCGATCCAAAAATGACAAGTAATCAAATTTTCTCGAACACGTGACCCATCCCCAATGGCCTTTTCGTGCCCGAAAATGTTTGGATAACAAATTTAGTCAAAATCAATTGAGCTGTTCTCTAGATATAATTAGCTTGACCCTGACCCATTATGATTCAAACTAACCCACTAATCGAATATCCTCGAACACGAGACCCATCCCAATGGTCTTTTCGTGTCCGAAAACAGTAGGGTGCAAAATTTCGTCATAATCGTTAGAGCCGTTATCTAGATAAACATAGCTTGACCCACGGTGACCCAAACATGACCAACTAATCGAATTTTCTCGAACATGTGACTTAGCCCAATGGGCTTCTTGTAATTCAAAACTGTAGAATACAGAGTTTAGTAAAATTCGTCGGAGCCATTTTTTAGATAAAAATAGATTGACCCACAGTGACCCAAAAATGACACACAAATCGAATTTTCTCGAACACGAGACCCATCCCAATGGTCTTTTCATGCCGAAAATGGTTAGATACAAAATTTAGTCAACATCGATTGAGCCGTTCTCTAGATAAAATTAGCTTGATCCTGACCCATTATGACCCAAAATGACCCGCTAATCGAATTTTCTCGAACACGAGACCCATTACAATGGTCTTTTCGTGCCTGAAAACAGTAGGGTGCAAAATTTCGTCAAAATCGTTAGAGCCATTATCTAGATAAACTTAGCTTGACACACGGTGACCTTAAAGACACAATAATCGAATTTTCTCGAACATGTGACTTACCCCAATTGTCTTCTCGTAATCCAAAATTGTAGAATATAGTGTTTAGTGAAAATCGTTAGAGCCGTTTTTTAGGTAAAAATAGCTTGACTCACGATGACCCAAAAATGACCCACTAATCTAATTTTCTCGAACACTTGACACATTCCAATGGTCTTTTCGTGCCCGAAATTAGATACAAAATTTTTTTTTAAATCGATTGAGCCGTTCTTTAGATATAATTAGGTTGACCATGACCCATTATGACCCAAAATGACCCATTAATCGAATTTTCTCGAACACGAGACCCATTCCAATGGACTTTTCATGCCCGAAATCGGTAGGGCGCAAAATTTATTCAAAATCGTTACAGCAGTTTTCAAGATAAAATTTACATACACACACACACACAATTTTTGCTCGCATTATAGTATAAGATAAATAAATAAAACTTTTCAGAGCTACATTTTTTTTTACAGGAGTATGTCGCGACTAAATTTTTAGTATGCATGAAAATAATTCAAATAATTAAAAACAACATGCATGTATTTTCTTTCATTTCAAAACTTATTAACATATGTCAAAAAGAAATAAGGGTTACAAATGAATTATTTGCTTTCTTTGTGTCACATCTTCTATAAGCAATTACAATTGCTTCACATGCCGTATGTGCACTGCTGAAAATAGATATAAATGGATTTTATTTTTTTAATGAAGGTTTTGAAGGAATATACTCATTGGTCTGTAACTAATCTTCATATAATTAATAAGTTATCTTTTATTTTTGAAAAACAGTATAAAAATAAACTATCTTGACATTAATAACCAATATATATTTAAAAAAATAAATACAATAATTGTAGTTTGAAATTTCAAATGTTCGTTTTAATGTCGTAAAAATTTTAAAATAGAAGAATTTATCATATATTTTGAAAATATTAAATGATTAATAAACGAAATTTAATGACAAATTTTTCCTTTGATATATATGTACTAGCAGGAATAACCTAGCACGGTCAGAATTAGCTTTTTTTTTATCTCGATATATTATTCCCACTGAATCATTCTTGCTGTTTTAGATGCAATAAGGTTGACAATGAGACATAGTGTCCCAAAATGACCCACTAATCGAATTTTTTCGAATATGAGACCTTACCCAATGTTCTTCTCGAGCCTGAAAATGATGCAATACAAAATTTAGAGGAAATCGTTGGTCGTTTTCTAGATAAAATAAGCTTGACCCACGTTGATTGAAAAACCCAGTAACCGAAATTTATCGAACATGTGAGCTACTTCAATGGTCTTTTTGTACTGTGAAACGGTATAGCAAAAAAAAAAAAAAAAAAAAAAAAAATCAAAATTGTTTGAATCATTTTGAGATGCCGTTAGATTGATCCCAACCATTATCACCAAAATGACCAACTAATAGAATTTTCTTAAGTATGCGACCCGGCCCAATTGTTTTATCTTGTCCAAAAACAGTGTAGTAAAAAGTTTTGTCAAAATCCTTTGAGCCATTTCTTAGATACAGTTAGCTTGATCCTGATTCATTAGGAACCAAAATGACCCATTGATTGAACTTTCTTGAACTTGCGACCCTGCCCAATGGTCTTATCATGCCCGTAAACGGTATTATACAAAATTTTGTCAAAATGTTTTCAAGCGCTTTTTAAATACAATTAGCTTCACCCTGACCCATTGTGACCCAAAAAGACCCACTAATCGAATTTTCTTGAACATGAGACCTAGCCCAATGGTATTCTCGAGCCCGAAAACGATAGAATACAAAATTTAGTCAAAATCGTTTAAGCAGTTTTTTAGATACAATTAGATGGACCCTCACCCATTGTGACCCAAGATGACCCACTAACCAAATTTTCTTGAACATGTGACTTAGCCCAATTCTCTTCTCATACCCAGAAACGGTATAATATAAAATTTGGTCAAAATGTTTGATCATGTTTTTAGATTCAGTTAGCTTGACCCTGGCCCATTGTGACCCAAAATGACCCACTAATAGAATTATCTCGTACATGTGACTTAGCTCAATGGCCATCTCATGACCAGAAACGGCCGTATATTAAAAAATTTTGTGAAAATGTCTTGAGCCGTTTTTTAGATATAATTAGCTTGACCCTGACCCATAATGAGCCACTAATCGAATTTTCTCGACCACGTGACCCATCCTAATTGTCTTTTCGTGCCCGAAAACGATAGATTTCAGAATTTCGTCAAAATCGTAGAGCCGTTTTCTAAATAAACTTAGCTGGACCCACGGTGACCCAAAAAATGACACACTAATCGAATTTTCTTGAACACGTTACCCATTCCGATGGTTCTTGTCGTGCCCGAAAATGGTTAGATATAAAATTTAGTCAAAATCGATTGAGCCGTTCTCTAGATATAATTAGCTGGATCCTCACCCATTATGACCCAAAATGACCCACTAATCGAATTTTCTCGAACACGAGACCATCCCAATGGTCTTTTCGTGCCCGAAAACAGTAGGTTGCAAAATTTCGTCAAAATCGTTAGGCCGTTATCTAGATAAACTTAGCTTGACGCACGGTGACCCAAAAATAACCCACTAATCGAATTTTCTCAAACATGTGACTTAGCCCAATGGTCTTCTCGTAATCCTAAACTGAAGTATATAGAGTTTAGTGAAAATCGTTGGAGCCGTTTTTCAGATAAATATAGCTTGACCCACAGTGACCCAAAAATGACCAAGTAATCAAATTTTCTCGAACACGTGACCCATCCCAATGGTCTTTTCGTGCCCTAAAATGTTTAGATACAAAATTTAGTCAAAATCGATTGAGACGTTCTTTAGATATAATTAGCTTCACCCTGACCCATTATGATCCAAAATGACCCACTAATCGAATATCCTCGAACACGAGACCCATCTCAATGGTCTTTTCGTGCCCGAATATGGTTATATACAAACTTTATTCAAAATCGATTGAGCCGTTCTCTAGATATAATCAGCTTGACCCTGACCCATTATGACCCAAAATTACCCACTAATCGAATTTTCTCAAACACAAGCCCCATTCCAATTGTTTTTCGCTCCCGAAAATGGTTAGATACAAAATTTAGTCAAAATCGATTGAGCCGTTCTCTAGATATAATTAGCTTGACACTGACCCATTATGACCCAAAGTTACCCACTAGTCGAATTTTCTCGAACACGAGACCCATCCCAATGGTCTTTTCGTGCCCGAAAACAGTAGGGTGCAAAATTTCGTCAAAATCGTTAGAGCCGTTATCTATTTAAACTTAGCTTGTCCCAGTATGACCTAAAAATGACCCACTAATTGAATTTTCTCGAACATGTGACTTAGCTCAATGGTCTTCTCGTAATCCAAAACTGTAGAATATAGAGTTTAGTGAAAATCGTTAGAGCCGTTTTTTAGATAAATATAGCTTGACTCGCAGTGACCCAAAAATGGTCCACTAATCGAATTTTCTCGAACACGTGACCCATTCCAATGCTCTTTTCGTGCCCGAAAATGGTTAGGTACAGAATTTAGTTAAAATCGATCGAGCCGTTCTTTAGATATAATTAGCTTGACCATTACCCATTATGACCCAAAATGACCCACTAATCTAATTTTCTCGAACACGAGACCCATTCCAATGGTCTTTTCATGCCCGAAAACGGTAGGGCGCAAAATTTAATCAAAATCGTTACAGCCGTTTTCAAGATAATATTTACATACGCACACACACACACATAATTTTTGCTCGCATTATAGTATATGATTTAGAAGAAATTTTTAATATTTTTCGACGAAATTTTATATTTAGATGCAATGTCAAAATTCCAAGGTTTGTATAAAATTTTGGAGAAAATCGTCCTGAAGGTGCCGCTGTAATAGCGAATTTAGGGACTAATTTTCTTTTTTATCATCGGACAGTAATATGAAGTTATGGATAGAATTGATCCAAACATCATCTATATTTTTTGACTGTGGATCTCAGGTCCCAGTTGAAAATGGAGATATTCCCCTCGGAAAGGTGAACTGTGATAGCGATTTTTGTGCAATTTTCTCGATTTTTTGCACTTTAATTGAAGAATTTATAAATATTTTTCGATGAAATTTTATATTTAGATGGAATAAGCCTAGGTGTTTATAAAATTCTGTATAAAATTGGCCTTAAGGTGGCGCTGTGTAAGCGAATTTTGTTCGATTGTCGCCACGGGCGCGATAGATGTTGAAAAAAATCATACAATACAAACCCAATTATCCAATCTAGGTTTCATTTGTAAATTTGTAATAAGAAAAATTTTTCTCGCTTTTATTTCATATTAACCGTTGATTAGACTATTTCGAAATTTATTTTCCTCCCCCTCCCCATGGTTTAAAAAACTTTATTGGCAAAAAACTTGAAGTTATAATAAATAAAACTTATACGAGACAGAAGAATGTTTGGGGATCGGCACATCCGACTAGTCTACTCTTGTTTTTTAATATCTGACAGATTATTTATATTATTTATTATTATTTATATTATTATTATTATTTATGTTATAATTATTATCGTTATAAATTCATCGATAACATTTGCTCTTCTGTAATATCTGATAATACATAACCGGTAGCTTTATTCCCATTGCAAAAAAAGTTTCAATCGGTGTTCTTCATAATCTTAGAAAACATTTAAGTCACAATACTCATCTTTGAAAACATGCAAAATTAACATTTTTATACGGTCCACGAGTCTTGTAAGTTACACTGAAAAAAAAGACAGTGTGTCCCAAAAATATTGAAACGTGCGTTAATTTTTCTAACTGTCGGAGATACGTAGGCATGTAAGTTGCATAAGAGTTCCAAATAAGGTAGGAATGAAGATTTTGTTCATGAAATAGTCTTCTCATTAATTTTTAAAAAGTTCCACTTTTTAAATTTTTATACGGTCTATGGTTCCTATAAATTATATTTAGAAATTTTTTCTAGATGCTCTGACAAGAGTAACAATTCCATATAGTATAGTCGTAGGAAGGTGTAAAACACCTGAACCCTGAACTAATTCAAATAAATTGTTGATTGGCTTTTTCTGTATTAAGATATATCAAAGAACGTATCTTGTAAAATATACATTCAATATCTTTTTGCGAAAAATATTTAAAGGAGATTTATGACATAGGCGCTAAAATACTGCTCTATTAGGTAACCCTGACACTTTCTCTTTAATTTTTCATATTTTATTAAATCTCTATTTACATTACATTACATTATTTTACTTTACATTATTGTTGAAAACAAATTTTTATTGTTGTGTCACGAATTGACGCATTAAAAGTTTACGTGCCTGAAAATCATTTTTAAAATCGGAAACTATAGTTCATTCTCATACAAATATCCTTTGAAAGTACATTTATGATCTATTCTATGCCATAAATATTGACATTATGCGAAGGTGGAAGCGAAGATATATGCAATCAAAGCATACATGTCGCGCACAAAACGCGAAATTTATTGTTACTTTTGAGATTAGAAATAATGACGGAAACTTTTGTGCTTTATAATATAGATAATATTTTGTTATGTGTTAACACGATTTTAATTTTCCTTTTGTATATGCTAATTTACCACGTATTCCCACAAAAATATTTACCAACGTCACGCCCCATAAAATCATTGACTCGAAAAGATAGCGTAAGTTTATGTTCATGAATATGTTCTGAAAATGAAAATAAAACAAAAAAACACACATCTTTTGAAACCATAGTTTAAAAAAATCTTTCAAAATTAGAAGCACATTAAAAATTCCCATTTGTTTAATTTCTAAATCATAGATACGTGAAATGGAAACTCCAGAGATAGAAGGCTGCATGGGTTCCGGCTAATTTTGTTTCATTTAGTCCAGGGGAAATGTACCAAAAAACGGGCGTTACCTTGCAAAAGGTCGGGTAGAAGATTTTTTTTTCTGACTTTTTTAAAATAATGCCAGCATGGAAAAACCAAGTTTTCAAACAAAATTTCTTAAGGAAGAATTTTCTGTGGCAAAAAAAAGGGACTTTTTTTTTTAATATTTCGAGACCGTTGCCGTAGCATATTACTTGTCAATTACAATCTTAAAGAGGACACAGTTCTCTACAACTTTAACATTTACAGCTTTTTTATACACCCAATAGCAAGCGCAGTACGCCATTTCAAAAATAAGACAATTTTTTCAATTTTCTTAAAGACCGTGAAAAACGTAGTTTTGTCCCGATTATTCAAATGTTTCGCTTGGATTTATTAAGTATGTCAACTTCTATATATTGCTAACCGTAAATTATGTTTTTCAGGGCTGAAACTAGCCTTTTTTGCACCCGGGGAAAACATAGATTATGCCCCCCCCCCCCTAAAAAGAAAATTTACCACGAGAATTTTACTAAGTCTAATAACCGGGTTTTGAAATTTTTAAGTATGTATTCATTACATACGTAATACTGAGCTACGCAACCAGCTTTTTCAAATATTGATTCATTAAAGCCTTGAAAACCGAACCGAAATATATTACTTACTGAACAGTTTCCCATCTTAGCAGGTATAACTGGTGATATTCTTTCTCTTGAAAATATATAATTTTTTCTTTAAAGACCGGATTCCGTATAGAGAGATTTCATTTTCAAAGATTTTACGGTAGTTGTAGTATTAAAATTCAGGCGTTTAAAGTCACAGTGATATGAATTATGACAATAAATTAGTCACACGAAGACATTCGCAAGGTAATATTAAACCTATGGGAGAATTCTTGACAAATATCTTGCTTGCATTTTATTACTGTTAAATATATTTTTTTTTTTTTCATGGATACCTGAGATCAATATCTAATGTTGGGCTTTTGTAATTTTTCGGGTTTGATTGCATTTTTTAAAAAATATTCGTACACTTTCATTTTCGGAAAACTATTAGGAACACGAGCGACTAGGTATAGCGATTCCTCCCTTAAACAGCGCATGCGCCACAGCTTGGCGAAATTCAGATCTATGTGAAGTCTGCTAGTTTGGCAATTTATCTCTAGCACTGGCGAACAGACTTCTACTGTCTAGTCAAAAAATTATCAACAACTCTGAAATAATATTGGCTTTATTAAATTATGAAAGAGTAATTAGATTTGTATGACAAGATGAATATAACTTTTTTATTGCTTGATCGAATGTATGTAATCAATACTAAGGTTCTAGCAGCGAACTAAAAATAAGTTATTGAAGTTCTAATATGAAAAAACTATTTTGTTTTATGTCAGTTTAAGAGATACAATTATTGCATTTAAGTAGATATTTTATTTTAATTTTTTAATATTAGCTCGTAACTGATATTACATAGTAAAATTTCAATAACAATATTGGATTTTGAATAAAAATTATAAAGCAATTGTTAATCAATTAAATAAAGACAGAAACAAAAATCTCCGCAAATAATATTAATCACTATTTTATATATGTATATTGTAATTGATATCTTATTGTTTTTTATTGTTAATATTTGTATGATGTATATTACACTTTTATTGCAAAACACACACACACATATATATAAATATAACAAAATTCTTGCAAATAATAACTATTAAATCAGAGATGTATGTATATATATGTATATAACCAATAATTAAACATAACCTACCACCATCAAAAACCGTAATATTATGAATTAAAGCTGTAAGTATAAAAAAAAAAAAAAAAAAAAAAAAAAAAAGATTAAATTAATTATAAGAATTATTATGCAAGAAAAATAAGAAAGTGGACACCAACAAATAATGGAAATGCTTATATACTGAATTACGTTTTCAAGGGCACAGAATTCAATGATATAAGCAAAATGGTGTTTTCTGTGGGAAAAATAAGCTAAAGCTAAAAGTTATTTTCCCTGTGCCCAAACAACCATTAAAATCAAGTGAATTGATTAAAAATGAAAACAGAATAGAAACAAATAATATGAAATGTAAAAATAAATAAAACCTATTTAAATCTTTATAGGATATAAAATGAAATAATAAACACCATACCGATTAATATTTTAGAATAAATCCACGCGCACATGGCACCCAAAATATCGTAAAGATTAAGGTGAATAAAACAGTTAAGAAATCACAGAAATTGATACCATAGGATGCAGTTAATACATATTGAAATAAATGTTAAATAACTTTTAATATAATATAAAATAATATAAATAGAAAGTAATTACATAATTAAAATGCACTATTAAATTAATTAAAAACCGTTAAACAATATCGTCAAAATTTAGCTAAAAATTCCGCTGGTGTAGTAAATTATAACTGAAATGTAGCTGGAAAAAGTAAATCTAGAACTTATCGAAAAAAAAACACAAATTGTGGTGCTGCCATCTAGTATTACTTTTATGATTTAATTGTCAAAAGACAAACAGATGTAAGCAATTGAATGTAACAATTGTTTTATTAACAGCAAAACCTAACATATCCTTATATATAGATAATTATAAACTGAATATAAACCACACAATGTATTTAAAAAAGAACTATTGTTAATAAAATTTAAAAAGCATACAAAATATTCTATTAGCTAACTTATTTAAACTACACTAAGAATTTAAATTATTATAGAACATCGATAATATATAGCATATAGCTATATGCTATAAAACAAAATAAATTCATTAATAATTAATATAAATAATTATTAAAAATATAAAAATCTTTAATAAAAACGATTATATATAAGATAATTATAAAATGAACAGGAAATAAAAAACATATGGTAGTATAAAGAAGGTGAACAGATACTTAAATTCCGATTACCTAAAAAGCACAAATATAGTGTGTGGATTATTTTATACATCCATAAAAATCCTAAAAGTATGAATGTGGGACATTCAAAAACATTAAACCGATAATAAATTTTATAACACTAAGTAAAAATAAATAAATATTAATACGAATAGAGGAATAATAATAAATATAATTACCCAATTTTAATACATACAGTATAACTTTATTTATATTAAATATACTTATATGTATATTAATCACTATAAAAATGGCATACTATTAGTAATTAATATGATATTGTCCTTATTAAATTAAAATTTATAACAAATGATTGTAAATAAGATAAACAATAATAATTATTAATGAAATTCACCAATTACATATAAAATATCAAATCAACATCCTTATAAAATACGTATCAAAAATATAGTAATAATACAAAAGCCCCCAATTTTTTTTTTTTAAATTAACCATTGCGTATTATCCAGACAACACCACCCTCCTCCGTACTCTAACATCTACCCACCCATCCAACCTATAATAATTTTTTTTATGTTATTTTACAATTTTTATTTTTTATAGAGATTTTTTTATTTTATAATTTTTTTGTAATTTTGTTTACGCATGTGTTAATTTGTTTTAAAAGATCATGTAAGAAAAATACTAATTGTATATTAATGAATATATGAATTTTTTTGGAAAACCATGATTTAATGCATCATAAGTTAGTTTTTTAATATTATTGTTAATTAGAGGAGAAGAACATAAACATTTTATTCTATATAAATGATTAAGTATTATATTTCGAAATACAGAATGATGTAGACAAGATTTAAAATTTGTAAATGTATTAACTTTGAATTTAAATTCTTTACGTTTGTCATATAAATCTCTGATTGTTTTGTTGTCTTTTATTGTAATATGAAGATCTAAGAAGTTAATTGTATTGTTAGATAAAAGGTTTTCCGTTAATTCCGAATTAGTGGGATAATCTACTGGAAATGGAGTAATTTCAGAATGATCAGTATCAATTAAAATTATGTCATCAATATAACGATATAAATGTAGATTATTATTAGTAAAATTACGTTCATAATGATATAAGTATAAGTCTGAGAGTAAACTGGATGTACAACCGCCTTGTGGTATACCGACATGCTGTAAATATAAAGTGTTATCTTGCAAGATATAATTATTATAGATAATGAAGTGAGTTAAAGATTTAAAATATGCAATATCAATATTAGATGGTAATTCCAGTTTTTTATAATACTTTTTTAAATAATGCATTTATAATTTTATGTAAATCAAATAGGTCTATATTATTAAAAAGATCTTTGAAGTCATATGTCGTTATATTATATACACAATGAAGATTTTTTTAAATATTGTATATATATATATATATATGTTTTTATTGCATTTTAAACATACATTGGATTACTTAAAGTATGGTAATTTAATGTATACAATGGTTAAATTACCATTCGACATATATTATTAGTGTAATTTGTATATAAACGATACTAATTAATTTTTAAAGATGAATATTTTAATAAATTTATCCTGCTAATTACTATTTATATGTTACCAAATTTCTAACATAAAAATACTTTCCATGAAAATGTAGAAGATATTGCAATTAGATTTTAATAAATATTAATTTTAATTATTTAAATAAAACAGTTTTTGAGTGATAAGAATATTAAATTATAATTCCACAGCAGTATGGAATTTTCAATAAAAAATTATAAAGCGCCTGATAAATTAATAAATAGCTTATATATGAAATATGATACTTATTTTTAAAAAATGAACGCTTTAAAACCCTCCGAGTGTCTTGCAAAAGGGTAAAATTGCAATATTGTTTTCTGTGCATTTTGTTTTAAATGCTAAGATATATGATTCTTTCAAAATTATAAAAAAAACTCAATTACAAATATGAATGTAATCCTTGAGAGTATTAATCAGTCTTCAATGTATTTAAAATTCATTAAACTATAGAATTATATTATCTTAAATATTGCTTGTATTGCTGTGAAACCTGGAGCTTAGTGAAAGGAATATTACGCCCCAAACTCTTAGAGGGCTAATGAATTAATTATTCTAATTATATATTAATATATGTTACAAAAGTTACATCAAAAAAGATATTTTTAGTGTAAATTAAGAAGATATTATAGTTACATTTTAAATATTAAAAAAATTATTTATTAAAAAAACCTTGTAAGTCATGTGAATTTAAAATAATTAATTTAATTAATAGTAGTATATTTACAATAAAAAATTACACTATAAAGATTTTTATATATTAAGGACAATTTTAAAAGATCAAACCTTCAATAAATTAATTCTGCTAATTTTATATTTATTTGTTTAATGAAACTTTTTGTTATGTAGTATTTGTCCTTAATGTAAGCTTAGGAGATTTATCACGGTTCGTACGGATACCGTTATTTCTCCTGCAACACTACCAATATCTTTCTATAGAAAAAGAAATCTAGGTTAAACGCGCAAAATTTCGCCTTCTTTTAAGAAGAGATTTTCTATAAGATAATACTGGTGCCGAAAATTTTTCTGGTCTGTAAAATTCAAGGAGGTGTACGAACCATGTTTATTATTGATTTTTAATAAACGTTTGCTTTCATTATTGCAAAATATATTAAATGAATTTTTATAAATGTTTACTTTAATTATTGCAAAATAGATTAAATTATTTTTTTAATTTAATTAAGGAAATTTATTTAAAATTAAATTCTACTGACAAATTAAATTTATTAACACAAATTAAATTAAATTAAATTATTGTTTTATTAATGGTATTAAGTTTATTAATACAAATTAAATTAATTTTTGTAAAATTTAAATGTAATTAAATTTAAATTAAATTTAATTCAATTCAGTTGTCTTTATTAACCGAGTTAATAAAGATCAAAACAAAACACTAAAAGAGAAAAAAAGCCCTCAGCGAGGACAGAACAGGGGAACTCAGGATTTAGGAACAGATGACCTTAAACAGCCCTAGCCTTAACCACTATGCTAGATCATTCACACAAAAATTTCCCAAAAATACCATGTGCCGGCTTTACGCAATACTTTCTCAACGTACTTGGCATTTCGTCGCCAAGACAATGGCAGGAAGCAACCCAAGAATCAGTTAACGCATGCGCTGTTTAATGGAGGAAACGCTATACATAGTCGTCGTGTCTGGAACCTATTCTGAAATTTAAAGTATCCTCATTAAAAAAAAATGCAACCAAATTCGAAAACTTAAAAACGCACAACGTTACATATCGACCTCAGGGATCATCTAAAAAATAAATAAATAATATTAAAATTCAAGCAAGAATTCTGAAAAGAATGCTTCCATACACTCTTAATTCAAAAAAATGAATTATTAACTCAACAAAAGAACGAAAATTTTTACGCGTGTTTTTGTTATTTCTGAGTATCTGTTTTATCAAAAAGAGGCATTTTCCAAAAAAAACTGGTTTGTCAAATCAACCTTTTAGGAGTAGCATCCCAGGACCGCTCTTTTCAGAGCGGAACAGAAAAATATCTCTAAAAGAGCGGTTTAAGAAGCTTCCCTATTGGTTGAAATCCCGTAACGAGATATTAAGTTTGGCAGAGGGAGAACCGAGAACCGTTTCTAAATGGGAGTGGCTTGTTTGTTTCAAGCGCCAAAGTTTAGCATTACCTACGCGATTAAAACAATATTACAATTATAATTTGATTGATTTAAAAATGGTATGGAATAAGATAGGTGGATTATGCCCACGAAAGCAGGGGGAGGGCAATCATCACAAAGAACTGGATAAATTTCGTTTTCGTTTCCCAGCTAAAACCAAGATGGCTACCGGCGATTCTAGGATTTTACTAATACTGAAAATTCTAAAGTAAAGTACGTTGTTTTACTTCATCTTTCTTGTAATTCCTTCGCCGTTCATTGTTGTATTTTCACATTGTATATATGATTTTTTGCGTTATTTAACGTTATTACTTTTAAACAGGAAACATGAATTTCTTAGATTACCCTTTTTTCTTTTTTTTTAATGCATCTGTTCCGTAATTTTTATTATAAAAAATGCGTTTAGACATGTAGTTTTCTCGCATTCAAATTGTGTAAAATTACACTAATTGGTATTTACATTATTAAACATATATCATTTTGTGCTTATATTATTCATTCAGAAATATTTGCGGAACACAACAAATGATAATAAAAATTAATAAATTATTATTAACTTATGTTCTATTTTTTTTTAATGTTTCAGTAAGTACAAGTATTTAATAACTTATGTTCACTTAGATAGTTGTACACATCTACGCTTTATTTATTATTTTTTTAATTGACACAGTATTATGTAAATAGTGCGAAATGTAAAAAAAAGTATCAGAAAATAATAGATTAGTAAATAAAAAAAGAATTATTTTATTTTATGACACAACTAGCTTGACCTTTTTTTTTAAATTATGATTTTGTGTTATACTTCGCTCTGTTCATATTCAAAAGTTTAACAAAACAAAAAAGCCTGCAGTTATGTAACACATGAATTCTATGTTCTGTAATTATTTATATGTGTAATAAGCAAAATATAATAAGAAGGTATAATAATATCAGAAATAATTAAATAAATCCACATTTTCGGATTAAAACTAATAACGTTAAAATTATATATACAATGTGAAAATATTAGAAAGAAAAAAACCATAATAAGAAAGATAAAGTGAAAACTGCGCACTTCAGAATATTCACTGCAAATAAAAATGTCTGAAATTCAGCCACTTAAGTGTCTGAAATGGAGTGTTCAATTTTCAAACAGTTTAAAATGTCTGAATTTTTTCAGACACTTTTTGCGACTGAATTTCAGACACTTAAAACGTCTGAATTGTTGTCATTTTTTTTACCGGGATAATAGGCAGCTATCTTTGACCTTTTTTTAAGCTTTTGATTTTGTTTTACAGGCGCTCAAATTTAGCATTAAATTTTATAAAGCTGATATTTTAAATTTGTTTTCATCTTATACGGATTACAATCAATATATTATACTTTTAGATTAAGAAATGATTAAAAACAAAAAATTAATATCTAAATATGTATTTATAATTCATATATGTATTCTAAGACAACGAAAATGTTTAATTTTTTGGTAACAGTATAGAAAATGGGCCCCATGGCCAAAGTCTCGTATAAATTTACCACCCCACTCCCCTACATTGACAATCACATGCTATCACAAATAAAGAAACATTCAGTGTCCTAAAATACATATATATGTAGATATAAATACATATTTCGATTGATACATCTTTTTTCTTTAACCGCATTATACTATACAAGTACAGAATAATGATAATCAGCACAAGGTGAAAACAAATTTTAAAAAATCAATTTTAAGAAAATTTCATACCAAGTTTGAGTATCCAAGTTTTAATCAAAAACACAGTGTTCGACAAAATCATTATTCATTACAGCACTAATAATTATAATTTTGTAAAACATTTTAACTAAAAAGCGTGATAAATGTAAATAATGCTTAAAAACACAAATCATATACTAAGATTACTTACAACTTATAATTAGGGGAGACTAGGGAGGGTTGACCCACTTTTTACAAAATGATTTTTAATTTTTTAAATATTGAACGTAGAATAAAGTTTTATATATCATTTTATTCGTTATACAATCAGTTATCAAAATAAAATTACTACATAAGTGTAATATGTAAGAAAGTTAAAAAATGATCTATTTTAACCATGAGAAAAAAATTGGTCAAGGCTCCCCACATATGGGAGCCTTGACCCACTATATGGGAGGCTTAACCCACTTTGTTTTATATTGAAATATTTGTGAAAGGAAATAAAATCTGTTAAAAAAGGCAATATAACTTTATGCTATATGCTTTAATTATTATAAAAAACATTTTTGAAAATATGATGCTTAAACAAACCTGTTTAGACGCAATCGCAAGTCAGAGGAGAAAGTTTTTGTTTTAAACAGAATTTCGTCTAAGCAGGTATAATTGCACAGCAGGGAAAATGAAATTTTAACATTTAAGACAGTTACAGACAGGTTCCGTTTTCATAGGGTTTCATGTAATATTATGCCCGGAACTTATAGCCACTGTTCCGCGTTTTTTTTTTTGTCTCCTTTTCCTACTTTTTTGTGACACTCGACCTGACAACCCTAACTGTCACATAGTTTGGCTTCATCTCACAGTATTCATGCTTGAGAAATTTGTCTACATATCTTCCAAACGTTTTTTGATCAATGCTATGTTCTTTTGCCGCCGCATGTGCACTTAACGCATCATTATCTTCTTTATCACTCTCAGTGGCAAAAGTACTTTTGTACTAAAATGTTGAAATAAATGACTAGCACCGGAATTTACGAACAAATTTATTTGGAAATAAGAAAAAGGGTATATTTCACATACATATTAAATGCAAAAGATTTTAGCAAAATTATGGTGCCACTGTGGCGTTTGGGAAATAAAATTAAGTGGTTTCATAAGCATACAGCTGCCCCTGATAGGTTTAAATCTGCTGCTTTCATACTTTCTAGTCTTTTCTGCTGTTTTACACTGTTTCTATTTACCTATTGTAGTAATATTAAAATGGAAAAGTTCCTATCTACTTTCCCATTTATATTTCATTTATTTTTTTCTTGCAGGGAAATACTATAGCAATTTTTCACATATTTCTTTAATCAAAACATTTTCTTTTCCATCACCCTATTTTACCGTGGCTTTACAGAATAACTTTACATTCCTTTTTATATCTAACCATTAACCTTTCATTATGCATAGTGTATAATAAAAAGATTTCATCTGGTCAATCCTCCCTCACATTGACTGGGTCAAGCCTCCCCACTTAGCCCTTTTCTAAAGAATAGCACATTGTTATGTTAAGCCTAACTTACTGTACAACTTTTATGCCTGGATTGAAAGCTCGATATTTCTGCATTACTTAAAACCCACTTACTTAAATTTCTATAATATATTTTATCTGAAAAAAGCTTACAAAATATTTCTAAAAGACACAACTTTTAGGTTGAAAACGCCTTACAATTGATTTTTCCACACCTATTTCGATTATCTGTATGAAACAAAGACGGTTATTTGAGCATCCCAATAGCTTCGGTTGACACCTAATGATAAAATTATGAAATTCTTTTAAATATGAAAACTGATGGGTGGGTCAAGCCTCCCGTATGGTCCACACTCCCTAGTCTCCCCTATACATATTAAAAAAAAGTCTCATTTTAACTTTAAGTTGTGATAAATGCAAATGATACTAAAAGACACAAAAATAACCTCGAAATATAAATAAACCACACATTTTCTAAATGCACTACAAAAAAATAACTATTTCACTCATAGTAATAAAACATGCTTAAATAATTTACCATTTACCTGTATTTAATGTACCTCAATTAGAAAATCTACAATGTAAAATCATGAGTAACATCAAGCAGGACGGTCGTTCTGCCAAGCCAAGCTTAAAAAAAATGAAAACCCCGCCAAACAAACAAACGCCAAGAATAACGGCAAGACACCATAACTGCTTATTATACTGCAGACAACTTCTCCATGTTAAATGGACGAAATATGCCAGCGTAAAATTTCCCATATCAAAAGAAGCAATCATCGCAGAAAAATAAAACCAACACTAGAAGGACCTAATAAAGAAGATCTTCAATTTGAGATCAAATGCATCCACATAAATTAATTATAAACAGAGATATGGTTTTTTTTTAATGACGTCGAGATACTGAAAATGACAGATTTATTTTCTTCGTCACAACTTATGTTTCAATCAAGCTAGAGACTTAAATAATGGACAGAAAAAAGTAATGATTGAATTTTTGGATAGATATTTACTCAATCTACGTGCTTTTATAAAATTCAGCTTTAAAAACATTAATTTTCTATACATAATTAGCGAAAAACGGTTAATTAGTTCTAAAGTTTACAAATTATGCTAAATAGCGATAAACCCGCCTAAATATTTTAGAAATCTTACACTTTTCTTTTATATTATCCTTTTGCATTGATTTCATCGAAGATAACTATGGCTGAGATTCAGATAGATTTTTCGCTGTTAGCGAAATGAGTTTGACCAATCAGAAGCCTGCATGTTTGAGAATATTTGCTGTTTCTGGATCCCGGCCTATGTCATGAAAGTTTTGAGTCATTTTTTTAGTGCCGTGGATGAAGTGCAATGTTTGTAGAAATGTAGGCTAGGATCCAGATAGATTTTCCGCTGTTAGCGAAACGAGAATCACCAATCAATAGCCTGCATTTCTGCAAACAGCGAAAAGTTCACAAAAATTCAGGCTTCTGATTGATGAATCTCGTTTCTCTAACAGCCAAACATCTATCTAGATTGCGCCCAATGGAGGATATTCCAAATATGGGTTCGAGGCTGAAAAAAGTCACGTCATACCGGTAATTTATCCAAGGAAATTCTAACTGATAAGAAGGGAAGATACTACTACTTTGCCTCATGAACCGTTTCATTAGCTAGCGGAGATTTACATTACACGTCTACGGAACCTTCCCTTCTTTACGATAGAAGTTTTTACCTTGACCACGTGATCACAATGTAGATGGAATATCCTCCATTATGTTGAACACAATTTTGCATTTCCACATCCAGGAAGGGTATTGATTGTCATAACAACAATACATATTCGAAACTATTTAAGGCACTAATTCTGAACTCCTTTGCTATACATTTCGATATTAAAGAAGTTGTTGTTTCCATAGTAACAGTACTTTTCTGTATTGCTTTCTCTAAAACACAAATATAGAATTTTAACAAAGAGTGCTCAGAATCAACACCATAACAGAGAGCCTTTATACATAAGAGTGGTGATATATGCACAGGAAGCATGCTCATTTCAAGTTTTTGCCGAAAGTATGGCTACAGCGTCTAGAATACCTTGTGTGGAAATATGCTATCCAAACAACGCTATAAATTTGTATTCCTTAAATGTGCGACGATACTGGTAAAATCCCAAGTATCGATCACAGCGACATCTGCGGGATTTAGTATTACATTGTATAGACTAGCAATATCTTGCAGTTTGAGAAAATATCCTGCAGATGTCGCTGTGATCTGTATATTTCAGCAGCATCGTTGCACAGTTAAGGGATACAATATTTTAGCACTTTTTTAAGTATTACAGGGATAGCCAATTTCCTCACTATATATTCTAGGTGCTACAGTTACGGCAATCCACTTTCTTGAATAGAAGCTATTCTATCTACGTTATGTTCACGTGGTCAAGGCAAAAACCTCTAACGTAAAGAAGGGGAGGCTTTGTCGATGTAATGTAAATTCCCGCTAGCCAATGAAACAGTTCACGGGAGAAAGCAGTAGTAGTTTCCTGTTTCCCTTCTCATCAGTTAGAAGTTCTTTAGGTAAATTGCCGGTACACGTGACTTTTTCAACCTTGAACCCATATTTGGAATATCCTCCATTAGACGATACGCGCATGGACGAGCTTTATTAGACTAGGGAAATAATTCAATATGCATTAGCCTGACGATAATGACACGCTCGCAAAGACCTTTAATGATTTGTTTTTATCACTTCTACCAATAAACCTTTATTGGCCATATGTCGCTACTTCGTTATGGCGACACACTTGTTCCTTGTTGGATCCCGGCCTTAATGTATCAAAATACGGAGTTTGCTTTCTGTACTATTCCTGAGCTCAGTTATAACGTCTAGAAATATAGGCCGAGATCCAGTTACATTTTTGCAAACAGTGAAAAGTTAGCAATATTTCTGGCTTCTAATTGGTCAATCTCGTTGCAATAACAAAGAAAAATAATAATTCTAATGTATATATGGCTTTAATAATAGACTATTAAAGATAATCAACCGTAGGTGTTTGTAAAGGTAAATTTATTTTGCAAAACCGTCAGCAAAAAAAAGTTAGAAAAAACAATTAACTGACAGACTAACTGTAAATATATATTTTATTTCGACCCTGATTTTTACTAAATATTCATCTTTCGTAGAAAATTTTAAGGAGATATAAATTGAGAAATACTGATACTTTGAAAGAAAAAGTTGAATTTCCTTACTTTTAAATTATTAATCACTATAAAAAATGAATGATAGGTAAACAAAATGTATAATATTGTGTTTGCTCCCTGCTTATAAAGGCTATACAAGGACTAATTTTAATTTGAGCTAGTAGAATTATTTCAATTATATATCATTTGTTTTAAAAAAAGAACTGATATCTACTAAAAAACAACTTTTCAAAAGTAAAAAAAAGCCAAGCAAAAAAAAAGAAAAGAAAAGAAAAAAGGTGAAAGTTGTGGCTAAAAAATAGTGTGATATCAAATTTCCAAGCTTATATTACGGTACTTAATTAACATTTTTTGATAAAAATTTACCATATGTAAGTCGAGTACCTAAGTATGCGTTGATAGAAAGCCTTTTCTCCTTTACTAAATACATCATAACGTGTTTCTGAAAATTAAATTTTTTTTAATTATGCATGATGGGCTTGGCGGCCATCTTTCCATATTTTACACAAATTTCTAAGCACTCAAGCTCGTAACATATTTGCATTATTAAGAATTTTGAACTTCTAGTTTTAGCTACAGACAGATAAATTAAGAAAGTTTTTTATTGTGAAAAAACAAATTGATTTTTACTGCTTTAACTAATTAATTAACCCCCCTCCGAAAAAAGAGAATCATAAGATGAAACCTGAAGTTAGTTCAGCTTTATTTTTAGACACAAATTTTTAGGCACTCATTTTTATAAATTAAAAGAATAAAATGTTTGCTTTAGTAACAATTTCGAACTTCCAATCTTAACAATGAACTTGTGTGCTTAGAAATTTGTGTAAAATATGGAAAGATGGCCGCCAAGCCCATCATGCATAATTAAAAAAAATTTAATTTTCAGAAACACGTTATGATGTATTTAGTAAAGGAGAAAAGGCTTTCTATCAACGCATACTTAGGTACTCGACTTACGTATGGTAAATTTTTATCAAAATATGTTAAATAAGTACCGTAATATAAGCTTGGAAATTTGATATCACACTATTTTTTAGCCACAACTTTCACCTTTTTTCTTTTCTTTCTTTTTTTTTCTTTCTTTTTTTTTTTTTTTTTTTTACTTTTGAAAAGTTGTTTTTTAGTAGATAAATATTACAGAAATGAAATCTTTCAATATTTTTATGCAAAATAATTTTAAGTGGTTAACTATAAATTTTAATAATAATTATGAATTATTCATTTAAATTTTAAATAAATGTTGTCGCCTTTCCAAACTACCCAGGAGGTAGACGACGCAGCTCGTTTTTTTTTTTTTTTTTTTTTTTTTTTTTTTTTTTTTTTTTTTTTTTTAAATAGTGATTTCCCCATCGTTTTTTAATCAAATCGACAGGCCTAATCCACTAAATAATTTCTAATACTACAATTAAATATATTATGCAAACATCATTTTACGTGTAATACATTTCAATTAACAAGAACGTAACGAAATTTTAACTAAGTCTAAATCTAATGAAATGTATCTTTAAAGATAAATCAAAGTTTTCAAATACATTAATATTTTTTCTTATTATTATTTAAATTATAATTATTATAACTATTAGTACTGCTACAACTATTTTTAAATATACACTAATCCTTTATTATATTCATTATATTAAAATATCTTGCAATGAATATTTTATAATGTATAAACTTTAGAATCATTACTTAAGATATAACCAGAGTCCCAGAACATGTTATAATTTTAGTCCCCTCTTCCTATTTTATCAAAAGGAATTCAATGCTCTAGAATACATATATGAACACATAAATACATAATTGAATAAATATTCTTTTTTAAAACCTCAAAATGTTTAAAATGTAGTACAAATTACTGATTAAAAACTAGTTTAAATATTTAGCACATAAAATCACAAAATAACTGACACTTCACATGAAAAAACGTCGCAAACCAAGATATAATCGATATATTTCAATACATTGGCAGAAAAACAAAAGGAAAATGTTCCTCTCAACGGTAGGTACAACATAATGGCTACTGTCATTATTTCAGTTATGAAGTTACAATATTATCAGTTTTGTATGTTATGGACACACATTTTTATTACGAGAATAATAAAAAGTATAAATACCTTTTAATTTGTTATCCGACATGTTGTATTCTTGAAATAAAATCAACACAAGCACAAGACGAAACGAAATTAGAATTCCCGCCCAACTATATGATAACTTTTCTTTCCGGTGTAGGAGAAAACGTACGCGCGCAACTTTGCTTTCGAAACTTTGACAAACCTTGATTTAATCGAACTTTGATACTTTGATATCAATGTTTTTCATGTGCGTATTTGTGTGGTGGTGGTGTGTGTGTGTGTAGAAGGGGGGGGGGGTAAATTTTCTTTATATCTGATTTAAAAACTTTTAAGATTGATACGATTATATGACTTAAAATATATTATTTCTAATTATATCTGAATTTTAAAAAAGTAATTTCAGTTTCCAAATGACTATAGAATAATTAAATACTAACAGAAAAAGGGGAAATATTCATCACTCTCCTCCCCTCCCTTCCTGAACGTCTCGTAAAAAACAATTTTAAATTCTGTTTTCTTTGTTTTTATTGTCTAATTTATCTTAAATGGAGGGCTCAGGGGGGCAGAGCAGCCTGCCAGAAAAAAAAAGTTTTTTCAGTTATTTATTTTGAAAAAAATTAAAAACTGATTTTTGAATATTTAATATTTCTTAATTGTAAAATTTTTCCTTTGATTTTAGAAATTTTTACTGTGCAAGACAGGAAAAAAGTTGTTTCAGCTATTTATTTTGACAAATATTAAAAACTAATTTTGAATATTTAATATTTCTTAATTGTAAAATTTTTCTATTGATTTTAGAAATTTTTTTTATACAGGACAGAAAAAAAAATATTTGTTTCAGCTCTTTATTTTGAGAAATGTTAAAAACTGATTTTTGAATACTTAATATTTCTTAAGTATAAAATTTTTCTATTTGTTTTAGGAATTTTTATTGTGCATAAGACAATAAAAATTGTCTTGTACAAGGA
Organism: Maratus speciosus; assembly: GCA_963932465.1. Taxonomy (NCBI): domain Eukaryota; kingdom Metazoa; phylum Arthropoda; class Arachnida; order Araneae; family Salticidae; genus Maratus; species Maratus speciosus. The sequence continues at coordinate 168,044,387 of OZ010787.1, read as the reverse complement.
TTCTGAAAAAAATCTCAGTTAGCTTATTTCATGTTTATATTCACGTTTAAAACAATTCCACCAATTGTAAAGTTTTTCTTATTATACTGGCATAGTATATATTGCAATAAAATTGTATATATAGTCACCGTATTACATTCAGACACTTAAGTGACTGAATTTCTAAATGTCTTAATTTCAGACGTGTCATCATTATTCAGACATTTTTTTCAGTTCATTTATATCATGATCCTTGTAAGACACTTAAGTGTCTTAAATTCAGACATCTGTGATGTCTGAAATTTCATATTCAAACATTTAAGTGTCTGAATTACTTTTTCAGTCACATAATGTGTCTGAATTTAAGATTGCTCCTATTTGCAGTGTTGACAAGGTAAAAAAATCTTGTCTTCGTATGGCGCGAACTAGCTTTTATTATTATTATTATTTAATTTATCTTTCGGAAATGAAAAACAAAATTTCTTCTTTTCTTTTGCATCTGAATTAAAATAAAACAAAATGGAGTTTTAAAAATAATACATTTTGCAAAATGTTAAAAAACAAAATTAAAAAACTAATTTCTGAAAATAAGAGGGAAATAAGTTATTTTGCCTATTAAATTTGACAAAAAAAAATGGGTTTAAAAATGACTTGTCAATAAGGAGTGCAGTCACTGGTTTTGCCTATTAATTTAGTCGAAAAAAGAGCGAAAACAGCTTATCAAAAAGGAATGAAAATAACCACTCCGCGAGATGGATGAAATTCACTCTTATAGGATAAGTGCATTTTCAATATTTGAAAGGAGTGAAAATACATTCAGTCGGAGTTAAAATCGCTGAATTTTTTTAAGAGAGTAGATTTAACATTAGCGTGCAAATGTTTTCGTGTGAGACTACGCTAGTTACGCGAAGAAACTGGAATGATGATGTTAAACCAATGGGAGCGTTCTTTTTACAATTTCTCGCTTGCATTTTAATAGTTTTAAATGTTTTTTTTTTTTTTTTTTTTTTTTTTTTTTTTTTTTCTTTGAATTACTGGCGTTGAATTCTAACCGGATTAGTCTTTACTTTTTTGATTTTGTTACAGTTTTTTTTTTAAGTTTTGCTTTTAGTTATATATATATATATATATACAGGGTGATTCATAAATATCGAAACAATAGGCTATCTCCTTAAATATTGCCCCTAGGCACATACTTCCAATTGCAAAGTTTCATAAATAAAGGTGCAAAATTTGATGAGATACGTTTTAACTCCATGGGGGGGGGGGGGGGTCTATATGAGAAAATACAAAAAATAAATTTTTATACGGCCCCCGTAGAGTAAATTTCCCAATTAGGAAATTTTTCCTAATCCATTCCTGAATTAAACACAAAAAAATTTATCTCGATATCTTCAAAATTCGCACAGATATCAAAATCCAAAATTCGTGACTTACACCATTTATCCATGCCTCTGAGTGACGAGTTTTTGACTCAATCTGAATGCAAGATAGGGATCATCCACAAATTGTACATTATTAAAAGTCGATATAAGACAGTGCCTCTCCTTTGGACATAAAATAGGCAGCGTATAGATTTTACGTTAAACCTGTTTTCAAAGTATGCTGGTGGTCTGCACTAAAGGTCTGCACGGGTCGAAATATCTAGGTCCGGTCCCAAACCGTGCCATAGGAAAAAAAGTTCGGCCCTGTCTGGAAAAAAGTTCAAATCGTAGCCTGGCCCGGCTTGACTCAATTTCTAGATAGTTTTTCACATCGATATGGTTAAAAGTTGTTTCGTATGGAGGAGTTCTGACCAAAAATACTTATTATATTTTTTCTTTTATCATTTTTAATGTTTATAATTTTTATTTTTAAAGAAGCGCCAAAAGCTGTGGTTATTTGTTTTATTAATGAATCTCTATTTATATGATTCACTTCTCCTTTAATATCGTTAATCCATATTCCATGTGTTGGAGACAATGAAAAATGCTATAAAGTAAAATCTTTTAAGATAGAATCACATAGGAAATAATTTTTAAAAAAGTGTTATAGACAAGTTCCCTTTTTAGGAGTTGTAAATGTAGTCTATTTTTTCTCAGGTATTATTATATTCATTTTCCATGGATCAACAGATTTTTCCGTTTAAGAAAGGATTCCGCCATAGGCAGATTTTTTTCACTAGTTTTAATGTATTTTAATTTTTTTGCCTTAAAATCTACTATCCTTTAAAAAAATAAATTTTAAAGCTTTATTGTAAAATAATGGCCATTTAAAAATATATGCATTTATTGTAAAAGTTTTTGGGCTGAGCCAAATTTTAGTTATTTTTGCACGGATTAGGTCAGTCAGAGATAATAATTTTAATACGGGTTGTCTCTAGACCGGGGCTGAAAATTTCTCCAGGGGAGACCTAGGAATAAAGAAGCCAGTCTCGGTTCGGTATAACCAGTGGCTGAGAGGTTCTGCTCTCAAAGCTGGTAGATGGGAGGTGCTGGGTTCGAACCCAATCGCGTCGTTCGGCCCAATCGTTCGGAGTTTTCAGTTGTTTTCTTCGAACCTTGGATATCCTTGCGTAAATACGGGTTAGGTTCCCTTAGAAAGACCTCTACGGAAGGCACTCCCCTCCTCAAACGGGCCCATATCCCTCGTGTAGATAATTGGCCGTCATAAATCACACCAACACCCGGTTAGGTATGAAAAAATACGTTAGTCCCTGCCTGGCCGAGTCTTCAGAAAAAAAGTCGCCAGTCCCGAGTCTGGCACGGCTCGGCCCCTGAATACAGACTGTTTTAACGGCCTCGCCGGGACGATAAAAAGCCTAAATTTGTGAGGACTAAAATTATGAAAAACTCTTAATCGGCATGTTAGAAAAAGCATTGTTTCAAATTACACATTTAACATTTATTTATGGATATTTAAATAGTACAAAAAGGAGGTGGAAACGGCAAAAGTTAAACTGAATCGGAAGTTTAAGCTACAGAAATAAGTTACTTTTTCACGCGCAATTTTTTAAAAAGCATTTAAACATTTTATTAGGAGACAATCAATGTTTAAAACTTTAAATGTGTTCTTCTGCATGATGTTTTTTTACTTTACTTTTTTTTTCTTTTTACCATTTCTCGTCTTTAAATTATTATAAGTCAAGAATCATAAATAAAAGGTGCAAACTTGAAACATGTCTTTTTTTATTATTTTACATTAATTTTGTTTCGGCAAATTTGAAAAAAAATTTACTTTTGAAATATGATTTTTTTAAAAATAAGTTACCTAATTTTTTAAATAAATATTTTTAATATTTTTAAAATCGATATTTAAAAAAATCCTGAAACAAAACTAAAATTTTACTTTTCTTTTTAATTAAATGAAAAAAAAAATAAATCCGGTTTATAATGTTTCAAGTTATAAAGATTTAAATTAAATCCGCTTAAAAAAGTACTAATAATTTACATTTTTGAAAATCTTTATGAGAAATATTAGGATGTGATTTTGTTTGAAAATTATATGGTTAACCATCACAAAAAAAGAAAAAAAAATCAAAATTCTAACTCAACAAATATATTTTTTACATGCTTCCTAGAACTCTTAAAGTAGCATTGTTTCTTGGATTGCACGCATTTCAATTTGTATCTAATCCCTTAAAACCTGATGAATTATTTAAACGGCCATAACTCTGCGAGTTTTTCAGATATGAAGATGCAATTTTTTGTGTTTAATTCAGGAATGGATAAGGAAAGTTTTTCTAATTGGAATTTTTACACTACGGGGGCCGTATAAAAATTTAATTTTCGTATTTTTTCAAATAGACACCCCCATGGAGTTGCAACTTATGTCATTAAATTTTGCACCTTTTTTTAAGAAACTTTGCAATTGGAAGTATGGGTCTAGGGGCAATATTTAAGGAAATAGCCTATTGTTTCGATATTTATGAATCACCCTGTATATATATATACAGGGTGTCCGGTCTCAACGGTGTCCAATGGCTAATTCCTAAACCGTTAGTCATAGACATATAGTTCCAATGAGGAATTTTCACGTTTTCTAATTTTATCTTTATACAACAAAACATGAAAAGATATGAAGAACAGTGCATATATTTTTTTTTTCGATAATTAATTACAGATTTATAACAGTTTTTAAATCGCACTATTTATCGTATGGCGAAAACGACACTTTTCCTACGCTGGTCTTGTGACGTCATAGTTCATGACAACAAACTGTTGACACGCGTTCGGAGCGACTATACGTTGAATACTGCGCTTGATATATCAACTTTCTTTATTCTCGTTATAAAATTCATGTTTATTACGCTATTTATTTTAGCTGACATTACGCAGTTATTGTAACATGCATTATTTAATGAAAAATTAATAACATTTATTCTTATAAAACGATTTAAAGCAATTAAATATTAGAGGAAGAGGAACTAAGTATTTTTCTTCAAGAGGGCTCCTGAACGGCCTGTGGAAAATAATTTGATTTATTTTTTTATATTCATGTGGTAAAAAAAAATTCTAAGTAGGAGTGGAGCACTTTTTATGAAATTCAACCTTTCATATTGGAAAAAAAAAAAAAGTAGTAGAAGCTTAGTTTTGAATTTTTAATACGTCATTTATTTATGTTGATATGTTAAAACTTTTCTCACACGAACTGTTCTGGGAAAATACCCTTAGTCTTAGTTGTTTTTAAATTAGTATATTTCATGCTTATAGTCTCCATTAGGGCAATTTATTCAAACTGGTTTCTTTCTAACACATTTTTTATTTTAATTTTATTCGCAAGTACACGAAATTGGCCGGTGCTCTTATTCAGAAACGATATAACAGAATAGCTTTTTCGGTAAAAGCAAAAAATGCTATTAAATTGATGTTTTGAAACGAATTTCCAGACGTTACAACGCAAGAGAAGAAGAAAAAAAAAGCTGTAATGAGACAACAATCTCTTACAACTTAAGATTTAACTAATTTGAAGAAAAATTTAAAAAATGTTCAGTTATAAATCACTTCGATAATCATGTCTGAAATTATTATACTTTTATATTGAAAAATGAGTCACAAAGGTCCATGCTATTGAATAGGGGGAAAAAATATTTTTTCAAGATCATCCTTACAAAAAGTAGACAAAAAATAAGCTTTCAGCAGACTACTGGCACATTTGATCCGAAATCTTGCACCTACCTGGAATTTGTTCTTTGGACTCATGGAGGTTTGCATAAAATTATTTCAACATGCTACAGTGTACAAGTATGCAGGGAAGGGAGGGGGGGTGTTGTTCAGGGAGAAAACAGCACAGACTTGATTTTTGGAATTCCTTGTCAAGTAGTTGCACAATGGATTCAAAAGTTATTGTTGTACCGAGTGTTTGTCTTCTGATAATGTTTACTCCTAACTTCTTTACACAAAAACATAAGCAGCACTAATTCATATCCAGGTATACCTGAATCTGAAGTTTGTTGAAAATGCAGGCATTAGTTCTTGAGATAGAGCTAATGCCGAAGTCGCAGAAAATGCAGCATAGCAGCGCCACCTGGTGAGCGATTTACACCAAAATGTATAACATGTCAATTCATGTCAAGGACTAACTGAATGTGAAGTTTGATGAAAATTCGTGCATTAGTTCTGGAGATTGAGCTATTGTGGAAATCGTGAAAAATACTGCATAGCAGCGCCTCCTGGTGAGTGATTTACATCAAAAACTAATCAGCACCAATTTATATCAGTGACTAACTAAATATAATTTTTTATTAAATTCCGTGTATTAGTTCTTCAGATAGAGCGCCCGCAAAATTTGTGTCACATACATACAGACAAACGAGAAGACAGCCAGAGTCACAGACAGACATTTTGTAAAAACATATTTTTCGGAATCTGATTCCTAAAATGTGTAAATCCGTCGAAAACCGAAAGTTGAAAATTTTCATGAATCCAATACTACTTTTTTCTTGTAAAGATGGAAGAAAGTAAAAAAATGTCGTTTGTGGTAATTCATTAAATTAATCTGTGCAAAGTAACTGCATCTTATATATATATTTTTTTAAATAGGATAGGCCCTCTCTAAACTGTAACATTAAAAAAGCTTTACCTAATATTTTACAAGGAGAATTTATGTTTTTAATTTGTTGAAAAGAAAGAAATATAGCTATTTTTTTTTATCGAAACTTTTCTTTAACACCGGAAATAATGTCATTTTATTTCCATTATACAGCGAGATTAATGAAATGTAATAAAGATCAAAGAAGAAATAAATTTGGATGTAAAGAAAATTTCAAAATGATATCAAAACCCAGGCTTACAGAACCAAAACGCTGCTTGCTTGCTCTGTGCCGGCTGCTAACAAAATTTAAACATTGGCATATCATGAACAGTGACGTCACAGCCAATCACACAGCGTTTTCTAGTCGCGTGGTTTTCTGTTAACTTTAAGCTTAATTTAAAAACCAATGGCCCATTTTTTTACATTTTTGAGGGAATTTTCGGAATGTATGAATCTGAAATTATCAGAAAAACACGTAGTTGTCCGATTTCCCCATGTGTGCAAATTCCTCATTACAAAAATGTTTTAAATCAGGTAAAGAAATATTTTAAAAGCGATTTGGTTCAATAAAGACATTTCTTCAAAAATTACGAAATTTAAATTTTTATACGGTCCCCCTGTCCTATAAGCTATATTTAGTAAAATTTTCCTTTTACACTGACAAGTAATACAAAAAAAGTCCAGTTGTTCTACGATTAAAATTGACCGAGTAATAGCTGTTTAAAGTTGGAGCATATTTTTTGCTGCAAATCCGGGGTCATTCACAAATTTAGTCGAAATATAATTTCGGCAGATATATTAAAAAATGGTTGAGAGTAAAATTAACATTGTAATATAAATTTGAAATCTTTAGTCATTCTGACATATTAACCTCCTCAGACCCCGTGTATCCTATAGGATACACAACTTTACAATTTTTTTTCACGTATAAAAATAATATTTAAAAAAGAGAAATCGGTGTGCATGGAACCTAACAGATGGCAGTACTAAAGCAAAATAGCAATTTCATTCTTAGAGCACTTATTTGGCGGGATATGTCTAATTTAAAAATGGCTTGCAGCAAAAATGTTAGCAGTTTACATCGGAAAAAATGTAAGCATTGTTATTTAAAAAATTATCAAACTTTTAACCTTTATATATGAAATAAATTAAAAATAGATGAATGAAGTTTAGTCTAGTACAAAATATTTTTAAATAATGTGTAATTTTAATAATATGAACTAGCTTTATAAGTGATGTATCCTATAGGATACATGGGGATTGACTCTAACACGTAATGTTAATTTTTTATGTTGTCTAAAAGATCCATTGGGACTAAATAACAGTAAAATTGGCATGAATATTTACTATAATGAACATCAATTAAGGTTATTAAATAACAGGAATGTTTTTAACCAGTGTTGAATTCAGATATTTTTCTCCGGGAGGGATTTCTGCTGCTCCGGGGGGATGGGGGGGAAGGGAGACATTGTAAAGTTCCGGGAGGTAAATTGCGCTGCACCAATGGATTTTATGTCCATTAAAAAGCACAAATTCTCAAACCTTCCGGGGAGGACATTTCAGTGTTCCGGGGGTGGGGGGTCCACCTGCCCCCCCCCCCCCCTGAATTCAACTCCGTTGAATTTAAAAAAAAATCGTCTGATGGATGGATCTTTCCAGTCTTTATGTTCTTTTTCTTTTTCCGGATGGATCTTTGCAGTTCCAGGGCGATATTTTAGAGATCCGGTATGGAAATTGCTGTTATGTCCATTAAAAAGCATAAAATCTCAAACCTTCCTGGGGGAACATTTCATTGTTCCAGGGTAGATTTCCCCCCACCTACCGACCACAACCTGAATTCAACACTAATTTTTAATGATATTTTTACATGTATAGTAATACGGTGAAACATTATTATTTTTAAAAATGTAGGGCTTTCTGAAGCTGAAATTCTTGAATTGTTAGAAGATTCAGATTTTGGATTGTCATCAGACAGGAAGGTAGATGAAGAGATAGCTGAGTTTGTAAGTGATGAACTGACTAGTCAGTCAGAAGATGAAGATGAAGAAACAGGCGTAAATAATGGTAATGACTCATCAAGAAGAGTATTTTGAAAACACCAAGAAGATTTTGATCCTCTACCTCCAGCTCCAGAATTTGAACCCGAAGCTGTAAATTACACATGCAAACTTCCTAAAGAGTATTTTGAAAAACATTTAGACGGTAGTATATTTTCAGAAATTGCTGATCTGACTAATCGGACATACTTTTTGAAGAAATGTAAGCAACTAAACACTTCCTTGCATGAAATTAAATTTTTTTCGTTGTATCAATTGCAATGTCCTATCTAAAGTTTCCACGAATTCGTATATACTGGGCAAAGCATACTAGAGTTGATTTAATTGCATCCCAAATGAATCGTGATCGTTATTTTTTAATTCGCCAGAATCTGAAAGTTGTCGAAGACGATTTAGTGACAAATACAGATCGAGAGAAGGATACATTTTGGAAAATACGCCCTGTAATTAATTCTGTTCGAAGGGGGTGTTTAACAAACCCACGTTCAAGAATGGTTGCATATAATGAACAAATTATACCTTTTTGGGGGCATACTAATGTGAGGCAATACGTTCGCGGGAAACCAAATCCATGTAGATTAAAAAATTTTGTTGCAACTTCCTCTGATGGTTTACCCCTAGATTTTTTTCTTTACGAAGGAAAAGGTGATACAATCACAGCTAACGGAAGTGAAGATAATCTAGATATTGGAGAGAAAGTGATAGTACGCTTGTCGGAAAATCTTCCTGAAGGATCGCATATATTTGCAGACCGTTATTTCATGTCAGTTCCTTTACTTGACATATTACATATTAAAGGCTTACAAGGTACAGGTACGATAAGGAAAACAAATATTCCGAAAGCTGCAGAATTTTCTTCTGATGCTTCATTAAGAAAAACTGGAAGGGGTTCTGTGGACCAACTAGTAAGAAATGATGGTCAAATTGCATTGGTAAAGTGGTTTGATAATAAACCAATAATTATTGCTTCGTCAGTCTTAGGTAAAAGACCAACAGATGTTTGTAAACGTTGGTGTAAAAAGGATAAATGCTTCATAGATGTGAATAGACCAAATATAGTAAAAGAATACAATACAAACATGGGAAGAGTTGACCTTCTTGATAGGATAATTAGTTTCTATAAAATATCTGCAAAGACAAGAAAGTGGACTGTAAGAAAAATATTTCATTTTGTAGATTTTTCATTGGCTGCTGGGTGGATAGATTATCGACGAGAAGCACGGTATTTGCATACTGATAACAAAAATACTTTAGATTATTTGGAATTTCTAGAACGAGTCGCTGAAACGTTAATTCACAGTAAGAATGACCAGATTGATTCAGTAATGAATAATGAAATTTCAGAAACAGATTCTGATACTGAATTGATGTCTCCATTGGAAAAGAAAAGAAGGAATCCCTGCTCTGAACCATCTCCTGAATTAAGAAAAATGTCTGCATCCTACCTTCCTGAAATTCCACTGCAAACAAGTACATCACGTTGCAGATATTCTGGCTGTAACTCTACAAAAGCTAGAACACGATGCACTGTTTGCAATATGTTTCTTTGTCTCACGAAGGAAAGGAACTGGTTCATGAAATATCATCAATTGAAAAGATAACACGTTTCTTTAACAAATTCTTACATTAATTATTAAAAAAAAAAATGTGAACAAAAGTAAAAAGAAAACGTAAATAACTTTTCTATATATTAATATACGATTTGCATAGTCCATTAGTAATAAAAAGTTATTAAATGCATACTTATTCCTTATTTTTCATTGTTTTTTGTCATGCAAACAATTCATAGCAAATAGTCAGAAAATGTACTCATTCAGTGCCCATGTATCCTATAGGATACATCAAATTTAAGGTATAAAAAATAAATTTTAATTTTTTTCGCATTTAATTTTTTCTTAGTTAGGAGTTTGTTAATATAAATTCATAACTAAAGTAGAAACAAATATAAAAATAAAAGCTGGGGTCTGAGGAGGTTAATGCAAAATATACAATTTGTAATAAACATTTAAGAAGAAAGGAAAAAACAGAATTTTTATTAAATAAAGTGATGCTAAATTAACCTTTAACTGATGTCACAGAAATTGTCACGTAACTAGTGTGAAGCGGTCTGTGAGACCGCTCCATCGAAAGATGAATAAAAGCCGCGATAAACTCATAGGATGTTGTTTTTGTACTAAACTTTTTGTACAGGGGTGTTATAATTAAAATTCACCTATTCAAAAGCCTCTGGTGTTAGTACTAAAGTTCCGAACGAAACAAAATTTCAGTAGTGTTTGTAGATAAACTGAAATTTGAAAGTTAAACTATGAAAATTGAAAAAAAAACACCGGTCTGTGAGACCGGTAACATCAGTTAAAGCGTCAGTTAACAGCCTCAATTCTTTACAAACTGATACGTATTTTCAAATATTATTAGATTACACTAGCCTGCAAAAGTTGAGTTATTTCATGTTTTTTAGCTTTTGATAATTGATTCTTATGTATTCTGTACCGCTGAATCCTGAATTGACCTTCACTTTTAGCCATCACATCAGGATTTTTCGCAAATTGTAAATTTCAAAGTTAAAATTTAATCTCCTCCCCCATCCCATCATACCACCCAGCTGTAAGAATCCCAAGATAAGCAAAAATATCGAATAAATTATTGAATCAAATAAAATAAAAAAAAATTACATATGTTTTATAGTATGAGATTTTAGCTGTATTTTAACTTACACATTTGCAAAAAAATTCTAACGTGATGGTTAAAAATGAAAGTCATTTTCAGATTTAGTGCTAAAAAGTACGTAAAAATCAATTATCAAAAGTTAAAAAATGCAACCATCTTCTCTACTTTACAGTATCCGATTTTTGTCATTTTTTAAATTCGACAATTTATGATTTGCGAAATATGCTGACTTGATGGTTAAAAATTAAAGCAATTTTCGAATTCAGTGCTAAAAAATACATAAAAGTTAAAAAACCCAACAATCTCCGTCTTGTATTATTTAATCTAAAACTTTTTCTTAAACTTCTTGGCGGTAATCTATCTGAATTTTTTTGTGTTATCCTGTAAAATAAGTATAAATGGTAACAACCGAAAATCATAATAATATTACATTGTTATCGGATTTGCGTCAATATATGAAATGTAATCTCGATCGGATATTTGAAAGTGGGTTAAAGTTCGAATGCAAATTTTGAACTGGAAAAACATACATAAGATCTTTGAAGTAACATAAAAACTTATAAAAATAACATAATTTTATTAAAAGAAATCATAAAAGAAACAGTCTCAAATCCTGACAAAATAAAACATATGTTATTTCAGCCAATCTGAAACTTAATAAATATCAACTTAATCGTAATACTCGTACGATTTTTTCAAAGCGCAGATACACATGAAATGAGATCTTCGAATACTTTAAGCACTTGGAATGTGATCCCTCAAAGCCAAGCCGAACTCATTTGTTTTCAGAGCAGAAAAGTGGCATAAGTCATGCATTTTTAAAGTTTCATAACTCGCACAATTTTAGGGTTATATGAATGGGACTTTTTCTGTCTGTCTTGTCAGTGTAATGGGAAAATGTTACTAAATATAACTTATAGGACCTGGGGACCGTATAAAAATTTTAATTTCGTAATTTTTTAAGAAATGTGTTTATTGACCCAAATCGCTTTTAAAATATTTCTTTACCTGATTTAAAGCATTTTTCCAATTGGAACAATATGTCTATGACTAACGGTTTAGGAATTAGCCATTGGACACCGTTGAGACCGGACACCCTGTATATCAACATTTGAACGGAGGGTGGTTTCGGGGTCAGGGGGGTTATGATCGGTGAAAATATACCAAAATTTTTTGAAATCGCTTTCCTCCGAACGGCTGCAATTGGTAGCTTTTTGTAATGAAAGCTACCTAATAAGAAGTATTGTTTTCCTAATATTCTCCAGTACTGTGTGATTGCTTAACTTATGCATATTTTTTTAACTGTATCTGCCCAACTGTATATTCTGAACTGTACATACAGGGTGACAGTTATTGAACTATATGAAATTAAACCGTCATAACTTCTGAACGGTTTGCATGATGAAGTTCAAACTTCATGGTTTGCCGCAGGGCATGATGGGAATTAGTATGCGCACGCGCATTCAACTTGTACGCAACTTCGTCAATAAGCAAAATTGGCGCATTTAGGGGACTGAAAATTTTCATTTCGCGATCGAGAAGTCTCTCCACCCTGAACGGGTGACTGTGTGTTGTGCAATGTCCAGTATCGGAATAAGCGGTCCGATATTCATTTACGGCACAGTGACTACTGAACGATACGTGAAGGTTTCGGAAAATGGTGTCATCCCCATTATCCAAAGTGACCATGATTTCGACAAGATGTGGTTCATGCAAGACGGAGCTCGACCCCATCGAACCAAGAAAATGTTTGATGTCTTGGAGGAGCACTTTGGCTACCGCATTCTGCTTCTGGGATACACAGAGGCCACTGGAATGGGACTCGCTTGGCCGCCATATTCACCGGATCTGAACACATTTGACTCATTTTTGAGGGGCTACATTAAAGACAATGCGTACAGAAATAACCCCAAAACCGTATCTGAGCTGAAAACTACCATTCAGGAGGTCATCGACAGCATCAATGTTCTGACACTTCAGCGGGTCATGCAGAATTTTGCTATTCGTCTGCGCCACATTATAGCAATGATTGCAGCCATATCGGACATGTCATAACCTAAATCCGAATATCTGTAGTGACGTTTACATGTTGAATAACGTTTGTGCACTCAGTAGTTTTTAAATAGTTTACGTTTTATTTCATATAGTTCAATAATTGTCACCCTGTAGTTTAAAATTTATATTACGCATAATTTATACCAAAATTAAAAGAACTTGTGATTGAATTAAATGTATACATTTGACATATTTAGTCTGTGTTTTGTTGTACATAGGTACACATTAAACAAAGTGTTTTTCACTTAGAATTCCTGAGTTTTTTCCCATATAAACGTTATTGCTTTTATGCAACTTTATCACATTGTGGCGACTGGATTTTTTGGGCTTAGGAGCAACTGGCTATAAATTTTGGGAATCTGCCCCTATACTTCAAAGCAAAGAAGTGCTATATCATTCAGTTTTTCTTTGCTTCATCGTAGACCTTAAATGATCCTTGATTCTTTTCGAAAAAAAAATACCTTCCAGCTGGGAAATTCGTCAATGCGCGCAGACAAACAAAATGGCAGCGCTTGGATAAACTGTTTATGGTACATTTTTCTCGTGGCCACATGCAAAATACTAAGAATTTCTGAGTTCCAATATTTCAAAAAGTTTGGTGATATTTCAGATGAACAAATTTATCGCATAGAGCATTTATCGCATTTCTAGATTATCTTTGAAAATCAGAAGCAAGTTTCTTTCCTCTTCAAGTTCATAAGATGTCAGCGAATAGAATTTTGTAATAGTGGCAAATCTTTAGCCAAGCTCTTTGTAAGTAACTGATATTTTATAAAATTCTGTTTTAAGGTTGTTAACTATCATTAGAAAAGTATTGCTTTGAAAGTTGTCACGCCCATTTAAACGGACTTAACCACTACGTGTCTCATCAGATTGAAGTTTCCTGAAAAACGAACGCTTTTCAACCCACTCGTGTATTTTCTTTTCAGAAATGTTGAGGGTTGTTTTCTCATATAAATCAGACTGTTCCCAGCGTTCTGTGAAGAGCTTTATTGGATTGGAGAAGTTTGACAACTTCTCTTCATCAATTCCCACATTTTGCACACACTTATTCACTGTAGGGTAGACCGGGGGAATGCCGCCCTTTTAAGGGAATTTAAATATTTTCACCTCTAAAAAATGATTATTTTTTAACAGTAAAAATTGTAAAGCTGAATCATGATCTTTAGTATATGTATAAATTTAACTGTAACGTAAGCACGTACAATTTTTTTTCACCCTCTGCACAGTAGCGCGATTACCCAGGATACTAGGATAATTACACTACTTTTTCGGGGTAATGACGCCACTCTTTAATGAACTAGTATATGCATCAAATGGATACCAGGAACCACATAAACTACTGAAAATATTTAGAAAGCAATACAATTTAGCAGAAAAATAAATAATTGCAATGTTCCTTAAGCTAGCTTTATTAATATGTTAAGCTTACAATGTAACTGAAATTGCAACATTCACAAATATAATTCTCTGCTGAATCAGCTCCACCACATTCAGAATGAGCCCATTTCCAACACGATTTGCATCTAAACCAAAGTTCATTTAAACCATATTCCCCGCAAATAATACACCATTCAACGTCTTTTGACCGAATGTCAAACGTCGTTGACAAAACTTCGTTGTCATCACAAATATTTTGTTCGTCGATAGCATCATCAGAAGACGACGAACAATCAAAACGTATTTGACTCTTGCGTAGCTTCTTTGAAGGCTCCCTCTTAGCTGCACCCTCGCTTTTGTTTATTTTCGGCATCACTTTATCCTCTTTTATAGCTGTTTTTGGTCTGTTTGATGGATTCATGACTAAAAGTTTTGATGCAGCTTTTAGTTCTGCTCGTTTTATTTCTTTCCCTCTTTTTTAGCGGCTGATTTTTCCAACTCTTTCTTCATCGGACTTCCCGATAGCATTGTAGAGTGTCTTTTCCTTTTTGCATTTTGATCGACTTTAACAGTGGCATGTTCTGGGATTGAGAAAAACTTCTCCAAAGCTTTAGGAGAAGTTTCCTTAGAAAATCCTGCTTGGCGTTCAGGAGTTCCCGATGAACAAGGGGCAACAGATAAGCCATCATCACTGTTAATAGCCATATGTGTAGTCTTATTACGTTGGAGATTTTGTGTAGGACTACTGATGATGCCATATGATTGGTCTTGGACCACAGCATCCATATCTGCTTTGTCTTTGAGTTCAGCTTTCACATCATCTTGAACATCGGTGATTACGGGCTGCTGTGTTTGAACTGAAAAAACTCTTCATCTGCAAAAGCATCCCTATTTATTGAAAATATTTCAGTGCTGCGAAAGCCCGATACTTCTTTTTTGAATTATAGTAAGGGAACTGTAGGTTTTATTATATATGGAGGCTACATCGTAAGGGGTAATCTTTTTGTATGCACTGGCCCTCATAAACTTGTCACACTCTCTATTAAAAGCACCTTTCAGAATCCCCTAAAAAACACGTCTAGAGGTTGTGTCTTATAGGATGTATGAGGAGGCAGTGACAGCATGTGTATGTGATTTGTGCGACAAAGCTCATAGCTTGCTAAAGAAACGTGTCTCCCGCTGTTATCGAGGATGAGCAGAACTGGGTCTTCTAGTGGTGTTTTTCTAATGCTCTTAAAATATTTGAGTCAGTCGAGGAAAAGATCTTCATTACTCCATCCGTTTTGTGAACACCTGTAGTGAACCAGCTGGCTTGCCTCGCTCAAGCAACGGTGACATACTGCGTCCTGGATAAATAAAAGCAGGTGGAAAATATGAGCAAGCGGCATTCATTGAACAAACTACAATAATATAGCCTCCTCTTTCCCAACTATTAAGTCCTCCTACTCGCTTTTTGCCTAGAGGGGCAAGAATTTGTACAGGATTTTGAACACAGGATATTCCACTTTCATCCATATTATAAATTCGAATTCGTTCGAACTTATATTTGTCCACCAGTGTTTCTAAATTGGTAAAAAAGCTCGAATTCTTTGTTAAAACCAACTATGATACTTACCGCAGACGGTATCCGCAGTGATATTTGCGGATATCCCTTTTTAAAACCTGAAATCCAGTTTTCACCGGCCATTCGAATTTTTGTATTGAAATTGTGCTTTATGTTCAACTCTTCTGCTACTTCGAAAGCAAGACATCTAAAATGTGTAATTGTAATGCCATGAAACAGATTTGCTAATGAGATTAACTCTGTTATCTAGAACTGTTTCCTGCTCTTTGTTGAAAACCACAGGTCTTCCCATTGACGGGTTTGAAGCATTGTTACTTTTAAGTCTGTCGCGAAGTGTAGATCGTGTAATCTTAAATTGTACAGATACACTTAACTGATTTTCTGTCAGAAACTTGCTTCATGACTGCCTTTAAATCCCCTTCCGTCCCTTTCACCTTATATGTGATTCTTTTAAGCTCTCTAAGCCTCTAGAGTATAGAAAAATGCATTAGTTTACATGACTGTAACCTGGGGTAATGCGGGCACCTTGGCCATCGTGGCGGCATTACTCCGAGTGATGGTGGCGCCATAACTCCAAGTGGACAATGTAGCGGAAATGCCCAACCAAAGCTGAAAGAAAAATCGAACTTGCTCAAAACATTGCATCAAAATGTCGGCTAATACATGTAGCTTAAGGGTAATGTTATCTTAAATACCTAATGTCACAATAAAAGTTACTTACCTCTACTCATTTGAAGCTTGAAAATAAGAAGCAACTAGTTGAAAACTAAAATTTTCACTAGAACAAACGACCGGCGGTGTGCAGCAAAGCCAATCTCACACTAGGCAAGGTTTCTATGGGTACACGACGTTTCGGTCCCGAAACATTTCGGTCTCTGGCCTTTTTGGCCCCAGTCTACCCCTCGGGATTGCACTAATACTCTAAAGCGAAAACTGAGTTCAAGTGGTGGTCATTGCCGTCATCGCTTTTCGGCCCCCAGCCATTTCGGTAGTTAGCCATTTCGGTCTCTTGCCATTTCGGTGCTCACCACCATATAACTCTGATTCTAATTGTCGTAGGCACGCCAAACGCAGTAAGTTCAACATTATTGGGCCCTTTTTATTTATTTTTTATCACCCCCCCCCCCCAAATTTGATGAAAAGCTGAATGTAAAAGTCCAATAAATTTAAACTTTTATAACACGTGTTAATGAAATCACAGCGAGGTGAAATTTAGTTTGATTAAACAATGTGACATAATTTTACAGGGGACATTGTCTTATTATTGTTATTATTATTATTATTATTTAAGAGAATGGATTTTTTAAGTTTATTATTTGTTATTAGTATTAGGTATTTTATATATATACTTTAAAGTGCTATAAATATTTTTTTGGTTGATTTCCTACGTTTTTTTCTAACTTTTAAATTATCATTAATTGAATAATGCAAAAAAACTGTGCTTAATTTTTTTTCTTCCAATTAGATTAATAATAAATATCTTCAATAATTCAATTAGACACCTATAAGCCATTATATGTAAATATTTCCTCAAATTACCCCTCTGCACCCTCTCCTTTAATTAATGAGAAATGAGATATATTCATTGAAGCAAAAATATTTCGTTTTTCTTATTATTTTTATAATACAAAGTTGCATCTAATAAATTGAATTTCATAAGTTACTTTACCATATAAACTTTGGGAAAACAATAATGATTTGGTAACTAGGAGGGCTATGAAAAATATTTTGTTTTCAGAAAACTCCCCCACCACTTCATTTTTTTGTAAATCTTCCCACCGCTTGAAGACGATTTTTGTAAGCAAATTTTATTGAAACTGGGATATTACTTTGTAATAAGATGATTATTTTTAATTTTATGTAATAATGTAACTATTATTTTAATTAACTTATATTTTCATTTTTTTAATAGACAAAACTAAGCTTTTTAGATTTGTCGTTTATTTATTTTTTTAATTACCCTTTTCCTTCTACTTTCCCAGAAAATAAATTTAATAATTTTTATTTTAGTTTTATTATTAATTATATTCATGGTTTTAAATTTCAGTAATTTTAAGTATAAAATAAATAAACAGGTAAAGGATAAATTTCCGTTTATAGCTACTATGAAATATAATGATAAACTGAATATAAAATATATTATGTATTGAGTTTATTTTAAAAGGAAAAATTTGCAATTTATGTTAATAATTTATTAAATTAAGAATACATTAAATAAAAAAAAATAATAATGCAACATTGTACAAATACATAAAAATAATTTTTAACAGCGTTAGGTGACATTATTGTCCAGATGCAGATTTTAATTTTTTAAACAGAGGTTACAATTCGCAAAGAGCAAGATATTATTAATTAATTATATTTAAAGAGCAAGAAAAATATTATAAACTAATTAATAAATAGATAAAGAATATATTTATTTACAGAATCCTTGTCATTTTTATACATCCTAATGAAGTTAATAACATTATAGTACCCGAAATTTAAATATATATATTTGCATTTACCTTATAATAGCTATTATATAGTTCATGTTATAGTTTTTAAACAAGTAATTGATAAATTAGTTATATAAACAAGTAATAATTGAAATAATATTCAAATGTTATTAATAAATACGTTTAATAAAAACAATTTAATTTTTGAGAATTATTTTATTTGACAATATAACAGCCTCCAACAACAACTGCAAGGGACCGAAATGGCTAGGGACCGAAATGGCTAGGGACCGAAATGGCATCGAGACCGAAGCGGCGGAACCGAAACGCCAGGACCGAAATGTCCTGCTTCCGTTTCTATGGTTGGCCGCTAGAGTGTAGGTGTATTCATCACTATCTCAAATTACCGTTGGTATCTGAAAATTGTGTTATGAAAACAATTTCAAGTTTTTGTAGTTTCTGCTCGAGTTCCATATTTTGGATTCCGTCATTTTAAGGTACTTTATAGTATCTATAATGAAAAACCAAACCAATGTTCTTTCAGTATCCTATTATTTATCGACCCTCGTTCAGTGGAGAGGCTTTTTGAAGTGATATATTTTTTTAACGTTTCCCATCTCGCTATAGATGTAGAAAAGTAATTATCGGATTCTTGAAACAAATTAAAAAATGTGGCTTAAATGCATCAATCAACATGCGTACACATTAAATTTAACGAGTGCCCTGCAGGGTGTATAAATGATGTAAGAGTACAAACGTCTAGTTTTCTTTCCAGCCTTATTAACTGCTTTGTATCCAAGGCATTTCAAAATACCAAGGTTGAGATCTTGACTAAAAAATTCCTTGAATTGACATGCATGTTTCCGTTGATTAAATTTCGTTAATGCTCGAAACTGTAAGTGTCTGCTTTGAGTAGTCCATTTTCCCTCACAACACTGAACTTTCAACTATCTCAAGTAAAAATTACATGAACCCCCCTCCCCCCATCTAAGCTGCACTTTCGTCAAACCATAGAGGTATTTTGGCAACTCTGCTGCATGCACTTTTTCGTTTTAAAAACGAAATTTTTACGTATGTCATTTTCCCCATTCTGCCAAATAATAAAATAAGAACAACAAAAATTCTTTAAATCACAGGGCCTGTTTTGGTAACTTGCAGCAAGTAATTATTATTTTTTTGACGATTGTCTTTTTGAGTGTACGGCTTCGACTATTTCATATGGGCTCTGTGGCAAACCTTGTTTTAAATCTTTATGAATATTTCAACAGATTCCCCATTTTTTTCTTGCGCAATATAAATTCATAACGCATTTTTTCATATTTCATTAACACAAATTTCCATAACGCAAGATATATCGCAGATGATTTACATGCAAGGTATCATGTGTTTTATCCGCAATAAGGAATGTTACTTTGAGATTTTACCTTCATCAACTACATGAGTCAGTAGTTTCTTCAGAGCTAAAGAAAACTCAACACAAATAATTGATGTCAGGATTTATACTGAGTGTTCCAGAGAAAAATAGCAAATGTTCTTTGCCTGTGACTTAACTAAGACAGCACATGCTGTAGAGATGGACAACGTAAATATAAAAAACAAAATTTTCTATAGACTTTTCGATACAATACTGAAAAATTTATAAACATCTTGTTGTTATTCTTTCTTTATATATGCCCTCCTTGTTGCTGCATCATAGGCCATGGCCTATGTTCGCCCTATGTAAGATCTGACACTGAAGATCGTAGATAAGCTTCTGACATTTATTTTACATCAACATATGACGCTATTTGTTTGATAACTATAAAATGGCATTGTTGAAATTAGTATTGTTTGTCCAAATGTATTGTTGTAATCTGTTTTTGAATTCCTTTTTAAAAATAGCGTCTTTTGTTTAACAATGATCTATTTTCATAACAACAATGAAAATTTGCTTGTAACGTTTGTGTTGGATATAAAAACATGTATTAGTTGAGCTTTTTATCAATTTTTACTTTTTTCTTATGTAATTGCCCAACGGTTAGAAATTTATTCTTGATAATAGGAGGTTCTTTTTGTCACCCTTATGTACCTCCCATTAAAAGTAGAACGAAATCCGCCAAGAACTCAGCATATTTATGCTTGATGAAAGGTTTTAATATATGCTGTGGTAGTGCATCCCTTTCCCACACGCATACAAAATCTTGTGTCGTGTGTTAGTCTTTACGTCAGACAACAATTTTTTTTTTTTTTTTATTTCTTTTTTTTTTTTTTTTTTTTTTACACAGCACAGAAAGAAAATCTTTCTGTTTATTCAATTTTGAATAATTACGAGTTAAATATAACAGTAGACAATAGATGATGTAGCTCTGAGATTAGATACATATTTCACATTTATTACGTCACATAACAAGCACCAAACGTAACCATACATTCTTAAACTATTTACAATTACAGAAAAAGTAGTCCTCTACATGAGAGCATAAAAAAAACTTGTGGTGCTGCCATCTACAGATTTTTAATCTGAACAAAAACACTAAATTTCTCTCCCACTTAATGTATCAGACGGGTAGGAGCTCTTCTAATCGTTTTAGATCTTCTAAGTACCTGTGGAGAAGAAGAAGAATAATTAATTTTTATAGATTCAGCATCGTCATCAATTGAACTATTGGCGACTTTATGTTTTGGAGCCGCGGCTATCAAATTAGAGTCAGTTGGTTTAGGACTTGGTGTATTTGGGTCAAAAGGGTAAGCTGGTTTAAAGTGGTTGGTTCGTTGAATGGGGTTTAATGGCGCAACGTCCCATTTGGGATATGCTGCGCCAACAGCTGGTTTAGGGCTTGGAGTATTTGGATGTATTAGATGAGTATCAACTGTTTGACGATCTGTGTTACTAGGCTGTATTGGTTGAGAATTACCTTGTTTCACAATTGTATTTTCACTTCTGCAATTTCCTGTATCACTTTATTCAGAATTTGTATCATTAGCTAAACAAATATTTGAACCTACGTTAGTTGTTTGATCAACAAGTATTTTCCAAATATTAGAACTATTTTGAATTCGATAATGTAACTTAACTCGTCTTTTGGAGTATAATTTCTTACAGCCACTTTCTGGTTAATTCGAAATTCTTTTATTTTAAATTTTGAAATTTCTAGCATTTTGTTTACCATGAACAAAATTCGTAACGTTTGGATCTATAATTTTTTTGTTGTTCTTATATGACGTTTTAGAAATAAAGATGCAGGACTCTTCCCCGTTGTAACACGAGGCATCTTTCTATGTTGCAAAAGGAAGGTATTTAATTTCATTTGAAAAGCACCAGATTCTGCAGCTGAGGCTTTTAATCCACGTTTGAGAATTTTCGCATATCTCTCAGCCTGTTTATTTGTACCTGGATGGTATGAAGCATTCAATATATGTTTTACTCCATGATTATTTAAGAGAGTTTTAAATTCTGTAAGTGTAAATTTAGGAGCATTATCTGATACTAAAGATACAGGATACCCGTACCTGGCAAAACTTGAAGAAAGGAAAGTAATTGTATTTCCTGTAGTTGTACTAGGAACAATAAAACTTCTGGACATTTGCTATGAGCATTAACCACTGAGAAAAGCATTTTTACTATAGCAAGACAAAAATAATCAATATTAACCCTTTGCCATGGAGCAGGAGGCCGTTCCCAATGATGTGTATCTATCTTAGGAGGATTACTTTTGAAATTTAGACAAATATTGCAATTCCGTGCAAGATCTTTAATATCTTGGTCTATTCTTGGCCACCATACAAAAATACGAGCAAACGACTTCATTTTTACTATTCCAAAATTCCCAAAATGTAACCTAATTAATATTTGTTTTCTGTGAATTTCTGGGATAACTGATCTACATCTTTTGAAAATACAACTATGTTGCAGAGTAAATCCTTCTTGTTTACCGGCAAAATAGAAATTTGATTAATTTGAAGAAATTCAGACTCCTCAATTACATTACTCGAGTTAAATTGTGTAGTTAAATGTTCAGTACGCAAAGGGAGAAGTGAGAGAGGATGAAAATTTCCGTGTTCGGTGGTTTTCTTATAACGGATATCATATTGAAACGTTTGTAAATATATTGAGTATCTTTGCATTGTAGCAGCTGACAATACAGGAATACTCTTAGAAGGAGAAAAATAGACGCAAGAGGTTTACTATTTGTAAATAAAGCCTTTCTGTTACCTTACAAATATTGAAAAAAATTCTTCACACCTAATATAATAGCTAGTGCCTCCTTATCTAACTGGCTATACCTTTATTTGCATTAGTTAAAGTTCTGGATACAAAACCAACAGGTTTTTCTATGTTATCTGGCATCACATGCGAAAAAACTGCGGAGGTATCGTAATTGATAAGCATCAGTTGCTAACGTTAATGGTTATTTAGGATTAAAGTGTGTAAGAACTATTTCAGATGTAATTTCTTTTTTTTTCTACTTTTAAATGCTTGTTCACACGCAGAAGACATATACATTTTATATTTTTTCTGAGCAAATGATTTAAAGAATGTGCAATTGTAGATAAGATTGGTACAAACTTAGAATATTACGTAACGAAGCCGAAAAAGCTTTAACCTGTGATACATTTATGGTCTTGGAGCATTTTAAATAGCATCAATTTTATCTTGGGATTTATGAATACCATGTTTATAAATTTTATACACACAGTACGTAATTTCATCAGCCATAAAGAATGATTTAATTTTGAAAATAAGTTAAAACTAGTGTGAATGACTAAGAACAAAAAATCTTCTTAAAACACCATAAAAAATTTTGTAAATACGCTAGGCCTTTCAAAAGATCTGAGTCTTTCTTCGTCAGGCGCAAAAAGACGTCCTTCTACTATAAAAGCAGAATTCTGTAGACTGAAGGCAAGACTGAAATGAGAGATAAGGGAAAGGAAACAAGCTGAAGAAACAGCCAATAGGAAGTTAGAAATCAACAGCCAATAGGAAAGTAAAAGACAACAGCCAATCACAGAATAGAATAATCAAAACAAAAGAACACAGAGTAGGAGGGGCAAAAAAATGGGAGGGGGGAAATGCATATAATCCAATATGGGAACACATTAAATTAAAAATGAATAAATAAATGAATAATATATATATATATATATATATATTTAAAAAAACCGACAATAATAATACAAAAATAAATTAAATGGTAGTATTGAAAAGGTTTTTCCAAGCTGCAGAGAGCATTGTGGAATCAGATTTATCATTAACAATAACATCACGATTAAGATAAATAGCTAAATTTTCAAGAAAGTCCAATTCAGAGATACCATTGGCATTAGAGATAATTTTAGCAGTTTGAAAATTAAAACTATGGCTGGAATCCCAAGAGTGCTTGGCAATAGAAGATTTAGAAAATTCTTGATTGATTACATAACGCGACTACTCTAACTTCCTATTGGCTGTTTCTTCAGCTTGTTTCCTTTCCCTTATCTCTCATTTCAGTCTTGTCTCTGCTTTCATAGTAGAAGGACGTCTTTTTGCGCCTGACGAAGAAAGACTCAGATCTTTCGAAAGGCCTAGCGTATTTACAAAAATTTTTTATGGTGTTTTAAGAAGACTTTTTGTTCTTTGATTTATCTTTGTTTATCCTAATATTATATCTTCTTCATCTTTCCAATACTTGTTTTAGACGTTTTAAATGGATTTCATCTGTTTTACCAGTAACCCCAATTTCATCTATAAAACTGGTAACACCCTCATTTCCACTTAAAATATGCCCAATTTTTCTTTGCCATACAGTTGGAGAACTAGTAATACCCATGGGTAACTTTAGAAATTGGAATAATCCTTTATGGGTGTTAATTGTCAACAATTCTTGTGACTTTTTATCTACAGGTAACTGAAGGTATGCTTGGTTTAAGTCAGTATTTGTAAAATGCAATCCATCACCTAATGTAGCCAACATATCTTCTACTCTAGGTAAAGGATATTTTTCACCTTTCAAAAACTTATTTAACGTTACTTTAAAGTCGCCACATAAACGAATTTTGAAATTAGGCTTAATCACTGGAACTACAGGAGTTGCCCACTTGCTATTACTAACTGGTTTAATAATATTATTATTAAACCACTTTATTATCCTTTATTGACTTTCAAATAGGTTTAAAAAGCATTATGCAAGCCTTTAGATTTGAATACCTTTATGTACATTCAACGAATTAAACTTACAATCAATTTGCAGTATACTCACATGGAAGACTCATGAAGTGCCAAATACCGACTGTAGCGAAATTTTGCTGGTAGGTAAAGGGTACCAAATTTTATCTGCAATCGTTAATTTGGGGCATATTCTATGATTGGAAAATGCCATAGAAAAGCACGTTTGAACGAATCAAATGAAAAAGAAATCAGTTGGTTCGAAGCCGCAGCAGTCGTCCGATGTATTAAACGAAGTGACGCGGGAATGCAAAGAATGACACACCTGGCCCTTGTTAGCATTCCAGTTAATGGGAATAAATTTATGGGAAAACCTCAATATCTATGAAGTTAAGCGGTATTGTAATCTCAATTTTTGAGAAACTAATTTTTATAGAAATGAGAAAAATGCTAATGTAATTTTCATAAACACGAAAGCAATCCTAATAAGAAAGCTTTCTGCAAATGTGCTTTTCTATGGCATTTTTGAACCTCAATATCTCCGCCTCACACTAATGATTGCAGATGAAATTTGATGGAAGTTTATACACTATATGGGTAAAGGTGACCGATCACTTGCGATTTTAGACTATTTGTTAAATATCTAGAAAATATATGAGGAATTAACCTGAAACTGCAGGTTTGTAAATAGTATAGTATAGGTCATATATTTCCGCGAAGATTTTTTTCCTGAAACCCCATAGGGGACCGTCAACAAATTGAAAAAGAACGAATATCTTTTGAATAATCCTGTAAAAACTAATGTAGCAAAAGCGTTCAAACACGAGATTATAAATAAGTGGCTTATTGTAATGTACTGTGTAAATTTTTATGAGGATAGCATGTATACTCGTAGAGAAATTAAGGTTTTTATAAAAACAACCCTAAATTTCGCCAAGTTTTTTTGCTTATAATTTGCAGAGTTCTTAATATAAAAAAAAAGTTATTTTCAGAAAATATGACAAAAAATATTGTACACATTACTTTGCAGTCAAAATTAAAAAATAATAAAAATTGGATGAAAAATGAGCAGGTTTACTAAAACATGTTTCACTGCACATACGTGAATGCAATCAAAATATAATGTGCATAATGTATTAGCTAAGTATATAGAGCAACTTTTGTGAAAGTCTCAAAATCATAGCTTGAAAATTCTGAAAATAATCGTCGATAGAATAAGCTCGAAATCCGTCGTTCCCAAAAACGAGCAAAAAGATCAGAGGTTGTATCCAAATCAAGCAGGACGGTCGTTCTGCCAAGCCAAGCTGAAAAAAAATGCTAACCCCGCCAAACAAACAAACGCCAAGAATAACGGCAAGACACCGTAACTGCTTATTATACTGATGACAACTTCTCCATGTTAAATGGACGAAATATGCCAGCGAAAAATTTCAGAAGGACCTAATAAACCATCACCAGAAGGACCTAATAAAGAAGATCTTCAATTTAAGATCAAATGCATCCTCATAAATTAATTATAAACAGAGATATAGATTTTTTTAAATGACGTCGAGATACTGAAAATGACAGATTTATTTTCTTCGTCACAACTTATGTTTCAATTGAGGTAGAGACTTAAATAATGGACAGAAAAAAGTAAGGATTGAATTTTTGGATAGATATTTACTCAATCTACGTGCTTTTATAAAATTCAGCTTTAAAAACGTTAATTTTCTATTCATAATTAGCGAAAAACTGTTAATTAGTTCTAAAGTTTACAAATTATGCCAAATAGCGATAAACCCGCCAAAATATTTTAGAAATCTTATACTTTTCTTTTATATTATCCTTTTGCATTGATTTCATCGAAGATAACTATGGCTGAGATTCAGATAGAACTTTCGCTGTTAGCGAAATGAGTTTGACCAATCAGAAGCCTGCATGTTTGAGAATATTTGCTGTTTCTGGATCCCGGACTATGTCATGAAAGTTTTGAGTCATTTTTTTAGTGCCCTGGATGAAGTGCAATGTTTGTAGAAATGTAGGCTAGGATCCAGATAGATTTTTCTCTGTTAGCGAAACGAGAATCACCAATCAATAGCCTGCATTTCTGCAAACAGCGAAAAGTTCACAAAAATACAGGGTTCTGATTGATGAATCTCGTTTCTATAACAGCCAAAAATCTATCTAGATTGCGCCCAATGGAGGATATTCCAAATATGGATTCGAGGCTGAAAAAAGTCACGTGATACCGGTAATTTATCCAAAGAACTTTTAACTGATAAAAAGGGAAGATACTACTACTTTGCCTCATGAACCGTTTCATTGGCTAGCGGGGATTTACATTACACGTCTACGGAGCCTTCCCTTCTTTACGATAGAAGTTTTTACCTTGACCACGTGATCAAAATGTAGATGGAATATCCTCCATTATGTTGAACACAATTTTGCATTTCCACATCCAATAAGGGTATTGATTGTCATAAGGACAATACATATTCGAAACTATTTAAGCACTGATTCTGAACTCCTTTTCTATATATTTCGATATTAAAGAAGTTGTTGTTTCCATAGTAACAGTACTTTTCTGTATTGCTTTCTCTAAAACACAAATATATAAATTTAACAAAGAGCGCTCAGAATCAACACCATAACAGAGAGCCTTTATACATAAGAGTGGTGATATGTGCACAGGAAGCATGCTCGTTTCAAGTTTTTGCCGAAAGTATGGCTACAGCGTCTAGAATACCTTGTGTGGAAATATGCTATCCAAACAACGCTAAAAATATGTATCCCTTAAATGTGCGACGATACTGCTAAAATCCCAAGTATCGATCACAGCGACATCTGCGGAATTTAGTATTACATTGTATAGACTAGCAATACAGTAAATTCTGTCTAAGGCGGACTCTGTGCAAGCCGGAAATTTGTCTACCGCGGAAAATTTTTCACGTCCCGGCAAACCCATAGAAAATAAAATTAATTCTTGCTGCATAAACCGGAATCTGTCTAACGCGGAAACGGAAATGTTTTTAAGGTCCCACTGAAACCAAAATTTTGCATAAGGCAGAAAAAAAGATGTTTTATAAATGAAAAGCATTTCGTTTATGAAACTGTAATGCATACGTCATATATATAGTAAATGCCGAGAATTTTAACTAAACTCCGTAATAGTTTTAAAAAGTTTATTTAAGGAACTAGAAACTGTTTAAATTTTAAGGAATTCTTGCATTTAAAAAATGAAATAATCATTTTTACCTATATGAATTTGCATATAAAAATTATTATTACTAGAAGGATGCACATTTATGAAAATATATATTTTCTAAAGTAAGATATACTATGCTTTAATGGTGTACTCTAATTCAAAGTGATAGCTTACTGTCTTATTCTCGAAGTTATTTTTTCTTGTGTGTATGTGTTTGAGTGTAACCTTCACATTTGCAGGTATTACAGCAGTACTAAGAAATGGAACAGCATTTCTCATTTATCTGTAAAGACATTCAGAATTTCAGTTTTCAACCGATTTTCGAGTCAGGAAACATAAAACGCTATTCGATTGACGTATGCTTCATTCCAATGAATCACGTGTTTAGAAAACTCTTTGCACGGGTTATTTGTTCTTCGTCTTTTTATCTTGTCTAAGGATATTAGTAAGTGCATCGGAAAAATTGCTTCAAAATCTAAACTCAATACTCCACCCCAGCAGATAAATTCGATGTTACCAAATTAAAAGAAAAATAATTATTCTGTAGAAGATCTTTGTATTAGGTTTAATTATGGTAAAACTCAAATTTATGAGGCTATAAAAAGAAAGAGTTGAAAACATCCAATAGAAAGAGGAAACGTGCTGTGAAAAATGAAGACATTGGTACATTAACTTTTGAATGTTTTTCGATTGCTAGAGTGAAAATTTTGGTCACACGTGGACTTCAATGCGAAAAAATAGGTAAAATGCCTTTTAAAGCTTCCAGTGAATGGTTAATGAGTTTCCATAATCTACACAACATTGCCATGAAGCATGGTTGCTGACACCCGAAAAATGTCCCATAGTATGAAATTTGGGAATGGAAAGTAAAATTTCACCTACCGATTGAAAAATATAAAAAAAAGGACATATATAATTTCAATGAGACTGGACTATTTTATCGTATGTGCCAAGTAAGTCACTTGTAAAAAAGAGGAAGCTAATGCCGTTGAGTTAAAACCTCCATCGAGTGTGTGTAGCTGTTTTGCTTTTTGCGAATCTGCAGGGCAGTTTATAAAAAAAGTTAGTGATTGGGAAATCGAAAACGACGTTATGTTTAAAAAATGTAAATATTGTTAAACTGCCTGTGACTTGGAGCCTCAGAAAAAATACTGAATGTCGATTGTGTTAATGGAGGGGTGGCTGAACGAGTTCAATTGACGAATGATTGAAAAAAGAAAATGTTCCTCAATAATGCAAATTGTCATCCCGACGTCAAACTGTCGAATATAAATTTGCAGTTTCTTCCCATGGACACTACTGCAGAGACACAACCAATGTATCAATGAGTTATTGAAATGTTGAAACCCACAACAAAAGGTATCTGTTGTGGTCGATTATTGCGACGTTTGATGATTGTTCTTCAGCCACCAATCTGAAAAATAACGTGAGTGTTTTCGATACTGTTAAATAGATTGCCAACCTTTGCTCAGAAATGTCGCCTGAAAAAACTGATTGTTGTCTAAAAGCAAATGCGGATGACCACGCTTATGAAAACGTTGAAGACAGCGGTGGATATCAAATATATCAGGACGGTTTGAGAAGAATTAGGTGCGTCGAAATTATTTTTTCTTGTTCAAAGAAATGAAAAAAATAATACCGAAAATAACAGACTTACGCGTTAGTGCAGAATGCATGGTAAACCGAAAAAAAAAACAAGCATCGATAAAAGATTTTTTGATTTTTTTGAACTACTATGCGAAATATGAAATATGTAATTTTATTGGTTAAATTAAATGATTTTCATTAAATTTCAGAATTGGAGCAATTTTGTATTGGTAATATGTATTTCTGTGTTCAAATAATGCCTTTCGAAATTATTAAAAACAATAAATTTAATAACAATCTAATTTCATTAAAAATTTCATTTTAAAGAACAGTACTAAAAATTACGAACGTAAAAAAATATAAGTTTTGCGCATTTTTTCTTTCGGCGGTGGGGAGAGGTAGCTCTTTTGCATAAGCCGGAATATTGTCTACCACGGAAAATTTTCTCAGTCCCGACCGATTCCGCCTTAGACAGAGTTTACTGTATCTTGCAGTTTGAGAAAATATCCTGCAGATGTCGCTGTGATCTGTATATTTCAGCAGCATCGTTGCAAAGTTAAGGGATACAATATTTTAGCACTCTTTTAAGTATTACAGGGATAGCCAATTTCCACACTATATATTCTAGGTGCTATAGTACGGCAATCCACTTTCTTGAATAGAGGCTATTCTATCTACGTTATGATCACGTGGTCAAGGCAAAAACGTCTAACGTAAAGAAGGGAAGGCTCCGTCGACGTAATGTAAATCCCCCTAGCCAATGAAACAGTTCACGGGAGAAAGCAGTAGTAGTTTCCTGTTTCCCTTCTCATCAGTTAAAAGTTCTTTAGGTAAATTGCCGGTACCACGTGACTTTTTCAGCCTTGAACCCATATTTGTAATATCCTCCATTAGACGATACGCGCATGCACGAGCTTTATTAGACTAGGGAAATAATTCAATATGCATTAGTCTGACGATAATGACACGCTCGCAGAGACCTTTAACGATTTGTTTTTATCACTTCTAAAATAAACCTTTATTGGCCATATGTCGCTACTTCGTTATAGCGACACACTTGTTCCTAATTGGATCCCGGCCTTAATGTATCAAAATACGAAGTTTGCTTTCTGTACTATTCTTGAGCTCAGTTATAACGTCTAGAAATATAGGCCGAGATCCAGGTACATTTTTGCAAACAGTGTAAAGTTAGCAATAATTCTAGCTTCTGATTGGTCAATCTCGTTGCGATAACAAAGAAAAATCTACCTAGATCATGGTCATGGTGTGGAAACCGGCTATTAAAGTAATACTTTAAAAATTGCTAAAAATTGAATCCCATAAATATTGAAAAATACTGAATGACAAATGTCGATAGCAGCAACATTTTCTAGATCTTCTCTGAGCGAAACGTTTTCTCATTTGATGTCTTTTGAAATAGTTACGTTGGAATTACCATATGTCGCTGTGATCGACATTCATCGTTCAGCCTCGTTCAACATTTATGGGATACAATTTTTTTGCACCTTTTTAATAAGCCGATATTTAAACTGTATCTTCTAGATACTATAGCTCCGTTATAGGCCTAGATTATATGTTGTAGAAATCGACTATCCCAGCGATACTTAAAAAAGCGCGGAAATAGTGAATCCCTTAATTGTACAACGATGTTGAATTCCAAACAGTCATTTGCAGCAGCATCTGCAGGATATTTTTTAAAGAAGAAAGAGACACGTGTAATGCACCGCTATAGCGTCTAGAATACATAATGTGGAAATTTGCTATCCAAGCAGCGCTAAAAAGTTGTATCCCTTAAATGTGCAGTGACGTTGAAATCCAGGGAGCTGATCGCAGCGACATCTGTGATATACTTTCAAAGTAAACATCGTATTATTACAGCGGGCTTGACGCCAAGCTCACAGGTCAGATCTATGTTAATAAAATGTAAAAAAAAATGCTAGAGCATCTAAACCAAGGTTCTGCCTTTTTTTCTCGTGGAGGAAGGTTGAATTTGTGGTTGTCCCAAGGAAATAACGCCATTTTTGTGATCATTTGAGGTCATGCCGGCAAAAGCCGTAGCGAATACCTCATAGCTTTAATAACCAAACCAATCTAAACCAAATTATAGCGCCTAGAATATATAGTGTGGAAATTGGCTATCCCTGTAATACTTAAAAAAGTGCTAAAATATTGTATCCTTAAATGTGCAACGATGCTGCTGAAATATACAGATCGCAGCGACATCTGCAGGATATTTTCTATAACTGCAAGATATTGCTAGACTATACAAAATGTAATACGAAAATCCCGCAGATTTCGCTGCGATCGATACTTGGGATTTTAGCAGTATCGTCGATCATTTATGGGATACAAATTTTTAGCGTTGTTTAATAAAATATTTCCACACTAGGTATTCTAGACGCTGTTACCAAATCGTCATAAAGTTTTAGGAAATATCCTGCAGATATCGCTGTGATCGACTCATTGGATTTCAGCATCATTTGAAATTTAAGAGATCCAATAGTTTAGCACTTTTTAAAGTATTACTGGGATAGCCGAATTCCACACTATATATTCTAGGCGCTATAGCACCGCGATAGCTTGTCTTTTTCGTTTACCTCGGAGTAGATACAGATGAAGTCTTTTGTAGCTGTTCCTAAACTATGGCCAACAACATATAAGGCCAGTTCATAACGTCACACGGAGTTGATTATCTGATTATCTGTACACGGCAATGGACACAAAAAAAAATCGGCGCGCAGCTTTGTACTAATCATCATGTAAAGATGCTCCAACTCTGAGGCTAACGAAAAAGACAGGCTACCGCGGTGGGTCCGTTCTTCTTTTTTTACAGACCGCTGAAGTCACGTGATGCTCGAATGCACCAAAGAAGGTGCATGAAAAGAGCATCACATGACTCCAGCGGTTTGTAAAAAAAGAAGAATCGGACCCACCGCGGTAGCGTGTCTTTTTCGTTAGCCTCGATCCAACTCCGTATGACTTTTAAACATCATGAACTGGCCTATTATGTCATTGGTCGCGCTAACACCCTCCCTCCTGCGTCCACCGTATATAGCGGCATCTTGTACTTGAGACTGCTAAATGGGCTGCTATCGGTCAAAATCAAGAGAGAAAAGGGCAGAAGAGAGGGAAAGAACTCTTTTTTTTTAGTAACTAGTTTTTCACACGGGAAGATTGACATGTCGGTTCCTTTCCTTTCATAACTTCATAGTGGTGAAATAAGCCAAAGCCTCCTAAATATTTGAGAAAGTCTTGACTCGCGTCACGAAAACATCACACAAAGCAGGCAAAGCAAAGAAACAATATCATTCATTGGCTCGTGAATATGAACGAGTCAATGAATGATTTTTCTTCTTTGTTTTGCCTGCTTTGTGTGACGTTTTCCTGACACGTGTCAAGGCTTTCTCCAATATTTAAAGGGCGTTGAATAGGCCGGTATCAAGATAGATTTTTCGCTATTAGCGGGATGAGATTGATCAATCAGACGTCTGCATTTTTCCGAACTTTTTGATGTTTGCAGTAAACACCGAAAAGCCTGCAAGGATGGAGGCTACTGATTGGTCAATGTAATTTTACTAACAGAGAAAAATTTATCTGGATCCCGGACATTAACTTTGGTTGGTTAAAACAATTTTGAATAAAATCAAATCAGGAAGCCAATGTTTGTTAACTTTTCTGGTTAGTTTAATTGAAATCTTCCTCGTCTATTACTGAAAACTAAGTTACCGTACTTTAGACAAAAAATTGAAAATGAGTACACGAATTGTACATATGTCACCACTCTAACACAGTGTTGCCAGATGGGCTACTTTTTTTAATTCAGATACTGGATTGGCACCACTTTTTTGAAATTGTAAAATGCGCCTTATTTAATGACATATTAATTATGGCGAAAACAAAGGGAATTTTACCGTTTATAATAAGTGCTGGCAATCAAGAAATCTGAATTAAAAAAAAGTAGCCCACTGGCAACACTGCTCTAACATATAAATGTTCTCTGTTATGACCATGATTCTAAGTGCAGTTGGTTAAATTTGAGTATCTGGGCATTAGAGAAAGCAATAGTGGCCCACCGGGGCTGAGTGGATAAGACACCATGCCGCTAATCGCTTGAGAGCGTAGGTGGAAGCAGATTCGAATCCCGCCGTGATCCGCATGTGATATGATGTATGTGTTCAATAAATCAAACAAACAAATAAGCAAGCAATAGTGAAAGGTACAGTTGGCATGGAAACAACGACTTCTTTAATTCGTATAGAAAATTAATGAATAGTAGTAAATGACTCAAGTTTAAAATGTAGGCAAATGGTCTGGAAATATCAATAGCTCCCATCTAGTACTTCACAAAATTAATTTAATAGATTCACATGATGTATAACTTGATGCACTTCTTAGCTAATGAAAATTCTGCAACAAGACTTATGTAGGTAGATCTTTTGAATGAATAATTCAGAATTCTGAGAACAAAACGAAGTACTTAAGGGCTCTTCCTCACCCCCCTCTCAAAAAAGGAAATACGATAGAAAGATATAAGAATTTGGATAGCTTCAATATGTCTGTGATCTTTTGTCAGAGTTCAGAAAAAGAGTCTGGGCATAAAAAAAAAAAAAAAAAAAAAAAAAAAAAAAAATTGACGAACGATAAGACTATAGATTTCAGGCAAATTTTAACCGAAAAACATTTAATTCTAATGTATATGCGGCTTTAATAATAGATTATTAAAGATAATCAATTTAGGGGAAATTTTATAGTAAATTAATATCCTCACATTCATGCAAATAGGTATGGATAAAAAGACTTGAGTAAAATTACATATTTATTCTTTCTTCTCTATAACACGATCTAAATGAAGATGAAGTTATATGTACAGTTTATATCTTTAAATTTTTAGATTTTTTTATCAAAAATGTTCCTTTATTATGTCTAGAATTGCTAGATTTACAGATCTTCGATTCTTTAGATGCCTGCGGGGTTTCATTCTTGGATTAACCGTAGGTATTTGTAAAGGTAAATTTATTTTGCAAAACCGTCAGCAAAAAAAGTTAGAAAAAACAATTAACTGACAGACTACCTGTAAATATATCTTTTATTTCGACTCTGTTTTTTACTAAATTTTCATCTTTCGTAGAAAATTTTAAGGAGATATAAATTGAAAAAGACTGATACTTTGAAAGAAGAAATTGACTTTCCTTACTTTTAAATTATTAATCACTATAAAAAATGAATGATAGGTAAACAAAATGTATAATATTGTGTTTGCTCCCTGCTTATAAAGTCTATACAAGGACTAATTTGAATTTGAGCTAGTACAATTATTTCAATTATATATCATTTGTTTTAAAAAAAGAACTGATATCTACTAAAAAACAACTTTTCAAAAGTAAAAAAAAAGCCAAGCAAGAAAAAAAAAAAAAGTTAAAGTTGTGGCTAAAAATAGTGTGATATCAAATTTCCAAGCTTATATTACGGTACTTATTTAACATTTTTTGATAAAAATTTACCATATGTAAGTCGAGTACCTAAGTATGCGTTGATAGAAAGCCTTTTCTCCTTTACTAAATACATCATAACGTGTTTCTGAAAATTAATTTTTTTTAATTATGCATGATGGGCTTGGCGGCCATCTTTCCATATTTTACACAATTTTCTAAGCACTCAAGCTCGTAACATATTTGCATTATTAAGAATTTCGAACTTCTAGTTTTAGCTACAGACAGATAAATTAAGAAAGTTTTTTATTTTGAAAAAACAAATTGATTTTTACTGCTTTAACTAATTAATTAACCCCCCCCCCCCCCTCCGAAAAAAGAGAATCATAAGATGAAACCTGAAGTTACTTCAGCTTTATTTTTAGACACAAATTTTTAGGCACTCATTTCCATAAATTAAAAGAATAAAATGTTTGCTTTAGTAACAATTTCGAACTTCCAATCTTAACAATGAACTTGTGTGCTTAGAAATTTGTGTAAAATATGGAAAGATGGCCGCCAAGCCCATCATGCATAATTTAAAAAAAATTTAATTTTCAGAAACACGTTATGATGTATTTAGTAAAGGAGAAAAGGCTTTCTATCAACGCATACTTAGGTACTCGACTTACATATGGTAAATTTTTATCAA
This sequence comes from Maratus speciosus, assembly GCA_963932465.1. Lineage (NCBI taxonomy): Eukaryota > Metazoa > Arthropoda > Arachnida > Araneae > Salticidae > Maratus > Maratus speciosus. Next base: position 168,009,220 of record OZ010787.1, on the reverse strand, counting down.
AAAATGTTAAATAAGTACCGTAATATAAGCTTGGAAATTTGATATCACACTATTTTTAGCCACAACTTTAACTTTTTTTTTTTTTTTGCTTGGCTTTTTTTTACTTTTGAAAAGTTGTTTTTTAGTAGATATAGTAGTACGTGCAATATTGTGTACGCTATCTTGGCACTAATCAACAGATATAATAACAGATATAATCAACAGATATATAAAGTGATAGATATAGATAGATATATAGTTGGATTGATAAGTTTCGAACTTTTGCTGGTTTTGGGTTCTAGGAGTCATGATCGGCGTAAATCTGAAAAAAAATTCAGAAATTCAAACATAGGAGAGAATGTAATAGGTAGTATTTCTTATGAAATCTACCTAAGAAAAAACCAGCAAAATTTTTAATTTCTTTTGTCACAACCTATAAGTGTGAAGTAGGCTTTTCCACACTAGTATTCCTAAAAAATATAGACACCGATTCAAGGACTTATAGGCTGGACATGGACAATCGCGAAATTACGGGTAAAACAGGTGACATTTATGTATCTTTATCTCGGAAACTACCGAAGCTATTTCAATACTTTTAAAAATTGTTTGGTAGTATCTAACTAGGGAACGTTCCCAGGTGCAAGTTGTGGATTTGGACGAGAGTGGTATCAAAATAAAGATCTTGTCATGTACATTGAAAAGTCCAATGGAACTACCCGTCCGAATCCAACCGTTTTCGAGATATCCTCACTTGAAGTGTGAATAAGTAAATAAATAAATTGGCAGGCAGGCATATAAATTGTTCGCAAGTTAAAAGTTTCTTTGCATTGTTTTAATCCTCTACCAATACCTTTTCCCGAACTACGAGCAAAATCCTTTACACACATACATTGCCGGTTATTTTCCCTCTTTTAGACAGGCACTTCGTATTCTACGAAGTTTTCGCGTATGGCTGCATTCGGAGAGTTTTTCCATCTGTTTTTGCTATTTCCAGCACCTTGTTTTATGCAAACTTTTCGGCAAATGTGTGGGTGTAAAGGATTTTGCTCGTAGCTTGGGAAAAGGTATTGGTAAAGGATTAAAACAATGCGAAGAAACTTTTAACTTGCGAACAATTTATATGCCTGCCTGCCAATTTATTTATTTACTTATTCACACTTCAAGTGAGGATATCTCGAAAACGGTTGGATTCGGACGGGTAGTTCCATTGGACTTTTTAATGTACATGACGAGACCTTTCTTTTGATACCACTCTCGTCCAAATCCACAACTTACACCTGGGAACGTTCCCTAGTAAGCTATAAACTGATCTTTCAACTTTGCGAATATTCAATAAACAATAAAAAACAATCCAACCCAAAAATTAACTAATTTATATAGTTTCATAATACAGGGTGTTTCTAAATGAATATTGAGGTTCTAATGCTTTGTAGTATCTAGTATTATATAAAACTTAAAATTATACTTAATACATAAAATGAAAGAGCAACTCAAACAGTTTATTGGTACCCGTGCATGCGCATGCGCACGCAATGTTTCTTCCTTCATCCGTTAAAAAGTGCTAGTAGCAAAAATGGCGACTAGTGAACAGAAAGCATTTTGTGTTCTGCTGTTTGCAAAGACCGAATCTGTAGTCACTGTGCAACGTGCGTTCCGGATTAAGTTCAGATGTGATCCTCCAAGTGATAATAACATCCGTAGATGGTATCATCAGTTTGAAAATACCGGTTGCCTTTGCCACAATTACCCCACAAACATTAATCAACGTTTGGGAAGAACTGATCTAGCGGCTTGATGTGTGCCGTGTGGCGAAAGGCAGTGACGCAGCCAGAATTCGGCTCTAGTGGGGGGGGGGGGGGGTTGAGTTTCTGATAAATGTGTTTGCCGGTTATTTAAATCACCGGTTAATATAATCTGTCTTTTCAATGAATTAAATCATAATGTTTTTTTCCACAGTTACGTTGGTTATGTTTCATTTAAACAGCGTTTAAAATATTAGAGTTATAAAACCTAAAATGCGCCAATGAAATAACACTAAGTTGGATTATAGATTTATGGTTAGATTCATAAAAAGTGTTTAAATGTGATGAAGCAATCTTTAAGAGATGGAAAAGCACAGTCCAGCAAATAGTTTTTGCATAGAAAATAATAAGGTTCTAATCCACTTGTTCAATCAAAAATACACAGGGTTTCATTCTAAGACAATCCCGAATTCTTGTTCTTAACTGTAATAATAATGAAGCCATTTTAACAAAATTTTCAATAGACTTACCCTGCTTTTTGTCAAATGTATCAATATCACGAGGATTGGTGGAACTTATCATCATCCACGTCCAATGAGTGCTCAATTAGGTTATATATATTTTGGAATGTAGTTGACATTAAGGATAGTATTGATGACTTAATCACTTTGCACTTCCAGTACTTTACATGACATCGAATTTGGCATTAAGTAATCAAAATCTGTTAAAATTTTGTTAAAATATCTTTATTATTGTTAAAGTTCTCTAAAAAAATCCGGATTCAAACTGAAGTTGTATCTGTACTAATATTATAAAGAAGCATTTTTTTTTTTTTTTTTTTTTTTAGAGGTTAATTCCGGAACTACCGAACGGATTTTAAAAAATCCCTGCCGGCCGGCCTACAGGCGGAGGTAGATTACTTTTATTTTCGTTCAATTAATTAAAACTTGCTTTATAAACAATTATTTTCTCAGTAAGACAATATTTTTCGTTTCTAATACAATCGCTTCAGGAAATTCTGTTCAAAATGCCCACTTTGACACCATTTTTTGAAATATATTCTGCCTCTATCAAAAAATCGATCATTACGGTAAATTATATAGTTTCCTAATAAGAGAATCTACCAATTGGATGTGTTTGAGAGCAAAAATGAATTCAAAAATGAGTCAGAAAAAAAGCAGTTTGGATTTGAATACACCCTTAATAAGATGATTTTTTTCTTCAACCGCTATGTATTTTTAATTTGTTTTTGCTGTAAGAATTGGTCCTATCAAAAACTTGTCTATATAAGTGCTGTAGAAAATATGAAGTAGATATATGATAAATTCATAGGGATTTTATATCTTGTGAATTGACGGAGTTATGGATTTTTTTTCTTTTTCCACCCCCCCCCCCCTTTTTGTGTTTTCGTTTTTAATCTTTTTTTGAGGTACGAATTGGTCCTATAAAAAACTTGTGAATATAAAAGTTGTAGATAATATTAAGGGATTTATAATAAAATTAATTGGATTTGATATCTTGAAAATTGACGAAGTTATGAATTTTTTTCCTTCAAAAACCCTATTTTTTGCCCATTGAGCCCATTTTTATATTTATCAGAAATCTGTGATACATAAATTTTTGGCCCTATTTTTAGAAGTAATAAAAACTTTAAACTGATATGATGCGTACAAAAATTAAGAAGTTATGGAGTTTTTTTCTGTTTTCACAAAATCCCTCCCTATTTCCATCCCCTTGGTCCGATTTTGCCCGTTAACGAACCTGGCCGACATTTTATGCCTCTTGATTTTATGTATCAGTTTGGAAGAGATTTGTGCAGAATTGCGGAAGTTATCGTGTCCAGAAGAAAGTGATATATTTCACTATATATATATATATATATATATACATAGATAGATAGACAGATAGATAGATAGATAAAGTTTCTAACTGGGGTGGTTTTGGGTTCTAGTGATCATGATCGGTGTAGATCTGTAAAAATGTTTCAGAATTTCCAACATAGGGAAGAATGTAATAGGTAGTATTTCATACGAAATCTACCTGAAAGATAATCGGTCGTGTGTGAATTTTACTCGCGTACGAAGGATTCTATACAAAATATCAGAACTGTTCAATACTGTTCAAAACTGTCAAAATATCAGAACTGTTCAACTGTTCAGACAATATTCTCGCGTACATATAACAATGCAACATGCCATAATATAATTCTATTGAAATGAAAACCGATGAATATTTCTCATTATAAAACAAAGACCTTATAGAAAGTTTAAACTTGGAGAGAACCAACCACGCTTTGAAAGGTGGTCGCAGAAATTCTCACGAAAAGTCACTTGTCAATCATACTTCACGTAATAGTAGACAATTTTAAAGCAATTTAAAAAATGTATGCTTAACAACGTAAAAATTTCCGATTCATTTTTAAAAATAAAAGCATATGCAGGCATAATTATTTAATTGATTTCTAATAAAAAACTTTTTTCATTATAAATGAATTATTGAATTATAAGCGATTGCAGATTCAAAATTACTGACTTTTAATGTCTTGGAATTGTTATATGAATTATTTTTTTTAATATTTGCCCTCAATAATTGAATTCAATTGGAATGAAAAATGTTACTTATCACTATGGTTCTCCTTACCTAAAACAAAGATTTTGTACAAAGTTTAAACTTGGCATTGTGCCAAGCGCGCTTCGAAAGGCTTTCTAGATGGGTTTTTAATTAATATCTCGGCTAATTAAAGAAACATTTTTTCGAAAATCATTACCAACAATCCTTGGATGATTCTACGTCGATAGGTACATCGAGCGCCCTCAACTCCCTCGCTGAGCGCCAGCAAAATAAGACACACGAATGATCATATAATAGTTCCGTTTTTACTTTTTAAGTGTTGAGTGGGGAACCTTAATAATGGTGGGAAAATGCTGGTGACCGTCTCCGCTCTAATATAGGCTATATTTTACATCGATACAACAACGTCCAAAGGGGTGCAGGAACAAAAAACGTTCTAAAATTGCGGTTTCTGTGATATTGTTGGACCTAGAAATTTAAAATTTGGTCTAGTGGATACTTTTAAGATGAAAATGCTCACTAAGAATAGTTTCTAAAATGTTCGAAATTTAAAAGGGGGAAATGAACAGGAAACGTTCTAAATTACGATTTATTTGGTACAGTTAGGGCTAAAAACATGAAATTTGGCATGGTTGTTGATTTAAAGACTCAAATGCTTGCCCAGAACAAAAACAGAAGTGCAATTAAAAAACGGTCCACTGTATAATACTTAAACTCAAAGCGTCTGTGCGGCAGGAAATGACCATTCTTTTAGCATAAGACGACTCGAAAAAGTGACTTAGATCAAATAACCAATTTTCTCTTAACAAATGCATATAATATGCGCTTTCACAGTTTTAAGTAGAATTTTCGCATTTAACTGAATCACTTTGTTGAACAGAATTTGATTTAACAAAGCGGCGGAATAAAAAAAAAGCCAAAAATTTTAAATATTAACTTTGGTTTTAATTCATATAAGCGGCAATTATAGTAGATTTCCTTAGCTCTGGGGGTGTTTTAACCCCCAAACACCCCCCTTGGCTGCGCCACTGGCGAAAGGTGCTCACATTGAACACTTGTAAGCTTGTAGGTAAAACTGCTTGAGTTTCTCTTTCATTTTATGTATTAATTATAATTTTAAGTTTTATGTCATGAATACTACCAAGCGTTAAAACCCCGATATTCCTTTAAAAACACCTTGTATATAAACCCCTAAACGAAATCTTTCAGTTCGTAGAAATAAAGAATACCATGCGTATAAGTGTAAATACTTTTTTCACATGCATTTTTTACATTATTGTTATTTTCGTTTCCACATTTCGTGAACAAGTGTTACCAGAGCTTTTAGCCTTTTTTAACACTTTCAGACAAAGTTGAAACGTGTTTATGACTTCGGTTTGTCTGTCCGTATGTCCGCGCTCTAACTCCCGTAAATATACTCGGTTCGTTCTGAAATTTTTGGATGGTAGTGACTTCTACCATAGCACGAACCTTATTTCAAATGCAGTTTGTAGTATGCTTAGTTCATTTATAGGGACAGTCAAAAGTTTTCCGTTACATTACGGTCTATGGGAAAAAAATCGTTTAAAACGATTTTTAATGATGTTATATGCTTTCAAACATAATAAAATTGATATGCGTTTATCAAGTGCACTAAAATATGCATTCTATAGAATATGCGGTGCAAAGAATAGTTATTATTCCTTTACAGGACCACACAAGAGAATTCCGTTACATAATGATATAGGATGGAGGGAATTTTTTCCGCGTATTTTAATTATGTTAAATTATTTCATGTATAATCAAATTGATATACGTCGATGAGGTTTACTATAACTTATTTCATGTATAATACGAAGTGCATAGCATTTACAGCGGCACACAAAAGATTTCAGATTATTGTATCCGAAGTACTGCACAGTAGCGATGATTGCTGGAAATGCATTTTTAATTATGTTATGTGCTTTTATGTTTCACTGTATTTGTGCATTGTATATTGTGTGTATAAATGCTGTAATTCATATACACAAAATAATTCGAAATGGTTACTGGGTATGACTGCAAATTGCTTAAAGGTGGTTTTTAAATGAGTTATGCATTTTTACGCTGAACTGCATTTACTTTACTAAGAAATGTTTGTAGAACATAGATAAAATAATATACATGGTCACGCAAAGAATTGGATATATGGCCGTCTATAAATGGTAATTTCTGGAATGTGATTCCAGTAGTTTTAAGAGTGTTTTACTTTGAATTAAACTTTAGCTAAACAGTGGCGTGTAATAAAGGTACTAGGTTAACTACTGGGTTGTACAAAAGTGTACAAGTATGTTTCCATCTATTAGTATAAATTGCTGAAAGAGAAATTTCAACCTGTTATGTGTTTTCTTGCTAAACTAAATTTCCCCATTGTATAGTATATATATCAACCTACATATCAAATACATGGTTGTTCAAAAGAATTGGAATACATATTTGCTATGGACGGTAACTGCTGAAATCAGTTTTTCAAATGTTTTATGCGTTTTCTAAAATGTTTACCTATTTCTCTTACATACCTTATTTCCCTAAATAACGAAGTTTTGTTAAAGCATTCAGAAAGTGTTGGAAAGTGTTTCATAATCTATGCTTAACGCATTATTTTTCTTACTTGTTATAACTTCTAGTAAAGCTAGAGAAGTGAAACTTCATATGCTTGTAATCTTTTTTTTTAACTATCCGTTCTTACGAATGTAACTGTAGCATTACAGAAGATACACTGGAATATATTAATTTTTTTCAATGATTTTCTGAATGTTTAGTAATTATATTTGAAATCAATTTCCTTTTGAGAAAAAAAAGGCTTATTATTATACGATACATTTTTAATATTCACGCATGATCTGAAATAGCTATCAGAAGTATTTTTTTATAAATTTAATTTATACTTTAACTTATGACTATAAATTTCACTTTTTGTAATTTTTTGGAAAATGTGCTTAACTAACCTATGGTCAAAGACATTTAGGCAGAGTAATGAAAAATTAAACAATCACACTGAATAAAATGTTGTATATACGAGTCATTTTTGTGTCATACACAAATAATTTATATTTATTTTTAGTAAGAAAAAATTTCTTCTCATATGTAAATATATATATCTTTATAAACAAATTACATGATTATAAACCTCATGCAAAATTTGCTTTGCTTGCACTGTGGAAATGTCATCAGTGCCCCCAAATGTATTATTTCTTGTAACATAGTTTTACAGAAAAAAAGGCAATAGATAAACATTTGAGCTTTCAAATAAGATATCTAAATGTTATAATTATTTTTGTAATAACCGAAATATCTAGACACACGGCAGTGTGTCAGCCAAGTTCGCCTGACATAGCCGTGTGTTATATTACACGAACCCTTTCGAGCTGTTTTCGTCAAATTTCAACGCTCTACTACTGAAAATCTATGTGACCTATGTACTTGTTATACGAAATACGTAGTAAGGCCACCCTAATTACCTAGAATCCAAAATTTTATAAATAACGCATAATTAGTTTCCGAGATAATGACATTTGAAAATGTCTGATAATCGATAATTTTATCACTGACTGACTGACTCACTCACTCACTCATCAAAAAGATCTCATATATCTACTGGAGCTACAGACTTCAAATTTGTTGCAAAGTTCGTTTACACTATAAAACTAAGGAATAAAATAAAAAAATTGTGAAAATCGATGAATTACCCACCTGGGGGTGTCCATTTTTACTTTAACATTACGTCTATTAGGCGAAATTTTAATTTGCCGTAGGAGGGGACGCTGTTCTGCCGCCAAATACCGCCAAGTTTGTCGTCAACGTGGCGATATAGTGCCTAATTTGGCGACCAAAATTAGTCACCAAAAGTGACGCCACCTTGGCGATATCTCTAATATTTCGCCAAATTCCCATAGAGTTCCATTGTAAACCAATAGCGTTTACTTGCTTACAGAAAATCAACAAATTGAGATATTTTAATAATTTTCTAATGTTAGCTTAAGGGATTATATTGTTCTTTCAGAAACAATAAAAAATTCGAATCAATACATTTCGTTTCAAAACATGCATTCAATACAGCAGTATTAAAATATAGATTTCTGCCGCAAATTGACAGCCAAATACTTTGTTGTAAGAAATTTAAATTAAAATTGAATGTTGTTTGGGGAATCTAGACACACGGCAGTGTGTCAGCCGAGTTCCTCTGATATACTCGTGTATTATATTACACGAAGCATTTCGAGCTGATTTCGCCAAAATTCGACACTCTACTACCAAAAATCTATTTGACCTACGTATTTGTAATACGAAATTCGTAGTAAGGCCACCCTAATTAACTAGAATCCAAAATTTTATAAATAACACATAATTAGTTTCCGAGATAATGACATTTGAAAATATCTGATAATCTATATTTTTATCATTGTCTGACTGACTGAATCACTCATAAAAAAAAATCTCATATATCTACTGCACCTACAAAAATTTGGTGCTAAGTTCGTTTACGCTATAAAACTAAAGAACAAAAAATGGGAAAATAGATTAATTACCTATCTGGTGGTGTCCATTTTTACATTAACATTACGTCTATTAGGCGAAATTTTAATTTGCCAAATGAAGCGCCAAATGCTGAATCCGAGCAAAACATGCAGCAACTGATTGTTTCCTTAACTGATTGTTCACAAAAATCATGTTTTCAGAAATTGCATTTAAAGTTTTTATTTCGTAAAATTTATTAGAAATATTCAACCTCCTCAAAAATCTCTCGATTTATGCGTTGTACCTTCCTTAATTTCAATATTGAAAGACATTATCTTTCTTTAGGTTGCCTAAACTTACATATCCGTTTTTTAAATAAAAACTTCTTGTTTTAGAACTGAAATAAATCAACAATCATAGCTGCACTTCCAATGATCGTACAAAGAAAACAAAAGCAGTTTTGGATAGCTAAATGCACAGTCTTTCATATGAAACAATAAAAATATTATGTTACATTTGCTGAGAATTGGTTATGTAACCGTACTGAGATATTTTAAGCGGCAGGGACGTTGAAAATAAGCAAATTTGCTCGAATTAATGAAAAATAACTCTAAAAATCATTTTATCTTGAAATATTCCTTTAATGAATAAGGCCTGACTCATTTGAAACAAGTCTGATATGAAGCCGATTAACAGTGAGTAACTACTTTCTTCCTTTAATATTCACCTATTATGAAATACCGAAAACACTTAATGTCAAGTTTTTTTCGCCGAACCTTATAAATTTTTCAATGAACTGTAGCGGTCTTATTTTTCAAAAACCAGCGTGTTCATTTCGAAAATAGAAAATTTTATAAAAAATTAGAACTATCAAATGCGTACGGTACAAATAGTACGGTACAAACTTGAGAAAAACCCTGTTTGCAAACGACATATCCAGTTAATTCTAGTAAAAATTTCGGCTATAAGAAAAAAATTTATTTCCTTTTTACTTACCCATCATGCGTAGTATAGGATAAGTCTTGTAATCGTTCTAAGAATCTAAATTTTCTTTTGACGGATTTACACGTTTCAGACGCTGGAGATTCCGAAAAACATATTTTTAGAAAAAAAAAAATTGCTGTCCGTCTGGGTGTGTGTGTGTCTGTAAACGCTCTATCTCCAGAACAAATTGAGATAGAGACTTGAAATTTGGTGTGTACTTAGGAAGTAATAATGGGAAGAAGCCAATTAATATCAGTAACCTCGATTATCCAGAACTAATTTTTTCGGACTCTCGAAATATTCGTTCTGATAAAAGGTATACACAAATTTTCGAAATTGTTTATTTGAAGGAGTGAATATAAAAGATAATTAAAACATAAATTTTGCATAAAGAATTAAGTCGATCGGATAATTAGTTGCCGAGATATTTGTAATCCTATTTTTCACACTCTTCAATTTTTTATGACCCTGTATTTCATTCAAATTTCAATTCAAAGATATATTTTAATTGAAAATGAGATGCTTGACCGGCGCGGTAAGCTGTTAGTTAATGTGATTATAATTTTTCGAGTTATAAGGATGTTTCTTTTACGCAATTCGGTACTACTCGATTATCCCGCCGACAAGAAAACTATCGCCAAACTATAAGATTAAATACCAATAATGGCTTATCGTACATGTCAAGCATTTAATGCATCTCCATACCTATAAGGGGAATTACCATAGGGGGTCCCTGTTCTGTTGCCAAATGCCGCGAAGTTTGTCGCCAACTTGACGACCAAAATTAGTCGCCAAAAGTGACGCCGAATTGGCGATATCTCTAATATTTCGCCAAATTCCCATAGACTTCCATTGTAAACCAATAGTGTTTACTTGCTTTCAGAAAATCAACAAATTGAGATATTTTAATGCAACAAAAAGCAATATAAGCTTAAGGGATTATATTAATTATATTTGAGGGAGTCCAAGTAAATTAAATTATGAATAAAAGTAACAAGATACAATGCTTAGCATATATCACATGTTTTATTTTCATATTTTATATTATGTATAACCATGATGGGTAAGTATTACAATGGTCTCCAACGACTAGTTTTCTTAGTGTTTCAATTATTTTAAATCACTTGAGAAGAATAAAGTTCATTTTTATTTTCAAAGTCATCAGAGAAAAAGAATAGTTAATTAAATTTGAAAATCCAGGGAGGAACAATGTCCTTCCTCTGCACTGCCTCTTTGCCGGCGCCCATGGATGATTGATACATAGTGTGGCATAAGCACATCACTTTATTTTTCACTTTCAGTGCAAAAAATCAGGCCCAGCTATAGAATATTTATTTGGAATATTTAATAGGAAAATTTAATATAGGAATTTAATAGGAATGTTGCTTGGTGAATAAAACAGTCACATGTAAACACATTAAAAAGCATTAAGTAAAGTGTCTAAATATATTGTAACTTTACAAAGAGTAATGATATCTAACAAAAACATATCTGTGAAAAAGGGGAGCCAAGATTTGTAAAGACAATGGCAACAAAAGAAGTGATATCTAAGTGGGTGCCAAGTTCAAATAAAATTCACTCAAACTTACCTACTGAAGTATTATAGCATTTTTTAAATTGCTTAGAAATAAAAATTATTGTTAGCATATTAATAATAAATCTAGAACTTGGCAAGTTTTTGATAAATGTTATGCTTATCAGTTTTATGTCTTAATAAGATGGTGATGTTAATATTAATAACAATGTCGTTACAAAGAAAATTAATATAGTTATTATTAAAAACAAATGACTCATGTTAAAGATTTGATAAACCAATAAATACACAGATACACTCCCGCTCGTCTTTGGTTAACACTCTAGCACCCACGCTCCGGAAACCTCAATGCAAACAGACTAAAATGCCTTACAAAGAGACAGATATATATATACGCTTGTTCTTGGTCATCACTCTAGAGACTGCACACCTTTAACCCTCTAAGGGGCAAATAACTTTTATTCGTGAAATGCTGAAATGATTGAGTCACAACAGAATTTGAAAAACAAATGTATTTCAAAATGGGTAAAAGCTTCTTTTCACATATTTAATAAAATTAAACTTTTTAGTCCTGAATTCTGGTGTCAATGTGGCATTTTGCAGTTAAATTAGGTGGGATATATTTTATCCCACCGCCCTTCAAGGGGAAGGAGCTCACTGAAATTAAGTCTTCCAATCATGAAATAACAAGTTTTGATATAATAATGTCATTAATAAAAATAAATGACTCGTAGGTAAAAACTTGCTACGTTCTAGATTTATTATTAATATGCTATCAATAATTTTTATTTTTAAACAATTTAAAAAATGCTATTATACTTCAGTAGGTTTGAGTGAATTTTATTTGAACTTGGCACCCACTTAGATATCACTTCTTTTCTTGCCATTGTCTTTAGAGAACTTGGCTCCCTTTTTTCACAGTTATGTTTTTGTTATATTAGAGTGTATTTCAGATTAAAAAAGACATTTAAAAATAAAGTAAAAATATTAGGTTTCCAAAATATCGATGGAAAGAAATATAATGATGATTCAAAATTTTTATTCCAAATAAAGATTGAATGCTTCTTTTTAGAAAAGGGTACTTGTTTTGAAGATCTCAAATGGTGACAAATGAAAATCTTAGTGTCATGGATGTGTCAATTTTGTAAAAAGTAGAGGTTATTTATGTTAAAGTACTTTATTGAATTTGTTTATCTTTATTTACTTAAAGTAACTAATTTAGTAGAAAAACGTAAAGGACTACTTTTAAACCACTTTGTTCATTAAAAAAAAGATTTTTAAGTTATGGGAAATAGAAAAATAAAGAAATATCAGTTTAAAGGGTGTCTCGAAAAGAAAATCTGTTCAACCTCAAATATGATAACAAAAGTATTTTATTTAAAAATAGCCACAGCAACATTTAATGAAGTAGATATGATATAATGCATTCATATCATTTTATTCATAATTTTTTCCCATTTATCACAGATTTTGTTTAATCAAATTTCTTTGTTTTTTTAGTTGAGTTGTACTATTATCATTGCAAGCATATTTTCAATGAAATTAGAATGGTTTAACTAAAGATAAAATACACAATCTTGTATTTTACATTTGAAAATTCTATTCAGAGATTTTAATTAGAAAGGTAAATACTTTTATAACACGATTATTATGTATGGTGGACATAATTAAATTATAGATGTTTAGAGTTCAATTATAAGGAATGTACTGAGAAAAACGCAGCACCATTTCATACACATACTATTTAGACTAGACTATGGGGTATCGATTTATAAAGAAAAAATAGTTTACATTTTCGGCACTAGGGAAAAAAGGGGCACTGCTGGCTAATTTGGGGTAATAAAAAAGATATAAAGACTGAAAAAATAAGGTTTTACTTGACTGACTAATATTTAATGAACAGTTTTAAGACAGAATTATTTTTTAGAAGTTATTTTCGTCTTTTTACCATTCACAATTTGTCTTTTGAAAAAAAAATGTGTGAATGTGAATTATATTTTACTAGTCGGAATCAAAAGGAAGCGTCACTTTTGCCTCTGGTGACGAAAATGAAAACTATTTTTTGTATAAATAAATACCCCATTGTCTAAGTAGTTGTGTAAACGATGTGATGCTGCGTTTGCCACAGTACATTCTTTTTACTTGAGCCCTAAACTACTGTACTTTAATTATAGCCAAGCTGTATATTAATGAATTTTATTAAAATATTTTTGATTAATGAAAACTAGTAGGTCATTTTGATCAATGTAAAATGATATAAATTTATTTTTGTTAACTAGCTTTTAAAAAGAACAGATTATATATTTGAAATTTTTCTCTTTTGTAAATTTACACATAATTTAGGGTTAATGCACTGATTTTCATAATATTTCAGATCGAAAGACTTTGAATAGATTTGAAAGTTTTAGTTATTCTTCCTAGAAGCTCGCAAGAAGTTTTATATATATGTATATTTTGCTTTTTTAACTGCCTTAAAAAAAATGTTCCGGTTGCTGGGAAATTTCAATCGTTTCTTGAGGTGGAGAAGAACACTTTAATCACGTTTTTCATTTAGGGCTGTATTCTTCCAAACTTAAAAATTTTTAAATCAGCATACAATGATTGACATTTAAAGAGCATATTGCAGGAGTATTAATGTGAGAAAGTCTTCCATCTATATGCTATTACGTAGTTTATTTACGGGTTTTTATCAACAAGATTATGTTGCTGACTTATCTTGGATAGGTGGAGCTCGTTCCGCCTTTACACCGACTGAGTGCAATAACAGAGCGTTGATTTTGGAAATAGAGATCTACCAAATCTACACTGCTCAAGACAATTAAAGGATAAGTCTTATATTATATAACGGCATAAGCAAAAATTTTTTGCAGAAAATGCAAGAAGAGAGTCACAAATGCAATATTTTCTCACTTTCAAACTTTGGACTATCCGAATTTTGAGATTGACGTGAAAAACGACGCTTTAACGGCAGCGAATAAAATTTTGCTTTAAAGTTACTGAAAGACAAAGCGGAAAACAATGCTCGACATTCAGTAAGTGCTTTGTTGCGATGTTTCGATGTTTCAACGAAGTCATTTAACCGAATCAGAAGCTTAAGGAGTAGTTGGTTCGTTAGAAGGGGACCAAACACAAGCCGGTGTTGCAGAAGCCACTAGAGTTTCACAAAGTATGATTTCCAGGATTTGGAACCGTTTTTTGGAAACTGTAAATGCAGGCCAAACACCAGGGCAAGGTCGTAGGCGTGCAAAACGCCCAATGAAGATCGATATTTAACGCAAAACGATTTGGAGACACCAAAATATGAATGCACACTTCTTCAACAACACCTTCGCTCGGCTACTGGCACGACAGTTTCGACTCAAACTGTCCGCAACCTGGCTCCCAGCTATGGGTCTGTATGCTCGAAGACCAATGGTATGTCTTACCTTACCGTGGCGCGCACAGGGAGTGGGCAACAGAGCATGTGAACTGGAGGAGTAATGAGTGGCGCAATTTTCTGTTTTCTGACGAGTCCAGTGTTGCCAGTGGGCTACTTTATTTAAATTCTGATTTCTTGACTGGCACCAATTTTCTGAAATGGTAAAATTCGCCTTACTTAATGACATATTAATTAAGGTGAAAAGAAGAGGAATTTGGCAATTTCAAAAAAGTGGTGACAATCAAGAAATCTGAATTAAAAAAATTGGCTCACACTGGCAACACTGGACGAGTCCCGTTTCTCTGTTCATCCTAATAACAGGTGCATTTTCATCTGGAGGGAACGAGGCACAAGGAACAATTCTGCGTTCGTGCAAGGAAGTGTCAGATTTGGCGGTGGGGGAGTGATAGCCTATGCTGGCATCTCCATTGGCATGCGCACCGACCCCCCACATCCTTCGAAATGGAGCTCTGACTGGTAGGCGATATAGGGATGAGATCATCAGACCTATTGTGATCCTTTACGCTGCAGCAATTGGAAATAACATCATGTTAATGGACGGCAATTCCTGGCCATATCGTGCTCACTTGATGGATGATTTCTTCTTCGAGGGGAATCGAGGAAGGAATCATACGAGAGTAATGGCCACTATGTTCTCCGTACATGAATCCGATAAAGCATGTTTGGGACATTCTAGGCAGACGAGTTGCTGGCCGCCTACCACCTCCACAAACTCTCCAAGAACTGGAAAGAGCTCTTCTTGAGGAGTGGGACAGAATACCACAGCTCCTCATTAATAGCCTCATTGACTCCATGCCTCAAAAGTGTTCAACTTTGCTGGCCATCCGGGGAAACCATACCCCCTACTAAAAACGATTTTTTTTTTGAAGGAAACACCTTTTTTCATTATTTTTTTTTCATATGCACGAATTGTGCTTTTTCCCTTTTGTGCCCAAATGCTCAATACAATGCATTCTTTTCTGCCAAACATTTAAAATTTTTTTCTCATATAGCTTATCACGTCTGTCGATCATGTATCAATCATCTAAACAATTCTCCAGCCGTAAAATCCATCCACAACCTCAATATTCTTTAACTGTTTTGAGCGGTGTACTTTTCTGTTCATTCGTACATCTCTGCATGTGAAACTCCAAAGTGTCTAGATTCTAAATCTCAAAATAAAAGAGAACAAGAACAAAAACTCATGCATTAGACATAGATTAGGAAACACTTTCCAACACTAACAGCATATTGTTAAGAAATTTATTTATTTCATATAATAAAATGAGCTACAAAGATAAACAATTAAAAAAACACAACGCAGTAAAAATTTATTTTCAGCAATTACTGCCATACCGGGTAACGTGTGCGAATTCTTTCGTGCCGCCCAGTATATGATCTATAGTATTTATACACATCAAGTAATATACAAAAAGTTTAAATTTTAAAATATATACAACAGCTGAAAACACAATTACAACAATTATCGATCGTAGTCAATCCTATAAACGAATGTTTTTGTGTGTAGCTGTAAATGAATGCTAAATGCTGTGCACTCAATCTATAGAAACATGCTGTAATACACCTCAGTGACCCATGTCAACCACATTATGTTTGAAGTATCATAACGTCATTAAAATGCAACGCAAATGATTTTTATCCATAGATCATAATGTAATGGGATTCTTTTGTGCGATCCTGTAAACGAACTATAAATGTTACTTATTTTATAATCCACAGAAAGCACTTTGTAAAGCATGTAGTGCGCCCTCAGTGATGCATATCAATTTCGTGATGTATGAAATATTGTAGCATCACAAAAATGAACTGTTAACGATTTACTTCCTTATACCCTAGTATAACGGAATTATTTTGGGTGTCACTGTAAACGAATGATGAATGCTGCATACCATATATTCCAGCGCATAATGCGCTCTGGTGTATAACTTTCCGATTTCATTTCTCTATTTTTATATAATCGCTGTATATGGACACATCCTTCTTTACAAAAAAACTTCGTGAGTTATATAGATGAAAAGCGATGATATATAGATGAAATCTGAAAGTGAAATAATATTTTTGTAAATAAAAATAATGTTCATTAAATTAAAAATCTTAGTTCTGTTAATCATCTTTTTTTTCTTAATTTTCAATCTTTCATTGTATAACCGGCATATAACGCGCATTTATAAATTTCGTTCATTTTTCCTGTATCAAAAAAGCTCGTTGTACGCCGGAATATACAGTATTTCACTTTCAACAGCAAACATTTAGTGAGCCTCAATAACATATAAATCTGAGTATATCCGAGTATATTTGCGAGAGAATATGGTCAAACAGCAGACAAACCTGTCGTAAAACTTTTCTACTACGTTGGAAAGTGTTAAAAAGGTTAGATTAAAATTTTATATCTTCTAAAATTAGCTTATAACTTTTAGGCTATCGTGTACACATGGCATGAATAGGGGAGACCGGGGCTAGTAGGCGCAGTTTTTAGTTTTTGATTTTTATAAAAAATTTTATTTAAGTTTTTTAACAAACTTTAACTGCACTTTTAAACAACGGACATTTGGCTATAAATACCCGGAGTTTTGAGTTTGTAGCTCTTGTAGTTTATGTTTAGCGGAAGCCTAAAGTAAAAAGAAAATTTTGCGCCAACCTACCACGTCATGGCGCAAGTTGCTTCTACCTGTGGGGTAAGTTGGCACACGCTTTATAAAAATTTAAATGGAACTCAAATAAGGCACGCAGTTAAGAGAAATCAATTTCTTTATTACCAGTAAGTTTAAACAAAGGCGTTATCGCCGTACAATGTAAATTCAAAATTATACAGACATAAAAATAATGAATAAAACATTAACACTGAGTAACTTCTATGTTACTCGATATCATGATCAGGGTTACAGTTGTCACAAATACAAAATTGAGTGTCTCCGTTTCGGCAAACCCCATGTGCCCAAAACCTTGCATTACAACCACTTTTCACTGTGTTTGTTGCATTTCAACCTACCAGCACACACCAGACGCCGAGCCAACTTACCCCGTGTTTAATGCGCCTACTAGCCCCATAATAAATTTCTTCACAAAAGGGAGACGTAACCTTCTAAACATAAATAATCCAAGTAAATCACATATGGGGTAGGTACAGTGAATCATACACTAAGAAAAACTGCACAAGTTAGATCGCAATTATTAAGATAAGTATTAGAAATTAGAAAAAGAATGAAGCAACAAAAAATTACTTATGAGTGCAAAAAAGAGAAAAATCGTAATAAATGTCCTCTGCACGTAGGTAACGCTGCAAAACTACAATGAGGATCGTAAAGAGCAAGAAGAAAGGCACTCTGTGACTGGCTGCGCAATCTATCCACAAACAGGCGATTTATGATGACTGCGCCTACTTACACCTGTAGCCAACAAGCACCGGTCTCCCCTAAATCATAGGGCCTTAGCTTCCTGATTTTAAAGGCTCCTCAAATTTAGTTACACGGTCTTTTAAGGGGGTATTCTAGTCTAGAATTTTGAAAGAATAATTTTTTTTTTTTTTTTTTTTGCATATTCTTATATCCTCGAGAGAAAATTTTAAAAGTCCAATAATTTACGTAGTTATAGCTATTTTAGTGACGCAGTAACTAAGCCGGTCACGTCGGAGCAAATCGGACAGTAGACGGTGGAGACCGCTCGACTACCCGACTATTTTTGGTATCGTAACGATTTGACTCGTCACCAATGGAACCATGTGTATATAATTTAAATCAGCACTATGCTTGACACCTACATATCAAACATTTATTTTTCTCCCGACACTACGTTTTTCTCAAAACTATTTTTTTCAACATGGTTAACACGATATCTCAATTCTTGTTTAACCGATTTACATCAACTTTTGCACCAACCTTCAATGTATAACTTTCTATCGCCCCTACCATTTTTCTATCAAAATTCTTCTTTTTTTACAGTTTAAAAAATAATAAAAATTATGAAAAAAAGAGTCGAAAATAGCCTTTTGTCAGACAGCCACCATTTTACGATTTTTGCCCCCGTTTTCTCTTAGGTAGGGGCTATAACGACATTATTACTAATTAAGAATATTTTTTATTAATTTTGTTTCAGATGACCAGAAGGGAAGCAAGGGTTGTCTCTTTTCTTACCCCCAATTTTACCAGCTTATAACTTAAATTTTCTTTTTTTTTTTTTTTTTTCAAAACTTTTTTTGTATATTTTCAAAATTTCAATAAATATGTTGCAAAGAAGAAAAAGAAAAAGGAAAAAAAAAGAGAATGGTAAAAATATTTTATTTTATTTTAAATCGAGCTCGACAAAACGCCCAAAATTTATGCCTATAGGCCAGATACCCCCTTAAAGCTCTTTTTTTTTTTTATATTATTTGACTCTGTACTGTTTATAATAAATTTTTTGCACTGTTAGAGCAGAATGAGGTTAGAATGAAAAACAAAATGTTTATTTAAATAAGAATTTATAAATTAATATGTATATTATAAGGTTTCATAAGTACTTATTTATTTCGCAACGGTATAAGATAGTTACCTGCGAATGAACAACATGATGGTGCGATGTCCTTACTTTGATGGTCCTTACTTTGACTTGATAGACTTGACCTACATGTATAATCAATTCATTCCTCTATTCTACAACTTAGTGACTTTCAAGTTTAACTAAAAATCTCCCTTTGAAATATATCACAAGTAAATTAAAAATACCCTATAAAAATATGCCATAATATAATTATATCATATCATATTTTAATTAATTTTATACCTCTTAGTTTTGCTTACGCTTTGACTGAAATTGGACATTTCACTTTAAATTTGAATCCGGAGTGAAAGTTCCTTCACATAAGCATTAAACTGAACTGAGTTCCTGTAGAAATTGGAATGTGAGTGATGGACGAGAAGAAAAGTTCGAGCATCAGATAATTAGCTCATGATTGCCATGTTACAACATCAGTGAAATTATTTCTCGCAGAGGAGGATAAAAATTTTAAGGATCGTAAAGCAATTATTACATACTTTAACTTGATGGATCGTTCAAGCTATCGCATTTCATTGCCTAACTTCCGTGGAAAGTCATTATTTAAAATATTTTAACAGAGTGGCTTGGAGGTGTTCGGCCTGTTTTCTTTATTCAGTAGGAAAATTAAGTTCAACAGTTCTCAGTATATTGAATTTAATGGAATGGGCTTAATATTTATTAGCATATCTTGTATTTAATACTTTTATGGGCAGTATGATGTTAGATAAGATTTTCCGTAATTTTGTTTTGAATTATTATAATAAAAATATTATTAGAAACACGCCGAATTTTTTGTTTGTTTGTTTGTTCTAGTTATTCCTGGCTTTGTTTATTCACCGCATAGCACTGCATGCAATCTAACAAGGAGAGGGTCCGAGGTTGGTCTCACGGAATCCAGCGATCCTTTGTACATTGATAGAGTATAGTTAATAGATAAACATATTAACAGGATAAAGTGCAATATTCAGGAGGGTCGTAAAAAACGAGCCCCAAAGTTCACCCATTATTGACTCTTTAGTATATAACCGGATAAATTACTCGCGCTTGCGAGAGGCTCGGTAGTACAGTTGGCAGCGCGCCAGACTTTTTATTTTCTCCTTCTGGGACGTCTGCGGGTTCGGTACTCCAACAAGCTTTTAGGTAGATTTCGTATGAAATACTACCTATTGGGATCGTTCCTATGTTGGAATTACTGAAAAATTTTTGCAGATCTACACCGATCATGACCCCTAGAACCCAAAACCACCCTCAGTAAAAAACTTTATCTATCTATCTATCTATCTATCTATCTATCTATCTATCTATATATATATATATATATATATATATCACTTTCTTCTGGACACGATAACTTTCGTAATTCTGCACCAATCTCTTCCAAACTGATACATAAAATCAATGGGCATAAAATCTCGGTCAAGTTCGTTAATGGGCAAAATCGGACCAAGGGGAGGGAAATAGGGAGGGGTTTTGTGAAAACAGAAAACCCCCCATAACTTCTTAATTTTTGTACATATCAAATCAGTTTAAAGTTTTTATTACTTCTAAAAATAGGGCCAAAAATTTATGTATCACAGATTTTTGATAAAGTTAAAAATGGGCTCAAGGGGCGCAAAAATAGGGTTTTTGGGAGAAAAAAATTCATAACTTCGTCAATTCTCAAGATATCAAATTTAATTAATTTTATTATAAATCTCCTTAACATTATCTAAAACTTTTATATTCACAAGTTTTTGATAGGAGCAATTCGTACCGCAAAAAAAAATTAAAAACGAAAACAAAAAGGGCGTTTGAAGAAGGAAAAAATCCATAACTTCGTCAATTCTTAAGATATCAAATCCAATTAATTTTATCATGAATCTCCTTAACATTATCTACAACTTTTATATTCACAAGTTTTTGATAGGACCAATTCGTACCGCAAAAAAAAATTAAAAACGAAAACAAAAAGGGGGTTTGAAGAAGAAAAAAATCCATAACTCCGTCAATTCAAAAGATATAAATTCCCCATGAATTTATCATATATCTTCCTAATATTGTCTACAACATCTATATAGACAAGTTTTGGATAGGACCAATTCTTAGAGCAAAAACAAATTAAAAATACATACCGGTTGAAGTAAAAAATTATCTTAGTAAGGGTGTATTCAAATCCAAACTGCTTATTTTCTGACTCATTTTACAATTCATTTTTGCTCTCAAAGGCTTCCAATTGGTACGTTTTCTTACTCAGAAACTATATAATGTACCGTAATGGTCGATTTTGTGATAGGGGCAGAATATATTTTTTTAAATGCTGTTAAAAAGGGCATTATGAACCGAATTTACCGAAGCGGATTGTGTTGGAAAAATCATTGTATTACGGATGCGCTTAAATCCAAACTGCTTATTTTCTGACTGGTTTTTAAATTCATTTTTGCTCTCAAACGCATCTAATTCGTAGATTCGCTTATTCAGAAACTATATAATGTACCGTAATAATCGATTTTTAGATAGAGGCAGAATATATTTCAAAAAATGATGTCAAAGTGGGCATTTTGAACGGAATTTCCCAAAGCGATTGTGTTAGAAACGAAAAATATTGTCCTTCTGAGAAAATAATTGTTTATATATCAAGTTTTAATTAATTGAACAAAAAATAAAAACACAGGTCGCTTATAAATCTCTTCAAAAATCACGTCAGAAAGTTTCATATTTTTTTTTAATTAAAAATGAATCTGGAATTATGCCAGAAAATTTCGAGTTTTTGAGCATGGAAAAGTATTTTTTTGAATACCGCCCTAACATGATTCTGATAAAACCAGCTATTATATGAAAATGAAATAAAAACTCGTCAAGAGCGGCCAGATAGAATTGTTAAAGTGGATTTATCTATAATCATGATTTAGTTTTTGTTTGTGAAATTAGTATGTTTGACTTCGAAATCTACCTCTGCCTGTAGGCCGAGCCGCCAGGGATTTATTTATTTTTTTTTTTTTTTTTCAGCCAAAATAATGATCAGTTATTTTCAAACCATAATTAAAAAAGTATATCTAATTATTTAAAGTTAGACAAATATTCATAAAAATATGCTTCTGCACGCACACACACACTTATATATATTATGTGCTTATTAATTTACAGAGATATTGCCGCTTTATGCATCTAATGGCGGGGAAAAAGGAAAATAACTGAATTATTCAGTAGACAAAATTTAATTTTATTCACAATTATTTATAGACTTTTCTATGAATAGATACCTGTTGTTTTCAGCGAAGTAAATTAAAATACGCTACATAAAATTAAAATATGCTATTTTATTTTTATCTTGTATTTTAAAATGTTATCATTTTTAATTTTTTTTTAATTTTTTTAATTTTTAAAACATAATTATTTTTTATCATGGGATCTCATGTTTGGAATTAGAATAACTGTTTTCGGTTTAAAACCTTGTAACGTAGATTTGCAGGTGGTTTTTAAGCAAAACAAGTACGCTATAGAAAATGAACAGGGTGGGTTTAAAATGTTTACCTTTCTTTTGTTGAAATTTAAGCGCCCATCTGCCGCAGAGCGAATGAGTACGGCATTTTGTTTTTAAAGTTTTGAAGTGATTAGACGTTGTTCTTTATTATAGTGTAATAATTAAAATGAAAAAAGCTATTTTGTAAAAAATGTCTAGTGAAGAAGCTTCTAAATTTACAAATATTAAAAAGCGAATTTCATAATACACAATTCATAGCGAATCATCAAAATTGATATTAAAAGATGTAGTCGTGTATTACACAAAGTTACTCTCTGAAAATAATTTAATTTCATCGGAGTCTTCAGACGCTATTTCTTGTGAAGCCAAGCTTATCGGGAATTAACTTTTTCACAATAATCTAGAACTACTTTATGATAGAAAAACTTATAGTTGAAGCACAGCTTTGGTAAAACTAGGCGACGTTTATTTTTATAGGCAGGTGAAAAATATGATTAAGCGGTTACAAAATTGTAATTGTTTAATTGAACGGAAAAGAGAAATTAATTCTCGCTAGGATTGTATAAAAATTCATTCAATTGTGCATTATCAACTCTCTTCACCTATATTTTGTAACATGATAAAATACGCCTGGCATCCAATGAAACTTTCACATAAAAGAATAATATTTATGAATGTGAAGTGTGTTTTCCAAATGATCTTTTTTAAAACGCCTTGTTCCTGTAAAAACACTTCTTTTATTATTCGTGCACGCTGTCGCAAAAGTTTCTGTTTCATATGTTTTTATTATAATTATCACCCCGGTTCCTGCCCGTAATCAGAACCTCAATTTTAATAGAACACATTTATTTTTTAAGTACATAGTATAGACAGAAATGTAAAATAAATTTAAATAACTGTAAAATAAGTGTACGTCATTGTGAAATATATGTAAGTAATTGTAAAATAAATATAAATGATTGTAAATAAAACTAAATATAAAATTTACAAAAATGTTGAATGCAAAAAAATACGTATATACTGCATAAGATTCTTGCTTTTTTTTTATTATATCCATAAGGATGCAATAAAACTGTCTCTCTCTGTAAATAAATAAATATGTGTGAATGCGCCAATATTTATATTTGTCTTACATTTAAATAGTTATATATATATTTTTTTAATTGTGGTTCAAAAATAATTTATCATTATTTTGTCGGGAGAAAAAAAGTCCTCGTTGGAGGATCGAACCTGCAGATATCCGTAAAAACGAAAATTAGAAGTCTGGTGCGGTGCCAACTGTGCTATCGAGCCTGTCGCAAATGAACTTAATTTATCCGATTATATACTAAAGAGTCAATTGGGTGAACTTTGGGGCTCGTTTTTAACGGCCCCCCTGAATATTGCACTTTATCCTATTGATATATTTATCTATTGACAATACTCTATCAATGTACAAAGGATTGCTGGATTCCGTGAGACCAACCTCGGACCCTCTCCTTGTAAGTGAAACATAATAAGCCGAATAAACACATAGTGAACACAACTTAGTTGGGCAATTTCAAAACAATAATTTGCGAATTATTAATCGAAGAGCTCAAATGATAAAGGTGGTAAGTTACAGAATAATCATTTTTAGAAAATTAGCTGTAAAGTTTCAAATATCTATTTGCGTTTATTGTCAAATGCCTCCTTTATCAATTAAAATCTCTGTGAGTATTAGGTTTTTTGAAATAGTAATTTAGCAGACAGTAGAAGGTCATTGATTATATTCTTGCATATGGTTAACTCATTTTTTTGTCACATACCACCTTTATCATCTGAGCTCTTCAATTGTAAGTTATCAGTTAAATGACAGATTGGGTATATGTGTTTTGTTAAAGCTGAGGTTTACAGTCAAACTCTTGCGAAATCCTTTCCTGAACAGGAATCATGAATTAAAACTGCAATTATGGTTTCGCTGACATGAAGGTGCTCACTATTTTATAGCAAAACCTGATTTACAGATGGGACATTTGCAAAGAGACAGAATGCAGTCCATTGAACATTTGTAAAAAAAGAAAAAAAAAAGGCAAACTTGTGTGTTTTAATATTTTGTCCTAATATGTATTCTCATGTTTGCCTGTATAACTACGCATAATGAACAACTATTTTTTCTGAACTAATTTATGTCCACCCTGAATTTTAATAATGTTAGTTTTCTAAATCTAATAATTTAGAAATGCAAGAAACATAAAAAAATTGGATCATGTGATTTTACATAGATATGAACTAGAATATAAGTATTACTGCGAAAATACTAATACATTTCATAAAGTTCTTCAAGCGTTCAGTTGAACGAGTTACTTACATACACATACGAGCAGTAACTGACGGTTCTTGTAGCGATCCGCTACTTTAAATAGCGATTATTACAGAAGATTATTTGGATTTTAAACATATTTTTGAAGGTAGAAATTTATAACGGTTCTACAGATTTATCACGCAATTCTACTACATGTACATGACAATTATGTGTGGTCAGTGTTGTAACTTATAAATATGAACACCATGCTTTACGCATTCTATGCCATTACTGCAAGTCTTAAGGATTTATGTTTTAAAAGGCGCAGCATTGTTTCATGATCTATTAATTACAATGTGCATATTCAGTGAACAATACACAAAGAGAAAAAAGTCCTAAATCGGGATTTAATTCAGAGAAATATCAATTATGAGTAAATGTCAAGCAAAAGGTAAGTGTCAAATTTGTTCCTAAACGTTACGTTTTTTTAGCTGTATTGTTATGATGAGATAATTTTGTATTTTTAAATTGATACAGCACCATCAGTTTATCAAATTTCAAAGTTTCTCTTGCAATTTATGATGAATAACGTTAACGGACATTCTTTCATAAACATAGGAATATAAAGCTATTCTGTCACATTTCTAAGAAAATTGAAATAAAAATCTTCCACGCGTGATGTTTGGCAAATTTTAAAAATAATTTTACCCTTTTCGCCGACGTGGCGTCGATTTTATTTTTAGAAATGCGTATCAAGTTAAGTTTCCCTTATTTTTCCTTAAACTATTTTATATTTTTGTTTTTGAAAGAAATGAAGAAATGCAGATGAGCAGCGACTGTCATAAGTATTCTTAAAATTACCGGTTTCCTTGAGATTGTTTCTTCAATCTCTATGAATCACAAATACCAGTTCTTATCATCTCATTGACAGTTTTATTACTTCGAGTTAGGCACCAGTTTTAGTCTGCTAACTTATTTGTTTCTAGTTTTTTTACGGAGAATGATCAGAAATACTCATGATTAACCCACGCTTAAAGTTGTTATTGCTTACATTGCATGACAGCTTTATGGCTTTCGCGTTTTTGGGGTGATTTTTTTGCTTTCCAGATCAAAACGTTTTAACCCCTTCAAGGGCGGTGGCTAAAGGGTCTAGCCACCTAATTTTAATTCGAAAACTGACTAATGGCACCAAGAATATTTTAATGAAATGTTGCTTTTGTAATTAAAATGCAAAATAGCGTTTTTTTTTTTTTTATTTACTAAGAAATTCGTTTGAATATTCTGGTGCCAGTAAATTATTTCATCATTTTACGAACGAAATTCCCCTGCCCCTGAAAGGGTTAAAATATTGGATTAAAACATGGGCCTTATTTTCCATCCAAAGTCTGTCTCTAAGTCGACTGAAGGCTTTTGTTAACCCTCCAGCCGCGGGAAACGATATTTTCGCGTTCCAGCGGGCTACTTTTTAATAATGTAATGTTTTAATAACTATTTTTAAGTTATAATTCAGAAAAAAATAAGTAAATAAATAATAATATTAGAAAAATAAATGCATAATATAAAAATTCTACAAGTCCCGTTCCTTTATAAAATTTAATTTTTACATTATTTTTCCCTTCTTTCCTTTCCTTTTCTTTTTTTTTTTTTTGAGGGGGGGGGGGGCAGATACAACTAAATATAACATTTTTAAATGTTTATACATACATATATCATATACAGTATTAGAGTCCACTATTTATAAATTGTAATAGATAGAAGTAAATTTATATGATAATTTAAAATGGCTTTATGCATTATTAAGGATTGCTCATTCATCACACATAACATAAACATAGAAACTAGTTATTACAATGTACCTTTCAATTTTTTTTAAATATTTTTTATCTACAATATATAACTTGTAAGATAAATTTTGTTTCAAAAGTATTGTACAGGGTGTATCTGAAATGCTTCAACATACTTAGGGGGATGATAGTACTCATCAAGACAAACAAAAAATGCAATGGAACATGGGGTCGCAAATGCCGTTTAAAGGGTTAAAATCGCAAAACTATTAAAAATATCGAAATCTCGCATTCTGCTTTTCTACAGAACTGGCTAGTAGCACGAAGCTGGTTCTCCTTTCACTTTGTGCATATCCGATCAGAAAGAGATAACAAAAACTTGGAAAGAAGCCAAACAAATCTGTGAGCAGTAATCCACGTATGAAGAACTCCCGAAGTCTTCGAGTGTGCCCGCCAGTCGTTCCTCAGTAGATGTACTCTGTATAATAATGTCCGCGGTCGATACTTTGAACAATTGTTGTAAAATATTTGTTTTCTTTGGACATCACGAGCTGTGCTGTGCCTATTCTGTGCAATAAATATTTTTCCGGAGTGTTTCTTTCTTGTCTCAGTTTGTCCATTTCGAGACGCATTTTCTCGATTTTCATCCTTTAAACGTAATTTGCGACCCAATGTGCTATTACATTTTTTGTTCGTCTTCATGAGTACTATCATCCCTCTAAGTTTATTGAAAATTTTCAGATACACCCTGTATACATATATATATATATTCCTATGCATTAAATCGGCAGAGATAGACTAGTCTTGTCAAATTTGCCAGTCTATCGTATAAAATGCATTTATTAGCGACACATCGGTATATGGGGTCCTGTCGGTTGACGATTAAGCATCCACTTGTCGTTTTTGTTTCTTAAATTTTTTTCATCATTTTATATCTAAATTCCATTTGTTATCAAAGCTCATAATTTTTGACAATTCTGTCTGTGGATTATTATCTGCCATCTCTAAATTTGGAGTTTCGGTCACTTTATTGTTCGAATATGGTAGTTTTTTAAATTCATATTAGGCGAGGTATTCTATAATAAATTAAACATATGTCATCTTAACACTATAGGTGCAGATTCCCAAACTTTTTAAGGAGCCAATCGCTCCTAAACCCAAATAATCCAGTCGCCACACTGTGAAAGAAAGGCATAAAAGCAATAGTGTTTATATGGGCAAAAAATTCAGGGATTCAAAGTGAAAAATAATCTACATATGTACAAAAGAAACACAGATTAATTACATCAAATGTGTATATTTCACTTAATAGCACATTTTTTTTATTTGAATATAAATTAATTGTAATACTATAAATCTTAAGCTATGTATAGTTAGAAGATAAAGTTGGGCAATATACACTGCTCAAAACAATTAGGGGAGCGCATGGTTTTAACGAAATTACGCAAATTGTTACACCGATAAGTAATGTAAAATAAAACATCCATAATTTAAAGTGCTGTAGAAAACAGATAAAGAAAACTTCACATGTAAATTATAGTTTATGACGTCAAAAACTAGAAAAAGGAGATAATTGCAGAAATCGAGATTTTGCAGAAACGTCTGTTTCACTGCCTCAGTTCTAAAATTCAATTGCTCAGATTGTGTTTTGAGAAAATGTGGCTTGAAAATATCACAACAACATGATTTACCGCAATCCATGGCTTGGCGTGTTTTCGGGACAGTTGAATTTGGGGAAACACAACGTGTAGTGGATGCTGTTAGAATCGCAAGAAGTGCCCATGAAAGGCTGTGGAATCGATTCCAAGACACATGGAATGGTAGTCATCGACAAGTGGAAGGTCGAAAATGTGCTAACACAGAAACTGATGACCGATAAATCCTGTTAACAGCTCGTCGAGACGGAACAAGCAATGCTACTCAGCTGCAAACACAGTTGTTCTTGGCCACAGGACGAAGGGTGCCCAGCCAAACAGTCCAAAATAGGCTTCATCAGGGTGATCTCTATGCACGTAAGCCAGCGGTCTGTATTCTGTTGACCTCAAGCCACTGTGCGGCCCAAAGAAGGTGCGGAACTGAACATCGAGTTTGGAGGCAACGTTGTTGGAGTTAAATTCTGTTTACAAACAAGTCCCGATTCAGTTTGGATGTGACATCTGATGTGTTTTGGCATGGAGAGAAAGAGGCACTCAAAATAATCCCACATTCGTTCGTGAAAGATCACATTACAGACGAGGTGGATTGATGCTATTGGCTAGAATCAGCATTGGTGGACGTACGGGTCTGCATATCATTCGTAATGGTACTTTGACGGTCCTAAGTAATGCAGACGAGATACTGAGACCTCATGCCGTATTTTATGTTGCAGTAATTAGTGATTTTTTACCATGCATGATAATGCCAGACTTCATATAGTTCGTCTTGTGGAAAACATGCTTGAAGCTAAAACAATACAGCCTATGGAATGACCAGCATGCTCTCCTGACCTAAATCTGATCGAACATGTTTGAGACATACTCAGACGACACACTGCTGTGAGACCGAGGCCTCCTTTTACTGTCCGGGACTTGGAAATTGCAATTCTTGATAGGAAAACCCAATTTAAAGATGCCGAAATTATTCATGTTTCAAAATTGCGTTTATATCGCCCTCCTAATAACTTAAAATTGTCTCATGAGCGATTATCACAACAACAGCAGCAGACTCAAGTTAAAACACCAGCTTGAGCTTAACTTCCTATAATTTAAATTTCTGTAATTAATTCTTCAACTAAAGCTTAAAGTAAAATTATTTATTTTCAACATTACGGATGAGTTTTTGGGAGACGTCCCAAGAATTATTTGTTTGGAATACTTGATGGATTAATTCGTTTATATGGGATAAATTAGTTATTTTTATTTGCAGTTTCTAGTTAGTGTTGAATATAAACTTAAAACTATAATTGTAGATAGAAAATCCTTTTAATACTACGAAGACTTGAAAAAAATACTATGAAAAAATTAATAAATAAATCAATGAATAAATAAATAAAAACACAATATTCATAAAATGAGATAGCTTAAATTATCTGAAATAAAATGATTTCCTTAGAGTTTCCTTTTCCATTCAGTAACTATGTTTTTCTATAATTTTCTTGTACGATCGAAAGCAAGAAATTGCATAACACGCTGATTTCACGATAGTTCTTTCACAAGCATTTTGTATATATTTTTATTTTATTATCTTCTTTTATATTTAGCATTTGAGTACAAATTCATACTTTATTCGCTCATATGGATGAGATATTAAGTAGATGCTTGAAGAATTATTTTTAGATGATTTGTTTGGTATTTTTGAAATTTATAGATAGTTGATTTTGAATTTATTGTTGATAATTATTAATACACATGAGGGGCTCACAACCATAGTAGACCAAGTCAATTTTTCTTTATTTTGAATAATAACGCTTTAAAGTTCTTAATAAATAATTAATTCAGGCCAAGTGATTTATAAGAATTATATGTGTTAATATTAAATTTAAAGTACCTTTTTACAGCGCGCTACTTTTACAAATGACAAATTAATATTTCTATTGAAAATTTATACGTTTTTAAAAAAAAAATAAGGACTTGGTCTAGTATGGTTGTGAAATTTCCATGTGTAAATAAAGACTTGTTTATTATGATTACAAAAACTCCTGACTTTGAATTATATTTACTTATTCTATTTTTTACTCAAAGATTGAAAGATATTACCAGTTATCGTAAATCATTCACGGTGCGCAATACATCATCATCATCAACGTCACATAATGTACTCTAAAAGAAGTAGCTTGGAACTTGGTATTGACGTCTGCTGGAAGATTCTAGGAGTAAATGTGATGAATTGGTGGAATGTATGGCAGAAGATCCATCATATCTTTCTTTTTGGCCAAAATAATTTTTCTACGGCTCACATACAATGCATCTTGACTGACATTTGACAAAGAAAGTAACTTGCGCTCACGAGTCCGATTTTTTAAATTTATTTTGCGAAGAAGTTGATTCTCATTAAAGGTTTCATTCAACAGTAACATGGAAAGGGAACCTCTCACAACTCGCATCCATCCAATATCCACCCAACTAAAACAGGGTCCCGCGATATCCTTTCTGTTTGTGACACTTTGTTCCAAAGCTGTAGTAGAAAGAAAGTCGGAATTCTTATCTTTAATGGCATCAATTTTAGGATGTTTACTCTTTGCTTCATAATAGTTTACTTTCAGTCTCCAGGATCATAGATGTGTTGTTTCTTGATAGTTTTATCTTCAATCGAGTTACAACCTTCTGCTGGCGTCTTGCAACAATGCTAGAAAGGTCGTAGAACCTCTTCTTCCCTCTATTTCATCCCAGACGTACATGTATCCTACATTATTATTAAAGGAATGCACACCAAAGTTATAAATATATATTTTGCGTTTATAATAAGCTATGTACGTTGAAAGCTTAGAAAGGTTAGTGCTTTTTTTGCAAGTCGAATGTACAGCAGTAAGTTTCATATAAGGCTTTAATTTTATCAGTTTTCATTTTCTCTCTAGCCTGTTTAGCTATCCGCAAGTAGAGCTCTCCTTTGATTTCAAGACTTTTTCAAGTGTTTTCATCATTTTTTGTTAAGAGTTTGATTGATATGTCATCACATAATTTACATGTATTTGTACTTAGTGGCTTGAAGTGTAAATTAAGCTTTTTGCTGAAGACTTTGTAGTATAATTTCTCTTTGACGGGGGTCTTATTCATTTTCGTACATTCATTTCTAGGCCTAAAATCAAACTATATGATTAGAGTTTTTTTCTTGTAATGATTTTTTTAAGAAAACGCTGTCGGTATTTTTACAGTTTTTTACCGAGAGAAGGGGGGGGGGGAGGGTGTCATAAAAAACAATCTTACTTTCCCTTCACAGTTTATACATATGATTCACGAACGTTTATTTTTCATCAGAAGTTTTAAAATCGCTACTTATTTAAAATACAACTTTTTTGGTAGCAATGAGGAAAGATTTAAACAATAATGGTTCGCAGATAAAAAAATAGTGTTGGAGTAGTACACTGATGAATGGACTTGATTCAGTATGGTTGTGAAGATTTCTTGTATTACTTCACCAACTCTGGACGCAGATGCAATGAGAAAGTATGTGAAAGTATGTGAACTATAGACTTGGTGCACTATGGCAGTAGATAAAACATAGTTTACTGCACCTTTTACATGAGCTATCTCATTTTTTTTAAAAGCGGACTTGGTCTACTATGGTTGTGAGCCCCTCATATATATATATATATATATACCTTACCCGTGGCCCTAATTCTTTGCGCACCACTTTAAAAGTGAAATTTTTTAAAGAAAGAAAACGCAAACTTAATTTTGTCTAAATAAACAATCAAATTCTTCAAATGTCAGTCGTCTGAAATGAATTACATTGAATAAAAAAATATAAAAAGTCGCACATTTAGATTTGGGTATATAAAAGGTTTTCCCTTTTAAAAATAGAAAGGTATATTGTTTTGCGCATGTGCATTTAAAGAAGGTTTTCGACAAATGCGATTGGCTGTTTTTTTCCAACTATACAAATTATCGCATCCGGAACTAATGGCACGTGTTCTTTAAAAGAAGAGCGGTTTCAAATCAATTAATAAGAAGAAATTGGGTGGTAAAAGATAATCGGTAGACGTGCGTAAAAAGATAATCTAAAAACGGAATAGTGGATGTCTAATGAGGCAAATAGGCAGGGATCTGATGATTCCTGAATCAACAATGTGATATGTTTTGAAAACTTTCGTTGCCATTGGAGATATACAGCCAAGAAACAGTACCTGTCGCCCAACAACAACGGCTCGAGAAGATTGAATTCTGCGTCGAGTGGTAATGAACGGCAGACCAGGAACCATGACAGAAACCGCATCCCTATGGCAAGACAGCATAGGGCGATCAGTCACTCGTAAAATGTCTACAAAAAGATTGTATAAAATGGGCTTCAAATCTTACAAAAGCAAACGTAAGAAGATGTTAACTCCAGCTCAAAAAAGAAACGTTTTCTGTGGGCTGTGTAGCAATTAAGGCTCCTGTCCCTGGAAACGAAGACACTCGCGAGCTAATTCTAATCCTATGAGAGACCGTTTCGGTGATTTCTCATGCGTATTTGCATATTTTTGAATTTTTCTTTTTGCACATGATATTTGAGATCATAATGAAGGGTACCCGTTGATTAAATTTTCGATTTTTGTTGCTGTTTGATTATGATATGACTTAGAATTTTGGAACGTGAAAACGTAGGTGTTTTTTCATTCAAAGCTTTGTAAAATGTTATCTATGAAAGATTCTGAAAATTAAACGACAACGCCCCCTAGCTTAAACTTTGAACTTTTCAGATAATTTTGTTTCACAATTTTATACCAATATGGGAATGTAAAATCAGCGAAACCGATTGCGAATTTTAATGAATATTTAAGCAAATTCTCCAGAATGTCCTCCCCCGATAGGTTCCGCCTATTTCACATTGATTGATGAGAGAAACCGATCCGCTCCACAGATTTGTTTGTAAATAGGGAGCGTCTATTCAACTAGAACATCTGTTTTTAATACTGGACAGCACTGTATGTAGTGTTATCTCAGCATGTTTCTTTTCCTTTTTTAAATCTTTACGTTTAAACAATTTTACCGAAAAATCAAGTGTTTCTAATGATGGTTTCATCTATAGTCCAAGAAAATGTATTACGATCCATAATTTCTAGATAAAACTATGAAATCAAATACAAATGAAAAAAAAAAAAGAATATTTTTAAAACGTTCTTTTCATTTACGAGTTCGTTTAATAAAACTATTTTAATTTGTATACATTTGTTTTGTGCAAGAAAATTAAAAGCCAAACCAAAAGTTTAATTGTCACAAAAGTTAATTAAAATGAACTCAACTATTTGTAAAAGAAGAAAATACTGAAATCAAAAGAAGCTGAATTTCTTTATTCAAAAAGTTACTAATGCTGTCACCGCCACTGTTTATGAATTTTTTGTTATCGGGATGAAAATCGGTGGTACTATAGAGAAATTTTCGAAAAACACGCTGATGTAGACAGTTTTTAAATCGAATGTTTATTTTAAGAGATATTTGATGTTAAAGTGGGTCAATATCGTTCCATTAAAAGAGTTTTATACGGACAAAAACAATCCAATAGGAATGTAATAGTTTTTTCTGCGGATATACATTAGAAATTCCCAGTGTGCAGACTACATTCATTTTTTTAATTTGACTCATTTTTTGAGGATTTATTTCCATTTTAAATTCAAATTTTCAGCATTTCGATAGATATTTTTTACATTTTTTATAAAAGGGTATTATTTTACATTGTTGCCAATTTCAGAAACAGTGCAAAGAATATTTCGTTCAAATTAAAAATTTATTTACACGTGACTATTATAAAAAGAAAAAAATTCAAATTAGAATTAAATGATAACGTATTAAAAGCAGGAAAATATTGAAAATTACGTCATAAAAACTATATTTACACGTGAATTTTAAAAGAGGAAGAAAACTTTTAAATAATAAATTCATTTACATGCATTCAAAGTCGTAAATGGAGGAAATGACGTCCTATTTAAAATGGCCAAACAATAATATTGCCAAACGGTTTAAATTAAAAAATATATTTGCTCGGGGCTAAATTTTGCAAATTTATTGCCTATATCTTAATTTTTATTATATGCAAATGTATTGTGTTGTAATCCTGATATTGATAAAATTATATTTTTGGCGTTAAGAAAATCGCTAGAAATATGGTAGAGATTTGACGATTTTAATCTTTTTCTCTTTTTTTAACGCTTTACGGCGATTTTTCCTCATTAATAAAAGGAATCCGATTTTAATATTTTAGTTCAATATAGTGAATGATTTCATTACATTCCTCATTTCAATAAAATTTATTCGGAATTCGTATATACCGTATTTTATGGAAGAAACGCCGCACAGTGGAGTATTTGACCCAAAAACCTGGCCAAAAATGCAAAAATTAAAATTTCGTCAACAATTGTAAAAATCATATTTTTTAATAGCTAACTAATTGGTGCATCAATCTATGTCTATTTTAGGAACATGAGTTATATCCGATGGCTCCTGGTTCAGCTGAAGAGGAAGTTTCTTTCTGAGAAGACGTGGTTTTTTGTTGTTTTTTTGGCATTGCTGTTATGTTTAAATATAATTTTTTTGTGGCTCAATGAATTGTTGAATTGAAACTAAACAGGGCTTACGTGTTTAACAAAGGACAGAGCTTAGTGTTAAACAATGTGTTAATTTAAATAGTTTCGTTTTTAAAGTAATAAAAATAATTAAATGTGCAAAAGGGTTATTTTAAAAGCGTTTTTCGATCTAATTTATACATATCGAAAGCTTTTTAAATGTGTGCCGCGCTTTGCCCGGCCATGTTTGAATTATAATCGTATTAGTTATAGTCTTGAGTGTCAATTTCTTCAAAAAAAATTCCGCATATCGTTGCCATTTTATATATATATTTTTTTTTTTTTCGGGATGACTATTTAAATGCTCTGTTTTGCGGCCGCTGAATTGAAGAGATAAGAACTATATATTTACTGTCTTATTGCAGGTTTTTAGCTCACAGGATATTACCGGAGAGATTTTGCACCTACATGTTCTGTCTGTCTGTATGTACACGTACATATGTACGTGTGTAGGTACGTACATACGCACACAACTCGATATCTTTTGATAGAAATATCCGATCGCCTTCAAATTGTACAATCTTATTTATTGAAAAAGGGTCCACTAATTAGTTCTTGGGGCTCATGTGTGTTACATAAGGAGAGAAAGGAGGGAATTAACCCTTTCGAGGGCGGTGTCCTTAAAAAGGGACACCTAATTGTAATTCCAAATCTGACAAACGGCACCAAGAAAATTTAAGTAAAATTTTCCTTTTACGATGTACGTGAAAATAAGCAACTTCATATTTTCTAATAACTCAGATAATCAACTAAAAAGAGCAAGCCATACAGTAGCCAGACCCTAC
The DNA here is from genome assembly GCA_963932465.1 of Maratus speciosus. Classification (NCBI taxonomy): domain Eukaryota; kingdom Metazoa; phylum Arthropoda; class Arachnida; order Araneae; family Salticidae; genus Maratus; species Maratus speciosus. Next base: position 167,973,455 of record OZ010787.1, on the reverse strand, counting down.
AACTTCTTCTTCCAGCAAGGTCTGACGGTAGTCCCGATAAAAGCCAAGAAGAGAGTGATGAAGAAGATGAAGAAGAGTTCTGAAGAATCATTTTGAAACTGGTAATATATAAAATACATTCAAAATCTAGCAATCTATACTATATAGACTCCACTTTACTGAACCTACTATTGAATCTAACACTATTAAACATAAATTAAATGCGATAATTATTATTAAATGTAATTTAAATGTAATAAGCATTATTAAATGTAAATAATAAGTTTTATATATGGTAAAATTAAATACATTTAATTAAACATTAATAGTGAATAAGACAAACCTATCAACAATTACTTTCCTCTTAAAAACAGTAAATAGTTAAGGTTACAAGTCGCTCAATTTCCAAACTCTCTTCGGTAATGTTAAGTCAATTGACATGTGATTTATTCGTATTTTTGAAACATCTACTTAGTAAATTAATATTTTATCTTCTTTTTTCTTTGTGCTCTTCTTAAATGGTGACTCTTTTTTTTTCTTAGTTGTCAAAATATTTATAAAATGTATATTTATTATTATGCGAAGTGTTAAAATCTTACTTACACTTCGTCAGCTTTTAAGATATAAAATATTGAACTAATCTATGGATTTGTATGTATGCTTCATAGTATGCTAAAAGTTAGTTCAGTGAAAGGCATAGCACAGTTAAAAATGTCCATTTAGCCATTTCCGTGAATAAACGGAAATGTACTTGAGAACTTTTGTGCAGCCCTGTATATGATCTACAGAATGTATCCACACTAAATAATATTTAAATAAAATTGTTCTGTTTTAAAATGCCTATCACGACTACAAACGCACTTCCAGCAATTATTGGTCATACACTTCAATAGTTAAATTTATTCTTCAGTCATATTCTTTTGTGCGTCCCTGTAAATGAACGATATATTCTATTCACACAATATTCTAGAATAAGTGCCTTAGTACACCTTAGTGATGTACATAAATTTCAACACGTTTAAAAGTGTGATATCATTAAAATACCGAGCAAACGATTTTTCTCCATACACCATACTGTAAGGGAATTCTTTTGAGTGTCTCTGTAAATGAACCGTAAAGGCTATAGGCTTCATTTACAATACCAAACATGCAATAGTGATACCCTATAACATATAAGAATTTCAAGCCAATCGGACTACATTTACATCGAAAAATACTTTTGACCAGGATTTCGGGTCGCCGCACAGTGGTCCCAAATCGCGATTATGTGGCCAAAAATCAGAAAATCGAAGTTTCGTATTTCGAAATGAAATCTATTCTACAGTATTTAGAAATATCTGAAGATTTATATTTTGGTTTTATCAGCTCACATGAATTAGCATTGCTTATGTGAAGTTAGGAGTTTTAGCGTTTTCTGCTGTTGCGTGAATTTCAGGCAAATTCGCTGCATTCACACCCTAAATAAGACCATTTCAGATAGTTTCTCGTTTTTTTCTTTGCACTTCTCTGAAACAACATTAAATTACGTATTTAATTTAATTTTTCGATTGCAAAAATCTCAAAAATTAAAAAAAGAAGAATTTTTTAAAAAATACATAGTTTTAAGGCATTTTTGTACATAAAAAGTGATATATAAAAAACGTCCTTCCGAGTTCCTCGGACTTTTATAGTACAAAATGTAGAATGAGACATCTAAAATCATATCCCAAGAGATTTATTGCGACTTTCTGCGACTTTTTGAGAACTAGCAGTTTGAAGTCGGACATTGGATATTGCCAGCATTAGCCCAACATGAGTAATCGGGTTTAAAAAGATATCTAATAAATCTAATTTCCGCACTGACCCAAAATTGTCAGTTTTTATATAATGCAACATTCTAATTAACATAACACCGTCAATTTCATTTTTTTAATTCGCGGAGGGAGTGGGGGGGGGGGGGGTTAAGAGTTGGGGATATTTTTTTATTTTTATATATATTTTTATTTCTTTTTACAATTTTTCCCTTCCCTTTTTCGTTTACATAAAAAATAATATTAAAACTTGAACTTATTTTAAAAAGTACACATTTAAAGTTCAGTTTATATATATATATATATATATATATATATATATAGTAAATTCTAGCAACATGCATGTCTGGGAAATTCAATCAACTGGGAAACATCATTTAATGTTTTAAATTTCCTGATTATTTGGAAAGTACGTTTTCCCTACTTACAAATAAATTTTATTATTAAGTAGTATTATTAAGTTTTACTTTAATTTTCACGTATCGTCACATAAACCTATTGTAAATTTTTTTATTGCGTTTATTTTTTTTCAGTTTATTATATGAATGTTAATTTAATTGTATTAATTTATATGCACATTTAAATTTTAATGAATACTTTAACACTTTAACAAATTAAAAAATATATGAAAAATTTACTCAATCCTTGGGATGAAATGTTGCAGTTACTTGAATTGTGTAAATCCACTTTTCTGAAGGTTTATTTAAAAAACAGATTTTATTTTATTTTTCAATAAAAAGATATAAAATTGTTTTATATTAAAACATAGTTTTGATTTTTTTTGTAAAAATTTTAAAACTGTTAGGGATGATAGAATTTTACACAAGAGAGGACAGGGGGAGGGGGGCGGAGAAGCGGAAATTTAAATATACTAGAAAATTAGTGAGGTAATTATTTATTTAATATTACCAGAATAAAGTAACAAAGGCAGATTCTTCATTTTTATTGGAATTTCAATGGTATTATTCTCTGTGTAATAGAGAGAAATAAAAGAAAGGGGGGGGGGGGGGCGAAAATTTTGAAAGTAATCAAATTAATGAATTTAATGATTTTATTATTAATTCATAGTAAGTAGATGTTGAAAACTAAAAAATAGCAATGATATTTTTAAAATTTCCTTGGTATAGAGACAAATAGAAAAAAGGGAGATTTCACGTGTGTGTGTGTGTGTGTATGTTGGGTGTGTTGCGGGGGGGGGTGGAGTGGCAAAATTCAGCTGATTGATTCTTTATTTATTTTGCCGATTGCTTATACTCTTTATTGTTAATTTGCAATAACATTAAAAAGAAAAATAATCAATAAGATTTTAACCTGTACATTTTCAGGGAGCGAGGGACAGGGCGGGGGGGGGGGTTAAAATTTCACATTTTCATCACCCATTGAATTAGATGATTTGTTTTGAAAAAGGGAAAATATTCACCATAATCAAAAGTGAAAAATTCTCATTCCTGTAAAAAAAATCCCGTAAAAAAAGAAAATTTAAATTTAACAAAATTTTGGCCCCTCTATTGCACCCCCCCCCAATCCCCCTCCCCTAGAACTCCAATTACATTTAGTTTATATTCGCTATGTAATGTCATTTAGAATGTTATAAAATTAAAAATGAAGGATATACAACCACCAGGAAAGCCAGAAATGATTTTTGGCTACTTGATCGCGATTTGGGACCACTGTGCGCCGCGTCGTTTACGAGTTTAAAAGTTAATTTTTTTCCAAGTGCGGCATTTACAATTTTTTTTTAAATACCAACTGAGTTTCCTTAATTTAAAAATTCATAAAAATATTTAAAATCGGTTTTAAATATTTTAAATAAAACTTCAGACATCTTAAGATATTACAAACGAGGCATCCTACACTGCTCAGAAAACTTTGATTAAAATTGGGTCAATGTGACGCTGTCGACAAAGGTAGCGTTCCGACGGATGCGGCGTTTACAACGGTTGCAGCTATTACGGTACTTTTAAGCTTATTCAGGTCAATTTGAGGAGTGCGGCGTTTCTTCCATAAAATTCAGTAAATATTTTAATTTTTCACAATTTTTTTATGGGATTTTTAGAGTATTTTCGCATTTTGCGATGATTTTATGACATAAAGGAATGCGGTTTCAGCTTTTAAACTAATATAATAAATTTTTTCCTCAGATATATACATTTTTTAATTTAGAGATTTTTAATGCCAATTTTAGTGGTTTTTCGCGTTTCGAGGCGAATTTTTCTTGAAATTCTTCTTGTTACAATATTTCAGTCCACCAAAATAAATTTTATCATCTGCGATTTTTGAATTTTTAGCAGGATTTTTTTTTCTCTGCTTTGCGGTGATTTTTCCACATTAGTAAACCTAATATTTTTTTTTTTTAGCTCACAGACTATCTAAGCTTGAGAACTAATGTGCCCGCAGATTCTGTATGTACATACGTATGTATGTAATGCGATAACGCTTGATAGAAATATCCGATTTGCTTCAAATTTTGTATATAGGTTCATTCTCATAAGGCGCTTCACTGACTAGTTTTGTGAGTAAATGTTGCCACCTTTTTAATAAAGTTTATTCGGAATTCACAGAGAAGTTTTTGAAATTTTTTATGCGATTTTGAAGATTTTTTCACGTTTTGCGGCATTTTTTATTTTTAATCATTTGTAAAAGGAAATTCGTTTAGAATGTTACAAAATCTACTATAGGAAATTTTATCCTCTGCATAGTAAAAGTTGCCTACTTTTCAATAAAATATTATTCGGAATTCATACAGCACTATTTTAATTTTTCGCGATATTTTATGCGATTTTTAGAGTTTTTTTTATCTTTAGTAAAGGAAGGCGATTCCAACTTTTAGCCTAATATAGTAAACTTTGTCCTCCGCTATTTTTTGAATTTTTAGAGATTTTTAATGCGAATTTTAGCGAGATTTTTCGTAATTGTATGGTAACTTTTCCGCCTGTATATACGGTATTACCGACCGAAAGATAATGCATTTCCAACTATTTAGATGTTAGTATCAAATTTAATAAAAAACAAGCTTATTCTAATGAAAATTTCGATAAGACATTTTGGTTATCATTTAATTTATGATTGAAACATGTGGGTTGAGCTTGGAGTTCCTTTAATATTATGTTTTATTTTAAATTAAGCTGCTGTTGACATACACTATTACATGGTAAATATTTTATTGGATAAACCGAAAACTTAAAAGTTCATGAATCAAAAATTTACTAGGCCCACTACTGAAGCATAAAGAGGTAACCTTTTTTATTTTTTATTGTTTCCGAAGAATATATTTCGAAACTTTGAATTTGTTTTTTGATACATGAATATTAGGACTAAGCTAAAATATATATATTTCGTAGTCTAATTGAGAAATCCGGCTCTTTGCAAAGATCCGGGATAATTTGAGAGTCATCTCCGTTTTTCCCATTAGCCTTATATTTTTTCAGGCTTATTGCAAAGAGCCTAAAGAAAGTTAGGGTTATTGGAATAAGACAATTTATTTCTCAAATTGCCTAATTTTTTTAGGTTCATTGCAAAGAGCCTAGATAGCGCTAGAATAATTGAAAAATGACCACTTGTTACCTTTCTGTCGAACCCTAACCCGATCTGAGCAAGACAAAATAATTTCCGTCGAAATGCAACCCGACTGGAACATGAAAATTCCATTTGAAGTCAACCCTAAACCCGAACCGAACAACAACAAAAAATCGACACGTACCGACCGGAGCCTGAAAATTCCAATTAAAGTCTACCCTAAACCCGATCCGAACCCGACAAAAAAGAAAATTCCATCCAACCGTAACCCGATTTGCGCAAGATAAAATAATTTCCACCGAAACGTAACCCCATCAGAACCTGTAAATTCCATTTGAAGTCAACCTGAAACCCGATAAGAACCCGAAAAAAATACAGCAAAACGTAAACCCACCTGACAAAAACAAAACAATTTTCGTAGACGCGGACCCATCTGAGAAAAACAAAACAATTTCCGTCGACTCGGACGGACCGGAGCCTTCAAAATCCAATTAAAGTCTACCCTAAATCCGACAAATTTCAACCAAAACCCGAAATCCTTCAACCCAAATAGTAAATGAAAGTAAATTAAGTCATCTTTTAATGCAATTGTGAAAAGAAGTCTATAATTACATTACAAATGCCATTTTTCCCCTTTAATATTTAAAAATGAACATGTTGTATTCTAAGGATGAATAAAATCTGCAAATGAGACAGATGTTTTCCCAGAATTATACACAGTGTAGATGGTTAGTAATGAAAATTATTATGAAAAATATATCTGATTTTTTTTACATTAATTAAATCTGCTGATGAAGCAGATTTTTATTGTTTTCTAAATTTACACAGAGAAAATGGTTTGCTAATAAAAATTATTTTGAAAATATTATATGAAAAATTTTATATTAATTAAATTTGCAGATGTGGCAGATTTTTAGCTTATTTTTCCTAGAATTACGCAGAGATGATAAGTTGCTAATCATAATTATGAGGAAAAATATATATGAAATTTTTTTTATATTAATTAAATCTGCAGATGAGGCAGATTTTTAATTGATTTCGCAGCATTAAGTAAGGAAGATGTGTTGCTAATGAAAATAATTAGGATCGGGGGAAGCAAGGATCGGGGGAAAAATAGGGATTTCTTCACAGAATCCCGAAAAAACCCGCAAATTTTATCAAAGGATCACGAAAAAATATATATAAAAACTTTGTTTTATCAAAATATCGCAGAAAAAACACGAATTTTATCAAAGGATCTCAAAACCCCCCCGCAAATTTCGTCAAAGGATCGCGAAAAAAGCGCGAATTTCATCAAAGTATCGCAAAAAATGCGAAATTCATAAAAGGATCGCTATAAAACCTGAATATCGTCAATGAATCGCAGAAAAACGCGATTTTTGTCAAAGGATCTCTGATAAAACGCGATTTTCGTCAGAGGATCGCGAAAAAATGCGATTTTCGACAAATAATCGCGGGAAAAACGCGAATTTCGCCAAAGGATGGCGACATAGACGCCGAAAATTTGTCGCCAAACCAAAAAATTTAGTCGCCACGTGTCGACTGGCGACCGTGAATCTTCACCTATACTTAACTCCAGAGATTTTTGTCAGATTCTGTTAAGAGAACTTGTTACATGTCTTTTGACTTTCAAAGGTATCATATATATACAGTATGCCCATTGAAGGGCCTTGCCACCCCCTTAACTTCGGAATGGTTGCTGCTATATTCATAAAAATATATAAAAGTATATTAAAGTAGCCATGCGCTACTGAATGAAATCACCTGGTGGCACATTGTGGAAAACTGCGGAATTAGCATTCCTATCTCGAAATCGGAAAGAGATAGGGAAAAAATGTGATTTTCACAGTTGTAGAGCATCATCGATTTAGTACGAAAAGACACCGTGTAGACATTAATGCGAAGAATAGAACAGTTAAAACGCGTATTTGTTTTTTCGAGATTTCCTACAACGCGACGTGACAGAACGATCTTAGAAAAAAAATTAAAACTAGTTATAACAATATGCCTTTATTTGAGATGTTCAAACTTCTCTCCGTCAGCTGCAATGCACATTTTGATGCACATTTGTCCGAAAGATAATCATTTCTCCTTCCGTTCAAGTGTCGTGACGTCACAGTGTAGAAAATCACGAAAAAACAAATGCGCGTTTTAACCGTCCTATTCTTCGCATTAATGTCCACAAGGTGTCTTTTAATACTAAATCGACGATGCTCTATAACTTTGTAAATCACCCCCCCCCCCCTATATCTTTCTATTTTCGAGATAGAAACGCTAATTGCTCAGTTTTCCCACCAAGTGAAGCCGTACAGGCGGTTTCATTTAGTAGCGCATGGCTACTTTACTAGACTTTTACTTTTTTACCTAGACATCACTTTTATGAATATAGCAGCAGCCGTTCCGGAGTTAAGAGGTTGGCCAGGTACTTTAGTGGACATATACACTCTAAATAAAAAGGAGTGACTATTCACTCCGAATGAGTGCATAGTCACTCTATCGCAGAGTCAAAATATGCCCAACCTCTTTAGAGTGACTATTCACTCTGAGCAAAAGTGAAATTTTTGACTCTCTGAAAGAGTGAATAGTCACTCCTGGGAAGTGAATATTCACTCTAAACAGGAGTGGATAATCACTTTTTCGGAGGAGTGACTATTCACTCTTGCTAAAGGAGTGCGGTTTTTCACCCCTGGTAGGAGTTAATGTTCATTTTTTATGTAGTCAATTGTTTTGTTTTTTTCGCTTTTATGGTCATTTTAAAAGAATCGCATCTTTTATAGCATGCAATGAAAATAGATACAAGCGTGGTAAAGATTGGAATAAAATACTTTATTAGCAATATTTATTTAATTCATAGTTTGTAACACTAATTGAACTTTTAAGGAAAAATTCAGTTAAAGTTACATACGAATTTAAATTAGATTACTGATAGAAATAAACTAAAATATTTTATTCCAATCTTATCCTTTGTGTTTGCTTTTATTGCATGCCCTATAAAGTTATTACTTTTAAAGTTTTATTAATAACTTTTTAATCGGCGGATGTTATATGTTTAACAATGTTTGATTTGATTTTAATTTTTGTTTTAAATATAAAAATGTACTTTTTCCTAAAATTATTGCTATTTTTGCAAAGTCCTATTGTTCTAAAATATTTTTAATTTTTCCATTTAAAAAACCATGCTTATAAACTCGCATCTTTTTAAAATAAGTTCTAAGCATGATTTAAATATATTAAGAATGTATATATATATATATATTTTATCCGCTGTCATTTGCTTTTGTTTTATTTAATATGAACATGGAGTCTAAATTTTAAGCTCTCTGGAATATGTATATAATTTTCTTTTAAACATATTCCTTAACTTAATCATGATTTCTAATTTTCGTCCGTCATTGCTGAAAAATGGAATTAATACAATGCTTATTAACCCATTAACCGCTGGTGTTGCGTTGACGCAACGGTCAAAATAAATGCGCATAAACAATTAGCTATCAGATGAATTTTATATTAACAGTAATTTTTAAGTAGGAAATATTATAGTTAATAATTCGATAGAAAAATATTTTCTTTCATCAGTTTTTTATATTTAATAACGAGTTCCAAAGTTGAAGCATTTTTAAACGAAAACTTTCACGTTGTCGTTTTCGCAGAAGAAACATAGTTAGTAAAACGTAAGCTTTAGAAGTAATCTATTTTTAGACAAGGTCAAATTACATAAAAACATTCCGCCAATCAGTTGATTTTGTTTTAGTGGGGGAGGAGGAGAAAACAGGTGTTGCGTTTAAGCAATGTCAGCGGGAAATGGGTAGTTCCCTTTTTCACTCGTGTCGTTAAGACTCTTTGGTATTTTTTCTCATTTTGTGCTCATGGAGACGCCTAAACCGTTAGAGGAGGCTCGTGAAAGAAGTTTTGATAAAGATTTAGACAAAGATTATTGGAACGAAACTGATATTATTGTTATTTCACCAGAAGTAGCAGAAATTATTTTTGAAGAAGGAATGATAATATATCAAAATAAATCAATGGTATTTCACCATGCGATATTGCTGAAGAAATTGATATGAGCATAAGAAGAGAAGTTTGTGGCCTCTAAAATTTGTACAAGTCAACAAGTGTACAATACATTCAATAGAAAATAGGAGACTTGAAGTGGATAAAGAAGGAAACATTGACTTGGACTCCCCGAAAAATGAAGAAAAAATAAAGTATTGACAAATGCGGGAAGAAATCAAAATTAAGTTCGAAAAGAAAAAGTCTCACTTAGATTTCAGACATGAAGTCGCATTGCAAAAGGTGTTTGCAAAAGCAAAGACCGTTTGAAAATAACGGGTTAGGTAGAACAAATCCGTAACAAGAAGGCCTAGTAAGTTTGGCATGCAAAAGCCATTACAGGCAGAAAGCGGACATTTAATTGTCAAGTCCGATAACAGCAGAAGACTACATTGTAAACAATGTCATAACCAGAATGTTTATAGCTGCAGTAAGTTTGTTTTGTTGCTTTATTACTTAAGTCTAGCGAGTATTTTGATGCTTCAAACTGTTTTCTGGATATAATCAGTAATTTATAAAGAATAAATTAATTAAAATTCAATAATAAATTAATTACATTTAAAGTGATTGTTTGCTTTCTAAATTGTAACAACTCTAAAAAAAAATCTTCCAGTGCCCAAATCCAAGAAACCCTGTAGATGTTTAGTTGAACTCACTGAACATCAGTACCCTTATTCCGGTGACGTTGCGTGAACGCAACACTCGATTTTTCGTAAGCTAAGACAAGTTTTGTTATTTTCACTATAAATAAATGTTAAGTATGTTCAAATGAATAACCTGTATCATTTTTATAAAAAAAATTTTAACCCCTTATAGTTTTGGCGGTTAATGGGTTAATGAAATGACGCGATAAGCCATGTTTAATTTAAATTTTTTATTCGCGTAGATATTGTATTTTGTGAATATGAGCAAAATAGATTTTATATGTTTTATAGGAAAAGATTGACCTCGGAAATAGAAACAAGTTGGAAATTGCTCGTCAAACGTGGCAAATGAGGCGCATTCGTACTATAACTAATTTTATAAATATTCTTTGCACCGCATATTGTGCTGAATGTATATTTTCGTGAACTTTATAAGTGCATATCAATTTCATTCTGTTCGAAAGACTGTAACATCATTAAAATGCACTTGAAATAATTTTTTCCCATTGAACTTAATGTAACGGAAAGCTTTTGACTCCCTGTAATTAAACTGCACATCCGATTTTCATAAAACTTGAAACGACTTGACAAAATTTTGCAACAATTATATAGGGTAGATGTGTCAGTGATGGACACCCTTAAGGAATTTCTTTTAAAATTATTTTTTATTAATAGTTATAATTATTATATTCCAGTTTTTTTCAATATTATATTAATCTATCAACAATATTTAACCATTCTTATAGTCTCATTTCCCAATATGAATCGATATTTAATTTTAAATAACAGAAATATATCAAAACACCCAAAAGCCCAGTCATGGACACCTTCTGGCCCAATAATGGACACCCAATAAAAAGTAATAAATATAATTGTTTTTATGACTGTATTTCGAACCAGAATTTAATGAATACTTACTAATGAAACAAAATGGTTATTTAAAAATAAATTTAACAATAAGGATACCAGTAATTAATAAAATATTTGTGATGATCATTTACTGTTTGCATCAATTATTGTATTATCAGACGATCAGTGTTTTAATTATTTTAGATGGATAGTTTAAAATACTAAATATCAGGCAATTACAGCTATTAAATTATTGAAACAGTGAGGATTTAAAAGGTAATAACAATAAAAAAAGAGTTTTGGAATGTTATTGTTTAGTTTTATCTCGCTATTTTTAACAATTAATCTTCCAGAGACTACTTGATATATCATTTATGATAATTAATATTACAAATATGAAAGAAATGATATTGTGAGTTGAATATTTTAAATGCTAAGTAAAATAATTTCAAAATAAGACTGTAGAACTGATGTTTGAGGTCACTGATCTGCAGATTTACCTGTTTCATGAATATTGCCTATAAATTAAGGAATATTACTTTTTCTTTTCGTCAGATGCGAATAAGGACACATTTAACACAGAAAATAGATTTTTAATAGCTTCTGTAACTTAATTGTTTTTATTTAAACGGAAAGGTATTAAGCCCTATGAGCCCGTCTTTGACTGTGCTCTTAAACAATATTTTCTGCTTCCTAGCTGGTTTGATTGCCATATTTTAAAATAGCAAGGTTTATATACATAAAGAAAGAATAAAATATTGAAATTTTATTAATCACATAAAATAACTTAAAAGCAGCTATTTAAAAAGTTTTGGTGAAAATGACTAATTAACCATTCTAGTAATGTACACTCCTTCTTAAAACCTTAAAAATAAATGAGATTTCGTAAATGACCGTTAGTATATAAAAGTCTAAGTTTTCTATTGCTACTCAAACAAAACCATTCAAATTTTGCAAGAAAATAAATAATATATAAATTAATTGAACGAAGCCAGCTCTTAGCCTCTTCATTAAGATTTTCACAGAAAAACAGCAAAACTTTGAAACATTATTTTCTGCTTCCTAACTGGTTTGATTAAAAGTGTCAACAACAACCCAGTTTTATAAAACATGCAAGGGGAAATTAAAAAAAATTAATTAAAGTTAAATATTTATTAGTTATTTTTTTTAATCAAAAACATCAAAGGGTGACCATTACTGGAAGGGTGTCCATTACTGGCACATCTACACTATTTAAAATTTCAGACCATTCGGAAGGCTGTAACAACATTAAAATGCACTTGCAATAATTTTTTCCCACTGGCCGTAATGTAACAGAAAACTTTTGACCGGGGCCCGACTTAGGCTATGGGGTGCCCCGCGGCAAGCATCATTCTGGGGGCCCCCTTCTATCTATCCATAGAATTGTTTTGTGAATAATGTGGAAGTGGCTAGTACTAAACTTCATACATATTGTAAGTATGCATAAATTTTAAACACGGTCGAATGGTCACCCGGTTTTGTCTGCTCACATCTGCAAACAGAGTATCACAAAAAAATGGTCACAACTTTAAGAAAAAATGCTAGTAGGATAATATAGTAGAACGAATGATAGATTGGTGGACACGAGTATTTCTTTGCAAACTTTTACTTCGCTTATCTACGTACGTTATAAGATGTGTAAAAGAAAATGCCATAAATTGGTCATAATTAATGGTTTTAACTTGCCATGTTACGTGGAAAACGTTAATAAAGAACTTCTTTTGAAAACAATAGAGTACTAAGTTGTCATAATAAAATTTTAATCATTAGCTTTCTAATGATTAGTTTGCTTTTTGCATGGGTGGAGGAGGTACTGGAAGCAGAGAAGGGAAGGGGGACCGCACTCCCTTCCTAAATGTTTCAAAATATATGAATTTTGGTCACTCTCGGCTAGTTTTAATCATTTAGCATCTTTTAATGAAAATCCTGATTACTCTCCCCTAAAAAGGGACCCCCTAAAAAGGGGGGGGGGGCGGGGCAACTGTCCCGCATGCCGCTGCATAAGTCGGGCCCTGCTTTTGACTGTCCCTGTAATTAAACTATACATCCGATTTTCATAAAATTTGAAATGACGCGACAGAATTATGCAACAATTATATATTTTAAATTTCAAACGATTCGGTTGGGTAGTTTTTGCTTTGTTATATGCGGGCAGACGGACAGCCAGGCAGACGGACAGACAGTCAGACGGACTGAACGACGACTATAGGTGCTACGTATTTATATAACTACGAACGCACCTAAAAATCGATTTTTACTTTTTTATATCATTAAATAGTTTAAAATTTTGTCTTTCCAACGACGTGTCACACATGTTTATATATATAAAAAAAATAAGTGTTGAAATTATTCATTCTTTCTAAGAGTACTTCACAGCTTAATGGCCATAAATCTTTAATTAACTTTTTCTCAAAACTTGGATTTTTCATGTTTATGTTCCTTTTTTAGGTGTGTTCGTAATTATATAAATACGTAGCACCTATAGTCGTCGTTCAGTCCGTCTGTCCCAGTGTTGATTTCAGGGGGTGGCCCGGGGGGACATTCCCCCCTGGAGCAATGAGATGTCCCCCCCGGAAGATTTGAGACTTGTGTTTTCAATGGTCAAAATGTGCAATTCCTTCCCCGGAACTCTATAAAGTCCTCCCCCGGAGCCACAGAAATCCCTCCCGGAGAAATGTGTCTGAATTCAACACCCGCATATAACAGAGCAAAAACTACCTAACCGAATGGTCTGAAATTTTAAATATATAATTGTTGCAAACTTTTGCCGAGTCATTTCAAATTTTATAAAAATCGGATGTATAGTTTAATTACAGGGACATTCAAAAGTTTTCCGTTACATTACGGCCAATGGGAAAAATTATTGCAAGTGCATTTTAATAATGTTACTGTCTTCCGAATGGTCTAAAATTTTAAATATTTAATTGCTGAAAAATTTCGTCAGGTCATTTCAAATTTTATGAAAATCGGATGTATAGTTTAATTACGGGGACAATCAAAAGTTTTCCGTTACATTACGGACAATGGGAATAAATTATTGCAAGTACATTTTAATGATGTTACAGTCCTCCGAATGATCTGAAATTTTAAATATATATTTGTTGCAAAATTTTGTAGACTCATTTAAAATTTCAGGAAAATCGGATGTATAGTTTAATTACAAGGGTAGTCAAAAGTTTTCCGTTACATGACGGCCAATGAGAAAAAAACTATTTCAAGTGCATTTTAATGATGTTACAGCATTTCAGAACAGAATGAAATGGATATGCACTTATGTATTGCACTAAAATATACATTCAGTACAATATGTGGTGCAAAAATTATTTATAAAACTAGTTATAGTACGAATAGTACATTTGCCACATTTGATGAGCAATTTCCATCTTGTTTTAATATCTATTAAACATAAGAACTCAGATTTTTTTTAATACTTATATTATGTTATATTGTATACACAGGGATTTAATGATTTGTTGAGAATTATTTATTTTAGGATGTGAAATCTTACCGAAAAGTGCTAATATAAAAATGACTTTCAATAAATAATTAATAATTAATTTTGAATTTCACTTAGAATGAAAATGGTCTGTTAAAATGCGTAAAATATGTTATTCAAACTACTCTAAAAAATCTAGACCTCTATCTTTCACCATTTCTGAGAAAAATGTACATAAAGTTGGTGAATTTAACATGGCGGAGATAGGGCTTTCCCGGTCCCCTTAAAACAATTACATTTCAGACCACGACATGAAGAAATCTCACAATCACTTTTGAGTATTCCACGATCAATCTTTTTCTATACAACATACAACTATTTAGCTCATAATCTTGACATTCCACATATCTACACGGATAAATGCTTAAAATTAAACAAGACTTGCCTTTATTTTATGTATTCCATAAAGAATAATTTTAATGATATCCTAATCTGTTAATCTTAAAATGGCGGACGAAAAAGTGATCATTTTTCTTATCTTTTAAGGGTGTCGTCGCCTTGCTGTTCTAATTGGTTAATAAGCAATGCATACGTAAGTCACACTTTCAGACGTGAGACATTTCACTCCTTTCTAGAGAGTGGAAAATTCCACTCTTTAAGGAGTGTATTTTTAAAAAATTCACTCCAAAAAGAGTAAAAATGCCTGTCACTCTTTCAAATAGCGAACTTTTCACTCCTCCCAATTTTAGAGTGTACAGGGTGATTCAAAAAATGTTTACAAAATTACATGCAAATCAGGTATACAACAAGGATAAAAAATCACATGGGAAAATAGGGTCGTAAACTACTTATTTAGTCACAAATACAGGGTGTTTCATCCTAACGCAATTTGGGTTGACGGTCATAACTTTCAGAAAACTGAAGTATATTATAAAAAACATTTAACAGACATTCTCACCTTTGTTGTAAATGTGATAGCACCAAACAAAATTGGTAGAAGTTTGCATTATACGCGCCAGCAGTATGCACTTGACGATCCACCATTTTGGACTATGATTATCAATTCATATGATATCACCGATTGCTTGAGAAACATGTTTTTCCGGATTTTTTCGGAATTATAACATTTCACACAAAACAAGGTACATATCGTTCCATTTTCATTACAATGTTTTTACTTTTCTCGAAATTATTACCGTCAACCGAGTTCAGTTAGGTTAAAACACCCTGTATTTATGACTAAAAGTGGTTTGCGACTCTATGTTCCTAGTGACTTTTTATCCTTGTTGTATGCCTGATTTGCCATGTTATTTTGTAAACGTTTTTTTTAATCACCCTGTATATACCCGTATTTATTATCTATGTGCAGTAAAATCTGTCTTTAACATAATTCTTTCTTGAATAGAAACTTTACATTGACCCGACGGAAGGATTGCTATACAATTATACCTTGTAAGGCAGAAACCTGTCTGAAACGAAATATTTTCCCGGTTTCTTCCGTTTACAAAGGTTTTACGGTATTTACGGTATTATGCTGTATAGTACTCTATATACGGTAAAACCTGTGCAAACGAAACGTGTGTATAACGGGACCCTGTTTCAAATGGAAGAATTTCAAAGTCCCGAGGAAAAGAATTATTATACACAATTATACCTATACAATACATACCTATATAATACAATTATAATAAATACCTATACAATAATAATAAATACCTATATAATACAATTATACCTATTTAATCTGAAATTTCTCTAAAACGAAACATTTTACGGTTTCCTTTCGGTTCCTTCTTGACAGGATTTACTGTGCATGCATGTATGTATGTAATAGAAGAATTTTAATATATTTTAAGAATTTAGGTATTGCCTTATGAATTTTTTCATAAAAATTAGCTTGTATAAAATAAAGTAAGGCCTATGTCTATACCTGCATCTAATTACAACAATGAAGCTACATATTTAACAGTGAAAAGAATTTACAATCTCTATGATATAAAAAATTGAGCATTTACCGAAAAGTTAAATGTATTTCAATAAAGTTTCATATAAAATGGACAATTACTTAGAATTAAGTTAATATCAAATGGTTAAGTTTCCATCAGCCATTTTCATTTTCCACTTCTTGTCATTGAATCAAAAACTTCTGCGGTAATAGGTACTGGAGAACGAGTTGCCAAAAGTGCAAATCCCGTCAGCCATTCATTCTCCATGGAGTCTCTGAGATAAGATTTTACTCTTTTTAAAGAAGAGAAAGGTCTTCCCATTTTGGCTACAGAAACATGTAATGTTTAGAAAGCACATGCAACAAATAGTGGATGTTGAGTAAAAATAGTTTGTTTACGGTTGTCTAAAACAGCCATACACATTCAGTGTTTCTATGTTTCTTTCAAGTTTTGCCATTTTTCACACCAGAATAAATATTCGTTTGCCATTTCGGTCGTCCTAGTATCCGATCGTAATAAAAGATGTTAAATTTTTGTAACAATTTTATTTTTGATGAACTGGCATTTCCTTTGAAGCAGAACATCAAAACCTTCCAAGATGCTTTCGTTCTTCCTAAACGATAAAGTAGCCCAGAAATAAAAGTATTCAAGCAAAGATGAAACATAGATTTCTTGATCTATTCTTAAGTCTAGTCTTAAGATGTATTATCCTTTTTCTATCTGATGGCCAGTTTGACGAGGGACTGTGTGTTGCTAAATTAAATTGTGTCATCTTTAGCAAAGGTTTCTCCCTTCTTGAACAAGTCAGCAAAATTTTGAACACCAGTCTCTAATTTCTTGCTTACTGATTGACACAAACTTAGTAAATTAGGATACATAAGATACAAATAAATGTAAATACATTGCTTAAAGGTACGTCATATTTAATAAAATCCTTTAAAAACACATTAAAGTTATTTTAAAAAACCAAAACGTTTTCAACCGACACTTACTCGGCCCTCATCAGTGAAAAAATAATGGATGTTGTGTCTCTGCGTCTTTTGACTTGTCCGGAACAGACCATTTTACTTCAAGGGTAGTATGGAATATAAGGTGGAACGGAAATGTTATTCAATTTTTTTTCAAAAGGCACAGGTTTATCAATCATGTATTAATTCTTTCCAGACTGAGTGGATATCGTTACAGACCATTTCTTTATTAGATATTATTTCCAGAGATTCTCTTATGATAGCTTCTTGGTGATTACTTGTACGGAAGATAATTTTGGCTCGATTGGAATCTACTTTTATAGGCTGAGTTTGTGCTAATCTTGCTAACGCAGTGTGGGGTCTATTTAATCCCAGATCTGGTTCATGTTCTTTTATTCTGTCTCGAAATTTTCGCAGTGTCATACCTATGTACTTAAAATCTTCATTTTCTTTCTTGAAGGGTATAATTATTACCCCTGATCTATTGATGGCATGGATAGGGTCAATTTTCGCATTTAACAAGTCCTTTAACTTTGGGGGAGGAACTGCGATTAATGTAACACCAAACTTGAAGAGGGTATGCCTCATACTCTCAAAAAGTCTTGGGATGTAGTTAACTTTACAAAATTTCAAACTTTCAATTGGAGCTGTACTTCGTTTTTCTTCATTTTTCACTTTAAATCTGTTTATGATTTTTTCTATGAAATGGGATGGAACTGAATTCTCGGCTGCTATTTTTCTAATTACATCTATTTCTTCATTAAGTAAATGGCTTGAACAAACTTCAAATGCTCTTTTTATATAAAAATTGAAAGGTTCTAACTTATAATTTATAGGTGAACTGCAATTAAACGGGATAGTGGAATTAGACCTGTTAACTTTCCTAAAAACTGTGCGACCGAGACTCTGTTTAGCCATATTTCTGATTAGTTGGACATCCAAAAAAGCCAGCTTTTGATCTTGTTCTACTTCTAGTGTGAATTTTATTTTGTTGTCTAGGCTATTGATTTTATTTAGAAATGAGTACAATTCATCTTTTCCGTGATTCCATATTATGTAAATAAAATCCACGTATCTGAACCAGCAATCTGGACCTGGTCATACGGTTTCCATAATTATATTTTCAAGAGGACGTGGTTTAAATTCTGCAAGTAAACCTGAAATGGAGGAACCCATTCGGGCCCCATTGACTTTTTTGTAAACTTGATTGTTGAAAACGAAAACGTTGTTGTTGATGATTAAATTCAAAGCCGATTTAACTGTATTTTTAATATAATCGGGTTAAATCGGGTCCGACACAGAATAAAAGAACATGAAGCAGATCTGAGATTAAATAGACCCTACACTGCATTAGCAAGATTAGTACAAACTCAGCCTATAAAAGTAGATTTCAATAGAGCCAAAATTATCTTCTGTACAAGTAATCTACTAAAAAACAACTTTTCAAAAGTTATAAAAAGAGCAAGCAATAAAAAAAAGAAAAAAAAAGTGAAAGTTGTGGCTAAAAAATAGTGTGATATCAAATTTCCAAGCTTATATTATGGTACTTATTTAACATTTTCCATTAAAAATTTACCATATGTAAGTCGAGTACCTAAGTATGCGTTGACAGAAAGCCTTTTCTCCTTTACTAATCACATCATAACGTGTTTCTGAAAATTAAATTTTTTAAAATTATGCATGATGGGCTTGGCGGCCATCTTTATATGTTTTACACAAATTTCTAAACATACAAGCTCATTGTTAAGATTGGCAGTTCGAAATTGTTACTAAAACAAACATTTTATTCTTTTAAGTTATGGAAATGAATGCCTAAAAGTGTTTTAAAATAAAGGTGAAGTAACTTCAGGTTTCATCTTATGATTCTTTTTTTTCGGAGATGGTTAATTAATTAGTTAAAGCAGTAAAAATCAATTTGTTTTTTCAAAATAAAAAACTTTCTTAATTTATCTGTCTGTAGCTAAAACTAGAAGTTCGAAATTCTTAATAATGCAAATATATTACGAGCTTGAGTGCTTGGAAATTTGTGTAAAATATGAAAAGATGGCCTCCAAGCCCATCATGCATAATTAAAAAAAATTTAATTTTCAAAAACACATTATGATGTAATAGTAAAGAAGAAAAGGCCTTCTATCAACGCATAGTTAGGTACTCGACTTACATATGGTAAATTTTTAATGGAAAATTTTAAATAAGTACCATAATATAAGCTTGGAAATTTGATATCACACTATTTTTTAGCCACAACTTTCACCTTTTTTTTTTTTTTTTTTTTGCTTGGCTTTTTTTTTTTTTTTGAACTTTTGAAAAGTTGTTTTTTAGTAGATATCAGTTCTTATTTTAAAACAAATGATATATAATTGAAATAATTCTACTAACTCAAATTAAAATTAGTCCTTGTATAGCCTTTATAAGCAGGGAGCAAACACAATAGTATACATTTTGTTTACCTATCATTCATTTTTTCGAGTGATTAATAATTTAAAAGTAAGGAAAGACAATTTCTTCTTTCAAAGTATCAGTCTTTCTCAATTTATATCTCCTTAAAATTTTCTACGAAAGACGAAAATTTAGTAAAAAACAGAGTCGAAATAAAATATATATTTACAGTTAGTCTGTCAGTTAATTGTTTTTTCTAACTTTTTTTTGCAAAATAAATTTACCTTTACAGATACCTACGGTTAATCCGAGAATGAAACCCCGCAGGCATCTAAAGAATCGAAGATCTGTTTAAAGATCTGTGAATCTAGCAATTCTAGACGTAACAAAGGAACATTTTTGATAAAAAAAATCTAAAAATCTTTAAATATTGAGAAAGCCTTGACACGTGTCAGGAAAACGTCACACAAAGCAGGCAAAACAAAGAAGAAAAATCATTCATTGGCTCGTTCATATTCACCAGCCGATGAATGATTTTGTTTCTTTGCTTTGCCTGAGTTGTGTGATGTTTTCGTGACACGTGTCAAGACTTTCTCAAATATTTAGGGGGCTTTGGCTTATTTCACAACCATGAAGTTATGAAAGGAGAGGAACAGACGTGTCAATCTTCCCGTGTGAAAAACTAGATACCAAAAAACGAGTTCTTTCCCTCTCTTCTGCCCTTTTCTCTCTTGATTTTGACCGATAGCAGTCCGCTTAGCAGTCTCCAGTACAAGATGCCGCTATATATAGTGGACGCAGGAGGGAGGGTGTTAGCGCGACCAATGACATAATAGGCCAGTTCATGACGTTTAAAAGTCACACGGAGTTGGATCGAGGCTAACGAAAAAGACAGGCTACCGCGGTGGGTCCGATTCTTCTTTTTTTACAAACCGCTGGAGTCACGTGCTGCTCTTTTCGCGCACCTTCATTGGTGCATTCGAGCATCACATGACTCCAGCGGTCTGTAAAAAAAAGAATCGGACACACCGCGGTAGCCTGTCTTTTTCGTTAGCCTCGGAGTTAGATCATCTTTACACGATGATTAGTACAAAGCTGCGCGCCGATTTTTTTTGTGTCCATTGCCGTGTACACGAGCCGTTAATTCCCAAATTGGCTCATCCGATCTCAGCAATCTGATCCTTTGTTAGTATTAATATTTTGGATTACTTCACTGTGATTTTGATCAAATTTAACAAAATAAATCAATTTAAGTCATTATAATTGCATTCTATTTTACATTACACTACTTCATAAGAAAATAAATATAATTATCTACTATATAAATATCAGTTTTAGCCAATCAGATTGCTGGGATCGGTTGAGCCAATTTGGGAATTAACGGCTCGTGCCGTGTACAGATAATCAACTCCGTGTGACGTTATGAAATGGCGTTGTATGTTGTTGGTCACAGTTTAGGAACAGCTTCAAATGACTTCATCTATATCTACTCCGAGGCAAACGAAAAAGACAGGCTACCGCGGTGCTACAGCGCCTCGAATATATAGTGTGGAAATCGGCTATCCCAGTAATACCTAAACAAGTGCTAAAATATTGTATCCCTTAAATGTGCGACGATACTGCTAAAATGCCAAGTGTAGATCGCAGCGACATCTGTGGGATTTTCGTAATACTAGTATTACATTGTATAGACGAGCAATACCTTGCAGTTGTAGAAAATATCCTGCAGATGTCGCTGCGATCTGAATATATGAGCAACATCGTTGCATATTTAAGGGATACAATATTTTAGCACTTTTTTAAAGTATTACAGAGATAGCCGATTTCCACACTATGTATTCTAGTCGCTATAGCTATAGCGTCTAGAATACATAATGTGGAAATTTGCTATCCAAGGAGGTCTAAAAAGTTGTATCCCTTAAATGTGCACTGACGCTGAAATCCAGGGAGTTGATCGCAGCGACATCTGTGATATACTTTCAAATTTCAAAATAAACATCGTATTATTACAGGGGGCTTGACCCAAGCACACAGGTCAGATGTATGTTAATAAAATGTAAAAAAAAATGCTACAGCGTCTAGACCAAATTATAGAGTCTAGAATACCTAGTGTGGAAATGTGCTATTAAAGAACGCTAAAAATTTGTATCCCATAAATGATCGAGGATACTGATAAAATCCCAAGTGTCGATCGCAGCGAAATCTGCGGGATTTTCGTATTACATTGTATAGATTAGAAATGTCTTGCAGTTATAGAAAATATCCTGCAGATGTCGCTGCGATCTGTATATTTCAGCAGCATCTTTGAACATTTAAGGGATACAATATTTTAACACTTTTTTAAGTATTACAGGGATAGCCAATTTCCACACTATATATTCTATGCGCTATTATTTGGTCTAGACGCTGTGCATTTTTTTTTTTTTTTTTTACATTTTATTGACATACATCTGACCTGTGTGCTTGGCGTCAAGCCCGCTGTAATAATACGATGTTTACTTTGAAATTTGAAAGTATATCACAGATGTCGCTGCGATCAGCTCCCTGGATTTCAGCGTCAGTGCAAATTTAAGGATACAACTTTTTAGCGCTGCTTGGATAGCAAATTTCCACATTATGTATTCTAGACGCTATAGCTATAGCGACTAGAATACATAGTGTGGAAATCGGCTATCTCTGTAATACTTAAAAAAAGTGCTAAAATATTGTATCCCTTAAATATGCAACGATGTTGCTCATATATTCAGATCGCAGCGACATCTGCAGGATATTTTCTACAACTGAAAGGTATTGCTCGTCTATACAATGTAATACTAGTATTACGAAAATCCCACAGATGTCGCTGCGATCTACACTGGGCATTTTAGCAGTATCGTCGCACATTTAAGGGATAAAATTTTTAGCACTGTTTGGAAAGCAATTTTCCACATTATGTATTCTAGACGCTATAGCGGTGCATTACACGTGTCTCTTTCTTCTTTAAAAAATATCCTGCTGAGGTCGCTGCAAATGAGTGTTTGGCATTCAACATCTTTGTATATTTAAGGGATTCAATATTTCCGCCCTTTTTTAAGTATTGCTGGGATAGTCGATTTCTACAACATATAATCTAGGCCTATAACAGAGCTATAGTGTCTAGAAGATATAGTTTAAAAATCGGCTTATTAAAAAGGTGCTAAAAAATTGTATCCCATAAATGTTGAACGAGGCTGAACGATGAATGTCGATCACAGCGACATATGGTAAATTCCAACGAAACTATTTCAAAAGACATCAATTGACAAAACGTTTCGCTCAGAGAAGATATAGAAAATGTTGCTGCTATCGACAATTGTCATTCAGTATTTTTCAATATTTATGGAATTCAATTTTTAGCAATTTTTAAAGTATTACTGGAATAGCCGGTTTCCACACCATGACCGTGATCTAGGTAGATTTTTCTCTGTTATCGCAACAAGATTGACCAATCAGAAGCCAGAATTTTTGCTAACTTTTCACTGTTTGCAAAAATTTACTTGGATCCCGGCCTATATTTCTAGACGCTAAAACTGAGCTCAGGAGTAGTACAGAAAGCAAACTCCGTATTTTGATACATTAAGACCGGGATCCAATGAGGATCAACTGTATCGCTATAACGAAGTAGCGACATATTGCCAATAAAGGTTTATTGGTAGAAGTGATAAAAACAAATCATTAAAGGTCTTTGCGAGCGTGTCATTATCGCCAGGCTAATGCATATTGAATTATTTTCCTAGTCTAATAAATCTCGTCCATGCGCTTGTCGTCTAATGAAGGATATTCCAAATATGGGTTCAAGGCTGAAAAAGTCACGTGGTACCAGCAATGGAGGATATTCCAAATATGGGGTCGAGCCTGAAAAAAGTCACGTGATACCGGTAATTTACCCAAGGAACTTCTAACTAATAAGAAGGGAAGATACTACTGCTTTGCCTCATGAACTGTTTCATTGGCTAGCGGGGATTTACATTAGACGTCTACGGAGCCTTGCCTTCTTTACGCTAGAAGTGTTTACCTTGACCACGTGATCAAAACGGAGATGGAATATCCTTTATTTACCTAAAGATCCTCTAACTGATAAGAAGGGAAACAGGAAACTACTACTGCTTTCTCCCGTGAACTGTTTCATTGGCTAGCGGGGATTTACATTATGTCGACGGAGCCTTCCCTTCTTTACGTTAGATGTTTTTGCCTTGACCACGTGATCATAACATAGATAGAATATTCTCTATTCAAGAAAGTGGATTGCCGTTCTATAGCGCCTAGAATATATAGTGTGGAAATTGGCTATCCCTGTAATGCTTAAAAAAGTGCTAAAATATTGTATCCCTTAAATGTGCAACGATGCTGCTGAAATATACAGATCACAGAGACATCTGCAGGATATTTTCTCAAACTGCAAGATATTGCTAGTCTATACAATGTAATACTAAATCCCGCAGATGTCGCTGTGATCGATACTTGGGATTTTAGCAGTATCGTCGCACATTTAAAGGATACAAATTTTTAGCGTTGTTTGGATAGCATATTTCCACACCAGGTATTCTAGACGCTGTAGCCGTACTTTCGGCAAAAACTTGAAATGAGCATGCCTCCTGTGCATATATCACTACTCTTATATATAAAGGCTCTCTGTTATGGTGTTGATTCTGAGCACTCTTTGTTAAATTTCGATATTTGTGTTTTAGAGAAAGCAATACAGAAAAGTACTGTTACTATGGAAAGAACAACTTCTTTAATATCGAAATGTATAGCAAAGGAGTTCAGAATCAGTACCTTAAATAGTTTCGAATATCTATTGCTGTTATGGCAATCAATACCCTTCCTGGATGCGGAAATGCAAAATTGTGTTCAGCATAATGGAGGATATTCCATCTACATTTTGATCACGTGGTCGAGGTAAAAACTTCTATCGTAAAGAAGAGAAGGCTCCGTAGACGTGTAATGTAAATCCCCGCTAGCCAATGAAACGGTTCATGAGGTAAAGTAGTAGTATCTTCCCTTCTTATCAGTTAGTAGTTCCTTGGGTAAATTACCGGTATCACGTGACTTTTTCCAGCCTCGAACCCATATTTGGAATATCCTCCATTGAACGCAATCTAGATAGATTTTTGGCTGTTAGAGAAACGAGATTAATCAATCAGAAGCCTGCATTTTTGCGAACTTTTCGCTGTTTGCAGAAATGCAGGCTATTGATTGGTGAATCTCGTTTCGCTAACAGCGAAAAATCTATCTTGATCCTAGCCTAGATTTCTACAAACATTGCGCTTCATCCATGGCACTAAAAAAATGACTCAAAACTTTCATGACGTAGACCGGGATCCAGAAAAATCAAATATTCTCAAACATGCAGGCTTCTGATTGGTCAAACTCATTTCGCTAACAGCAAAAAATCTATCTGAATCTCATCCATAGTTTTCTTCGATGATATCAATGCAAAAGGATAATATAAAAGAAAAGTTTAAGATTTCTAAAATGTTTTTATCGGTTTTATCGCTATTTGGCATAATTTGTAAAATTTAGAATTAATTAACAGTTTTTCGCTAATTAAGAATATAAATTTTATGTTTTAAAAGCTGAATTTTATAAAAGCACGTAGATTGAGTAAATATCTGTCCAAAAATTTAATCCTTACTTTTTTCTGTCCATTATTTAAGTCTCTACCTCGATTGAAACATAAGGTGTGACGAAGAAAAAAAATCTATCATTTTCAGTATCTCGGCGTTATTTTAAAAAATCTATATGTCTGTTTATAATTAATTTACGAGAATGCGTTTGATCTCAAATTGAAGATCTTCTTGATTAGGTTCTTCTGGTTTTGGTTTTATTTTTCTGCTATGATTGCTTCTTTTGATATGGGAAATTTTACGCTGCCATGTTTGGTTGATTTAACAGGGAGAATTTGTCTTCAGTATAATAAGCAGGTACGGTGTCTTGCCGTTATTCTTAGCGTTTGTTTGTTTGGCGAGGTTAGCTTTTTTTTTTAGCTTGGCTTGGCAGAACGACCGTCCTGCTTGATCACCAAGAAGCTATCATAAGAGAATCTCTGGAAATAATATCTAATAAAGAAATGGTCTGTAACGATATCCACTGATATTCATATGATTATCATATGATATCCACTCAGTCTGGAAAGAATTAATACATGATTGATAAATCTGTGCCTTTTGAAAAAAAAATGAATAACATTTCCATTCCACCTTATATTCCATACCACCCTTGAAGTACAATGGTCTGTTCCGGACAAGGAAAAAGACGCAGAGAGACAAGAACCATTAGTTTTTCACTGATGAGTGCCGAGTATGTCCGGTTGAAAACGTTTTGTTTTTTTTCAAATGACTTTAATGTGTTTTTAAACGATTTTATTAAATATAATTAAAATAACGATTTTATTAAATAATAAACCTTTAACAATGTATTTACATTTATTTTTATCTTATGTATGTTAATTATTAATCAAGGTGAATTTTGCATTGAAATTTTAACTTTTTATTGAATTTTTTTCAAACTTTGTAAAGTTTGTATCATCAACATGTTTTATAGCGGAAGACAAGCCATATTCATGTTTCTTCAGGAATTTTCAAAGTGGCAATGCAGTGTTGAATAACACAGTGTCAAATTCACAAAGTACCTGTCCAACAATAAAGTTACTTTATTAAATTGCAGCCACTTGATGAAGAATTTGATAATATTGCTCGATATACAATTATAAAATGAACAAATATAACATTCTTCAAACTGTGGCAAATGTGCCATTATTGTATTCACGAAAACTCGTTTTGTTCCTGTAAGTATTGGCAAAAACTGGCAACAATTAGTTCCATCGAAATCTCTGTAAACGAAGTTTTTACTCTTAATCTAGTTACACTAAAATCTGTGAAAACGGAATCGCCAGGATTCAGAAACTAATTCCGTTTTGGATAGGCTTACGTCTTATCAAGTATACTTATTCATAAATCCTCGGATCTTGAGTTGTTTCCGTTTTAGGGGAATCCGTTTTCACAGGATTTACTGTAATGCGGTAACCAAGAAGAAATAGCAGGGACTGGATAAAAGCTCCATTATACACAGGTGGCCGTTTTAACAAGTGTAAATGAATAGTGTTATTTCCGTGAAATCTTAAGTTTTTTCCGTTTGTGACAGAATATCTTTTCAGACAGGCTGCCTTTTTACAGCTTTTAATGTAGTACACCTTATGTACTCCGCGATGTACTATAGTGTGGATAAGTTGTAACAGTTTAGGGAATACCTGCGAAACTGAGCCTGTCTATAACAGAAACCTGCCATAAACGGAATTTTATTACACTCCTGGCGATAGGAAGAACATGAAATTATAAGTGCTAAGAGGGAAACGTGCCTGAAGTGGAATTTTTAACCAGTGTCTTGCGACTTCGTCTTAGCAGTTTTCCATATTTTTGTACACATGATTCAAGTAAACTAGTTCCTAGTTCAGAGGTGGAGGGTTCTAGACATCCAGAACCCCCCTCCTTGGCTACGCCACTGCCTGCTACCAATGTAGAAAAGCATGCATCTGTAATAGTTTTGGTATGGTCCAGATTACAAAAAACTAAAATACCGGGTGCCCCATGATTATTGGGACAAATTTTAAAAGGAGGTAGGGAACATCACAAGGATTCAGATTTGCATAGCAACCCATGGTCAGAAAGTAGTATGACAGGTACAAGAAATGGAGAGACACAAGACTGAGATCATCTGAAATAATTTATTGGTCAAAGATATTACATATGCTGTGGTAGATGATATGTGAAAATGTCACAAAAGATGTTCAAAGTTTCCACTATTGCTACCGATGCATGCACTACACTTTTGCACCATGGATTGGCGGACTCGCTGAAATACACCTGTATTTTGTTGGATATCCGCAGCAGCACATATGAGTCTTGAACTAGATCCATATCGGAATCCACAGGCGTTGCGTACACAGCACTTTTCAGTGCACCCTAAGAAAGAAATCTATGCTGATTAAGTCAGGAGAGCGTGGTAACCAAGAACGTGAGTCTTGTGAACAACACCACTTAACGGCGAACGAAACCGTTTCCGAACATGGGTTTCTATGCAAATCTGAATCCTTGTGATGTCCCTTATCTCCCCTTAAAGTTTGTGCCAATAATCCTGGGACACCCGGTATTGTCTATGGGTACATTTATAATTATATTTTGCCTGTTGTTAGAACTTTGCAGTTTAAGAGGTTACACGACTATTAAACGTTTGCGACTCTTAAAAGTCGCAAAAAGGAAAAAGAAATATCACAATTTTCAGCATTTCATACCTTTGAAGCAAATAATCTTTAACTGTGTACTTTTACTGGTAATTAAATAAAGTATTCATTATAAATGGATAATATTATTGAGTAGGTAACATACACTGATGTTTAAAAGTGTTGCATATTTCAATAAATCATTGTTTTCTGAAAATGTTTTTGTTGGAAAACGTTTAAAATTCATACATATAATAAGGAAAAGGTATGCAAATTAGGGGTAATCATGACTTTTTTTAAACCAATCAAATCAGCCGTTTCAGAGGATTGGATGACAAAAGCGTGAGTTGCAAAGTTGTTGTATTATGAGAATGGCTGATTCTTTTAATTTGTTGTTGTTTCTAATTTTGATTTTGATCATTTTTGTTATGAGAAGTTAATTATGTACAAAATGGACGAATTTACGCTTGCTCTTATTATCGGTAAGCGTATAGCAAGAGGAATGAGTCTTGCATAGACGAGTCTTGCAACCAGATCCATATAGGAATCCACAGTATCTGGTTGATCTTGTTATCGGTATGATGGAGTCTGAACGGTGTCAGGCAGATGTTGCCGAAGCTGTTGGTATCGACCAATATATGATTTCGATACTGTGGCAATGTTACATTTTAACAACAAATGCTAGTAGGAGCCCTGTAGAAGGTCGTCTGCGTATAACAACACCATCAGAAGGCCGATTTGCAGCATTAACGACTTGGCGCAACCGAAAAATGCCAGCAAGATCGATTACAGCAGAGTTGAATGCCGCTGGTGGGTCCCCTCACAAGGGGATGGATACCTTCTTTAGGTATTCTAGAGCTTCGCAACCTCGGGTATCTGAGCGATCTTTCTCTTTTCTCTTTTCCTCTTCTTTCTGTTATCTTTTCTGTCCTTTTTATTTCCCTCTTATTATGTTTTCCCCTTTGGAGGTGAGTGGAGTTCTCCATAAGCCGATATCAACTTACAGCCGATACTGCCTACATCGACTTATGAAGAATTGTAAACCATTTACTTGTTTGTCGTGCCCGGCGACTCGTGTCCCTGGAAAGGGGATCCTGGCAGTCGCCAAAAACGATCTGGTATGTCCACTTTTTCCCCGACTGCCAAAAGCGGTTATGTGTTTCACGCGTATCTCGGTATGTGGATTTTTTTATACCCTCAAAACACCCCAACGACTGGATGGATTTTCATGAATGAGGTCTCTATCGATTTGTCTTAACTGTCCGATGGCTATAGCCTAGGTTTTGTTTTTATAAATTCAAAATGGCGATCTTAAAATACAAAATAGCGGTGGACACGAAAAAAAAAAATTACGCACCATATTGAGTGACATATCATTGGATAGATCTTTCAAAATGAAGACGATGTTTCATTTATTATTTTACAGTCAGAAGCTCCGTTTAAATATTACACAAGCCGGAAGTTGTGTAGGTAGGATCTTAGCTTTACTGTAACTCTATCCATCATAAACATCTATAGGCATCATCAAAACAGTGTTTATAGATAGGAACTAACAATTAAACACAACTTAAAAATCATCAATACAAGTAAATAAAAAAATAGGTAAGTAATATAAAAAATAGTTTAACATTGGTAAGAAATAATTAATTAGTTCGCTTTTCACTCAGTCGGGTTTTTTGATATTTTTAAATTTAATTTTTACTTGTTAACATTTTCCTTCAAAGTTGAAAAATGTTTATGATTTCGGTTTGTCTGTCCGTCTGTCCGCGCTCTAACTCTCATAAATATACTTGGATTGCCCTGAAATATTCGGATGTTATTAAGGTTCACCATGGCACGATTCCTATTTCAAATGAAGTTTGTAGCATGTTTAGTCCATTTACAGGGACAGTCAAAAGTATTCCTTTACATTAAGGTTAATGGGAAAAAATCGTTTGAAAAGATTTTTAATGATGTTACACGCTTTAAAGCATAAAATATTTTATATGCATTTATGAAGTGCACTAAAATAAGCATTCTGAAGAATATGTGGTGCAAAGAATACTTGTTATTCCTTTACAGGGCCACACAAAATAATTCCATTACATAATGATATTAGGGAGGGGGTTGTTTGTGGCGTATTTTAATTATGTTAAACTATTTCATATATAATGAAATTGATATACGTCACTGAGGTTTACTATAAGTTTTTTCATGAATAATAAGAAGTGCATAGCATTTACAGGGACACACAAAATATTTCGGATACTATATTCTGTCCGAAGTACTGTACATAAGTGATGATTGCTGGAAATGCATTTTTAATAATGTTTCACTATATTTATGCATAATATACGGTGTATATAAATGCTATAGTTCATATACAGGGCTACATAAAATAATTCGTAAGTGTTACTGAGTATGAGCTTAAATTGCTTAAAGATGGTTTTTTAAGGATTTATGCATTTTTACGTTGAATTGCATTTAGTTTACTAAATATTCTTATAGAATATAGATAAAATGATATGCAGGGTCATGCAAAGGATTGAATACATAACATTCTATGGATGATAATATCTGGAAATGTGATTTTAGTAATTTTAAGAGTGTTTTAGTTTAAATTAACTTTTAGCTAAATAGTGGCGTGTAATAAAGGTACAATTGGCTATGGACGGTAACTGCTGAAATCAGTTTTTAAAATGTTTTATGCGTTTTCTAAAATGTTTACTTAGTTATCTTATTTCCCTAAATAGCGAAGTTTTGTTAAAGCATTCAAAAAGTGTTGGAAAGTGTTTCATAATCTATGCTTAACGCATGATTTTTATTTTTGTTTAACTAGTGCATTTAATTTTATTTACATCATTTATTACATTGGATTTTATTCTTCATGCCTTTCCCGTAAAACCTCTTGGTTTATACTTCACGACGGCCTTATCGCCAACGTAACTGACACTATGGAATGTCAAGGATGTTTTCAAGGAGAGGGCCAACCTTGTTAATCACAGATTTTGATTATTTTAATATATGTTGTAGGGTAGAGACCCCTTAGTCTCAGGTTCAACGGATTTTATACAACGCTCGTTAGTTCTTGATAAACCGGGGGGTCTAATATCAGCATACGATTTAAATACTTACTTTGTAACAAGATGGATAGGTCGGGCGTAGCTCAGTTGGCACGGCGTTCGCTGGCTCGGGTTCGATTCCCGAAAGCACCACACAATTTGTTTTTCTTATATCTTGTTTTATAAATATACTTGTAATTATAACTTAATAATCTCATTGTCAGTTAAAATTTATAATATTGTATTTCAATTATAATTTTAACATATTTAATTTTTTTCACTTTTAACTAAATAGTTGTATAAAACATAATAAAACTGTTAATTTTTTAAAAATCACTTTTAAAATGTATTTCATATATTCTTTATCGATGCAATGATATTGAACAATTGTGTCAATTCGTGATTTTAAAGAAATATCATTTATGCATTGCTTTAACAAGGGAAATCAATACGATGATACTATTACTCTGTTTTTAAAGTAATAAGCATAATTATATTAAAAATTAGCATCGGAATTAAATTACAACGGATTTTTTGCATATAAAAGATTTTTAAATTTCTAATGCGTATTCTTGCGTGCGCTTTCAAATATTTTGTTTTCCCCCTTATCTTCTTTCTGCTTTTATTTTTATTTTATTTGAATATGTTTTATTTTATTTGAATATGTTTTATTTTATCATAACTAGATGTCACCACAACAGGTTTGTAACGATTTTGGAATTTTTATTATTCAATAATAGATCCAATTTCTTTTTAAATCTCTTTAAAGGATGAGAAATAATAGTTCAAAATAAAAAATGATAAATTAAAATTTATATTTGTTAACATTATAATTAATGAACGATATTAAAATTTGTAATTGAGATTATTAAATTATAATTACAAGTATATTTATAAAACAAAAAATGAGAAAGACAAAATATGTAGCGCGTTCGGGTTTCGAACCCGGGCCCGCAGATCAGCCAGCAAACGCCGTACCAACTGAGCTACGCCCAACCTGTAGTTTTTGTTACAAAGTAATTATTTAAGTTGTGTACTAATATTAGACCCCCCGGTTTCTCAAGAACTAACGAGTGTTGTATAAAATCCGTTGAACCTGAGACTAAGGGGTCTCTACCCTACAACATATATTAAAATAATCAAAATCTGTGATTAACAATGTTGGCCCTCTCCTTGTAAGACCGCTTGCTTTTCTGATACCATGATTGGCCATATCGCCGGTTTCCATTTTCCAACCAATGTTCTATTTCATATACGAAACCGTTTTCTGACCAGATTTTTAGAAAGAACCGTTACAGCTGGAAGTAATCGTGACATACACATTTTCAAAAAATCTAATATTTTGAAGATTTAACAGTCATATGCAGGGCTATCAATGGCGAGTATTTTTATATTATTATATTTGCACCACTATTTAAAAAAATAAATTTTGTAGTATGCTTTTCTGCACATGTTGTCAAAGTGTATCTTAGAGATTTTTTTTTTTTTTTGAGAAAGTGGTGAGAGAGCGAATGAAAAAGATAGCCAGTGTCAGCCCTGTGTATGACGCCTTAAATAAAACGTTAGCATTTTACGTGACTTTTTTGTAGTTTATTAGTAACTATCGTAAATTTACAATTAGTAAATATCACAAGTTACATTTCTACAATAAGTTTTTATAAAATAAATAAATAAATGAATCACTTCATTTGTGCAGACGATTCGTTTCCAAATATTTTTTAACAGCTCCGGTACCCTTCTATTTTAAAGAGTTTCGTTATTATCAGTATAACGAAACATTTAATGAAATGAAAATTAAGTCGCCTGTTGAAATTGTTATGGATTATTACACATACAGTGTAAAAAATAGCTATAAGTTGAATCCCTATATACACATTTTTGATTAAGCCGATTGAATGAAAAGAAAGTTTTTATATGAACTCATTGGAAAACTCCTTTTCTTATTTATATGAATGCATGCATAATACTACGTTATAAAAACACTGCTTCGTATTGGAAATGGAAAAAAACTTAAGAAAGTCTAATAAATATCATTATTTATTCGATGTTTTAAATCAGCATCCGATAAAATTGGGGTGATAACGAAGAATAATCAATTCTGAGCGGGAAGTCGTTGAAGTATAAATTAGCAGAAAGGGAAATTCGATGTGAAGGGGAGACCTTACGTTTTGACATATAGAAGGTAAAATTTGCACATGTATTTATTGATTTATCGATTTAGGAAACAATGATACTTTTTAAAATTTCAAAGAAAAAGTTTCGCACATATTTCGACAAAAACCGTCCCAACACTGTTGTAAAAATGTTTATAATTTCGTTTGTCCCTTTTTACATAATTTTCATAAAAGTGACAATAACAGCGAAATGAAAATATTATTTTTAAGGAAAAAACTGAATGTATGCTTAAAGGTCGAAATAGACATATCATTTACCTATTTTCAGTATCGGCGTCTTTGTGATCACGCGGTGTTTTTCATATTTAATAGCTTTAGAATGCAACTGACAGATATTCTGCAGGAGGATAAAATTTCCTTCAAGACGATCTAAACTTCTTATCTCCTTTGCATTATTGAATCTCCCCATCCTTTTAGGAATAAACCTCAGACGGATGTAGAAGAATATGTCTCCTGAAAAAGTGTTGAAGGCAGACAAAACAAGTATTTAAACGCAGCCTTAGAGTATTATAGTCTGTATAACGTAGCCCTATTACAGAAGACCAATCTGGAAAATTTTTAAAGCGATTTTCGTTATGTAAAGGGTGTCAAAGAGAGAGTTAGGGAAGGTTGGTGATTAAATACATCCACGATCGAGTTAGCTTGGCGTCCATTCGTTGCTCTCGGTGGTGGTTGAGGGGGAGAAGGAGGGCAGTAGTAGGGAAAAGGGTGTTCGATTCCGAGGGTGGGAGGTGGAAATCGTACTATCGTACGAGAGGGTTTGAGAAGAGTGTTAGGAAAGGAGATAAGAAAGGATAATCTGATAAGATAATCTGATAGTGAGATAAGAGTAAAGTGTGGAAAGATCATGCTATAGTAGGAGAGCATTAGTTTAGACGAAAATTATAGAAAGTGTCTTTTGGCAGCCCGCTTCTTTCTTCTCTGCTATCCAACCTGAAAAAAGAAAAAAGAAAAAAACGCATGTTTTTGACACCAGCTATGGGTCCCCCGACATATATTTTTAAAAAGTAATATATGCCGTATTAGCTGCTAAAAGGCAGGGGTATCATGAACGCAACTTCACTCAATGTGGCCCACATTGTGTCAAAAAATCTGCATTTTTCTACTATAGTATGATAGGGTAGGAAGATGCTAAAATTTTTAGGTGGGGTTTAATTTCTCGTATCATCGTAAGGTTTGAATGAATAACCATATAAGGTAATGTTATACTATAACATAAGGGGTTAGGTCTTTTTGAGAGGAAGCTTATTTTTTGGAATCGACTTAGAATTTGGACATGAAAATGCTAGGTGGCGCCCTCTAACGGTAGGAAATGGAAAGTATTGCAAACAGGTTTTTTCGAAATTTATTTCACTTGGAATCGAACCTGTAACGAAATAGTCTCTTGACTTGATAAGTTGAAGTAGGTTTAACTGATCAAGCCTAGAAACTATACCTGTAAGTCGAGATTTTAGATGTTTCAAGGCAAAAATTGTGGCCCTCTTCATTTATGTGCGTTGGTTTGTCGGTTACTTAAGATAAGTCAACAGTACCTATTTTAACCACTACTACACTTTGAGAATTACTTTAATGTATAAGATTTTATCGATTTTGCATGCGAGAGTAGGGTCATTCTACCATACCTTAGCTTCGAACTTCGTAACAAATTTCATTTTTTGTAACTGATATGCTATGCACTATTTGAGAATTACTTTAATGTATACGATTTTCATTGTAACTTATTTTATCCATTCTGCGCGTGAGAGTAGATTCATTTTACCAAACCCTGGTTTCGAACCTATGAACTATGAGTCAAATTTCATTTTTTGTGGGTAATACGCTATCCACTGGGCAAACCGTGCTCCAACATTTACTAACATACATTTGAACCCTATCTTTTCTAAATACTTATCATTTTATTATGCTTTCGTTTAATATTAATTTAAATTAACGGGAGTTATAATTGCATCACAACATTTAACATTCTGATAGTTTTTATTTTTTAATTTTCTATTTTAATGTCCTTGTAGCGCAATTGGATAGTGCATATGGCTGTTAACCATGGGGTTACCGGTTCGAGTCTGGTCAAGGGCGAATTAATATTTTTTCTTAATAAGTTTAGAGATTTCAAGGACCCATTTTGAGAGAAAGTTATACAATAAGCAATTATTATAAATTAAATCATCTCCTAGTTCGTTATTGCAATAGATAATTATTTAATGATTCTACATTAGTCCTAATGAATTTTAAAACTAATGGTACACTTCAACTCATTCTTTTGTAGAGTTTAATAAAATTTAGTACCAGTTTAAGCATTGGTTTAACATATATTTCACTGAAATAATAAAATTAACTTGTAAAACGTTAGAACGATGAATTCAAACTCGTAATTCGAATAATCATATACTTTCTAGACATTACAAAAGTATCTTGCAATATCTGATTGATCCACTTCCCATGAACGTTATACTTTATGTCACGTGTTATTCTCACATTTATGCACAAATCATTAATTTTTTTTAACATGCGCCCCTCTGATTATATGAAATTGAATGGAACGAGACTTTTTTCTTTAGTGTTTACTTTTCTTTAAATGTGTGTAGATGTTTTTACACTTAAGATAATATGGCTGGTTCTCAAGATGGATATTCTACTATGTTAAACGATGATGTATCAAGATTAAGTGATCAAGACATGATATTAACAGTACAACCTAAAGTAGAGCCCGTTTCAGATAATGAAGTGGAATCATCTGTATCAAAACTGAAGTCACCTTTTTTATGTACTATTTGCAGCAAGTATTTTTTACGTATAGGTAATTTAAAGCAACATTTGGTCATTCATTCAGAAAAAAGACCATTTGTATGTGACATCTGTAAAAAAGCATTCTCTAGAAAGACTGTTTTGAATCGTCATAAATTATCTCATTTAAAGATACCTTCGCAACATAAATGTGATTCACGTGATGAAGCCTTCTCAAGAAAGTCTGACTTATTAAAACACAAGAAGATCCACAAATCCTCCAAGCAGGATAAATGTAGCGAAATGAAACCAGCGTTATACGACCAAGAGACAAATGTTTCGGACATTGAAATACCTCATTTAAAGATAAAGTCCTTTGAATGTGGAATTTGTCATAAAACATTTATGCAAAGAACTGATTTAAAACGTCATAGTATAACTCATTCAAAGACAGCCACTGCATATAAATGTGATCAATGTGGAAAAGACTATTTCAGCAAGTTTTTCTTAAAAAGTCATACGTTAATCGCACATCAAACACCCCATTTGAAGAAAAAGACCTTTGAATGTGAAATTTGTCATAAAACATTCATGCAAAAAACTTATTTAAAACAGCATTGTATAACTCATTCTAAGACAACCACTTCATATAAATGTGAACAGTGTGGAAAAGACTATTTAAGCTGGTTTTTGTTAAAAATTCACATGAAGTCTCACGAGAAGACTCTCAACCCATACAATTGGGATAAATGTTCCAATTCATTTTCATCAAAGTCTATTTTAACTAAACATAAAAAAATTCATTCTAAGAAATATAAAGGTAATCACTGTAACATTATCTTTTATCTCGACTTTGGGTTTATACATCATCTTATCAAAATGCATAAATGAAAACTTTGTCTAAAGATATAAATTGATTTGAATATCTATACCTTTCTAAAATTATTTGTCTTTCTATAACTATTGAAAACGATTAATAAATATTATATAAGTGAAACATATTTTGTCTTTTATTTTTTGTTCTAAAACCATTTCAAATTTTATCTAAGAAATTGTATTCAATTAAGAAATTAGTTACTATATATTCATATAATATTTTACTAAATAGAAAATACTCATTGGTTATTAAACAGCATTTTATGCATATCCATACTAAAAAGAGGGTTGCAACAAAAATTAGTCAGCGAAAGTGACGCCAATTTCGCGATATCTCTAATATTTCGCCAAATTCCGGTAGACATTCATTGTGAACCAATAGGGATTACTTGCTTACAGAAAATCAACAAATTGAGATATCTTAATGCAACAAAAACTATATTTGCTTAAGGGATTGTATTAATTATATTTCAGGGAGTCCAAGCAGATTTAATTATGAATAAAAGTAACATCATACAAAATGTTTTCCCAAACATAAAATTTAACCCACTCACAGACAAGCCCGTGTTAATACGTTCACTAAGCTCCAGGTTTCACTGCAATACAAGCAGTATTTAAAGTAATATAATTCAATTGATTGAATGTATTTTTAATACATTGAACAATGATTAATACTTCCAAGGATTGCATTTATATTCGTTGTTAAGTTTTTTTTTATAAAATGTTCAAAGAATCTTTTCTTTAAGCATTTAAAACAAAATGCTGAAAAAACAACATTACAATTTTACCCTTTTCCTAGACAGTCGAAGGGTTGAGAGCAAACTGGTCGCCAAGGACGACTAGTATTTCAAATTTTGTCTAAGAAATTATATTCAATTAGGTAAATATTTACTAAGTATTCATATAATATTATACTAAAAAGAAAAAAATATATCATATTTCAAATTTTGTTTAATTAATTGCAAAACATTTAATAATATTTATACATAATATTTACTAAGTATTCAACTAATATTTCACTAAAAAATATTCAACTAATATTATACTAAAAAGAAAAAATAAATATAATATTTCAAAATTTTGTTTAAGTAATTGTATTTTATTAAGTATTCATATAATATTATACTAAAAAGAAAAAAATAGATACAATATTTCAAATTTTGTCTAAGAAATTGTATTCAATTAAATAAATATTTATTAAGTATTCATATAATATTATACTAAAAAGAAAAAAATATATATATTTCAAATTTTGTCTAAGTAATTGTGTTCAATTAAATAATATTTACTAAGTATTCATATAATATTTTACTAAAAATTGTATTCAATTAAATAAATAGTTACTAAGTATTCATATAATATTATACTAAAAAGAAAAAATAAATATCATATTTCAAATTTTGTGTAAGTAATTATGTTCAATTAAATAATATTTACTAAATATTCAACTTATATTACACTAAAAAAATAAATATAATATTTCAAAATTTTGTTTAAGTAATTGTATTCAATTAAGTAAATAATTACTAAGTATTCAGCTAATATTATACTAAAAAGAAAAAATATATATAATATTTCAAATTTTGTTTAAGTAATTGCAAAATATTTAATAATATTACTATATAATATCTACTAAGTATTCATAAAATATTTTACTAAAACAAAAAATAAATATCACATTTCAAATTTTGTCTAAGTAATAATATGCAATTAAATAATAGTTACTAAGTATTCCACAAATATTGTCTAAGCATTCAACTACTATTCTACTAAAAAGAAAAAAATATATATAATATTTCAAATTTTATCTAAGTAATGGTGTTCAATTATATAATATTTACTAAGCATTCATATTTTACTAACAGAAATCATACAATAGTGAAGACATCAGTCAAAGTGTTTAAACACGTAGTTTAATTAAATTACTCTTGAATCAACTTCACTTAAATTTAATTTTTTTTTCAATTTCTTATCAAATGAATCCTGAGTTAACTTTATTTTATTAATTTCATATTAAATTCCTGAAGTTATCCATTAAATAAGTTAATTTTCAATACTTTTAATATATTAGAACGTTTAATATATCACCCACCGTTTATATAAACAACTGTTATTCCCTTATTAATAATGAATATTATCATATGTTACCATACAATTCTTCAAAAAAGGATAAAACCATTAACGTAATATATATCACTCACCCTGTATATAAAAACTATTACCTTGTGTTTCCATGCTATTCTTCAAAAAAGGATAAAACCATTAACATAATATATATCATTCACCCTGTATATAAACACTGTTACCATACAATTCTTCAAAAAGGATAAAACCACCATCCAAAATGAATTGTTTAAAACAAAACGTATTCCTATCCTCTTTAATCTGTGTGTTTATTTTTTCTAAGTGTTCGAGTATGGTACTCCTATTACAACTTTTTAAAGGAATGTTATAATTTGTACATGTAACAAAGAAATAAACAATCCCATAACAATTAAAAATGTATAACATATCTATAAAATATCCTACTAAAAACCTTAATACTATGATTCATACCTTTCAAGAATTAAAAAAGTTAATACTATTCTTCGAAAAAGAATAAAACCGTTAACATAATACACATCATATCAATCAATTAATCAATCAGTCATATCAATCAATCAATCAATCATATCATTACTAATATGTATGTTTATTTTGCTATACCTTTTAGAACTTTTAATAGAGTGTTAGAGTATAATTTGCATATGTATAACTTAAGAACACAACAATTCTTTAATAAATAAAAAATATAACATAAGTTTAAAACATTAAACTAATAATCTTAATATTATAATTTATACTTTTTAAAATTAAATAGTTTAAAAAAACTTTATAAAATTTAAAAATTAAAACTTTGAAAGAAAAAATTTTTATAAAATTTAAAAATTAAAACTTTGAAAAAAAAACTTTATAAAATTTAAAAAATTGAAACTTTGAAAAAAAAAACTTTATAAAATTTAAAATTAAAACTTTGAAAAAAATTATAGAGTTTACAAAATTAAAAAATTAAAACTTTGAAAAAGTTAAAAAAA
The DNA here is from genome assembly GCA_963932465.1 of Maratus speciosus. Lineage (NCBI taxonomy): Eukaryota > Metazoa > Arthropoda > Arachnida > Araneae > Salticidae > Maratus > Maratus speciosus. The sequence goes on along the minus strand of OZ010787.1, from coordinate 167,933,755 downwards.
TTAAGTTATCAAAATTAAAATAATATTTAAAATCTTCATACATTAAGTTTGCAAAAGTGAGCTTACCTGCCTGTACATGTACATGGCTTTCAACATGTTATAGTTTAATATATATCTTCTTTTTATCGTATAAAAGCAATAGATTAATATATATATATATATATATATATATATAAGCACACACACACATACATATATATACTTAATAAAAATATTTTTAAGTAAAAAGAAAAAAAGAAAAGCAAAGTTATAATAATTAAAATTAAAAAATAAATAAAGAAGTTTTCCAAAATTTAAAAAATAAAAATTTAGTTTTAAAAAAATTTCAAAAAAATTTCAAAAATGTTTTTAAAAAGTTCAATTAGATTTAAAATAAAAGTATTCAATCATATCAATCAATCAATCAACCAATCAAGATTTCAAATACAAGTAATCGATCAATCATATTAATTCAAATTCAAGTCAAGACCTAATCGACATTACGTGTATCCCCTTTCATACCTTCTGAATGATCTATCTACAATCAGGTTGTATTATCACTCATGTGATCTAACTAATATGAGTTATTAACAAGACACTAATCCTTTTCATCTCAATCTGCGGAAATTTTCTTCAAAGTCTATTATTTTGTAAAATTTTAAGTAACATGTTATTATATATTTGCAAACAAAATCCTATTAAATAAATTTCTTACTCTAGTGAACAAAGATTGATTTTTATACTGATAAAGTATAATCATTGATTGTTTAACTGGATAATAATTTATTTATAACTTAAATTTCCTATAAAAGCGAAGTTTTTTATTACATCATTCGTAGAATTCAAGTATGAGTATTAACCAAGTTTTATATATTAATACGCTATACCAACATTGCAAAACTTTAAAAAACAACTATACTTAACCTTCAGACTACCAAAAAAAAGTATATGCAAGAACTACCATTCGGGTCCATTGGACCCATATGTAAAATATATAGGATTTCAAAATATACAAAACACCCATTTATCTACAATGAATATATTTGTTATTAATGCACCTTATACAATATATAAAAGTGATATATATAGTAATAGAGTAAGAAAGTAACACATACAGTAAGAAAGTAATATATATAGTATATTATAATGACTACAAAACGTTTTTCATCATAATAAAATTATTCTGTACATGAAGTACAAATAACGACGGAATGTTCTCCGCAAACATTTTCCGTACACTTTTTGCATAATGTTCGTGTTTTTCGATCTTTTTTTAGAGGGACAAATATGACATCTTGATTTTTTTCGTGGCGGTTCAAAACTATTTGCGTAAAGTTGTTCTGAAGTAGATGTTGAGACGGCGATACCTCCTTCACCTACTAATTCTTCTGCAAGTTGAATAATGAAATTCCGCCTTTTTTTCATTTTCGGATCACATTCAGCATTCAGTGACAACCATATTATGTATGCATTCATCGCACTTATATCGATCATATTATAAAATACAATCAAAGGCCACCGACGTGTCATGCGTTTCACACTATATGCTCTTACCATTTTGTCCATCGTATCTACTCCGCCTTTGGTTTTATTATAATCTAGGATTATTTGTGGCTTTTTTTCTAAGCTGTTGTCAATATCATAAGTGTTATGCATTGTGCTTAGCAAAGTAACAATTCTACCTTTTCTGGGACAGTAAGAGATGATGGTCGCCTTCTCTTGAAACCCAAATAAAGTAGAATATACAGAACGATGTTTTGGATTTGTGAACACAGCGGGTAATTCAGGTTTATTTTTTCGAATTGTTCCAATAAGAGATAATTTTTTTGAAGTAAGATGTGTTGCTAATGCATATGACGTAAAAAAGTTATCACATGTAATATTACGACCAGAATTTTCAATTTCCTTCGTCAATCTTTTAACTACATTTTCTCCCTGATGAGATTCTCTTACTTCATTTTTGCCTGTATATAGTTCCAGTTTCCAAGCATACGATGTTACGCTGTCACAAATAACCCAGAACTTCAATCCATACTTTCCAGGTTTAGATGGCATATACTGACGGAAAGGACATTTTCCACGAAAAGAAACTAATTGCTCATCGACAGTCATAGACCAATTAGGAATATAAGGGTCTTGTAAATAGCTATTCCACAATTCAAAGCATTCTCTTATTGGCTCTAATTTATCAGTTGATCTTCTTTTACGCCTCTCAGCAGCATCATCAAATCTTATGACACGTAATATACTTGTGAATCTATTGCGACTCATAATGTCCCGAAATATTTGTCTTCCATTTTTTATGCTCCAAAGTTCGCTTACTGTTTCATTTTTCGATTTATATACTCCAATAAGTAATAAAAGTCCGATGAATTTTTTAAGTTCTATAATATCTATAGGTTTCCACTCTTTATCGAATACTCTATTGCCTTCCGCGTTTGTCCATTTTACTATAATTTCCAAAAGTCTTTTTCGGAAATAGATAAGAAATGAGGATGATATGGAATCCACTTCACGATTTGCAAATCTTGAAGGTCCAGATTTTTCACGTAAAATATTGATTTCAGTACGTCTTCCTTGTGGTCTGGCAACTTCATTCTTATACCAGATCTGTGAATTATTTTTGGAAACAAAAGTAGAATTTGAAGTACTTGTGGTTGCTACATTTACTTCATTGGAATCATTATCAGATTCTGAGTAGGAATCAGAAATTTCATTATGTATTTCAACATAATCTACTTCACCTTCATCAGACGACAGATTTTCATCATCGGTGTCGAATTCTATATCGTCCGGATTTTCCATAATTTTTTGAATTTCCTCTTGAGTCAATACTTTTTTTCTGTTCATCTTCAATTCAGTTTTTAACAAAAAATAAGTTAGGAAATAAGAAAATGATGAATATTTGTAAAATAACAAAGCACGTACAAACTACACTTATTACTTGTCTTCAAATATCAAGTCCTATTTTCAATGAAAAGACTCAAAAACATCAATAGACACCATTCGCTCACTAACTGTGTCTGTTGATAAATGACTCTCTGAACCAGAAGTAACCTTTTATATATAGAGCACGAAGTTTACTAGATCAGTCTAGAATGTTCTCAAAACTTCATTATAAAGTCGCCAAATTTGGCGAGATTGGCGCTAAAAATCCATCGCTAAATGGGCGATAAACAGCCAATTATGGTAACCCTGTTCCTCCTCATGATTTATGGCAACCCTAGAAAAAGAAAGCAACAGTATATTACGTTTGTTTTAATGTTGGGTCCAATGGACCCGCGTGGTAAACAATGAAACAAATTAAAAATAGGTAAAAAATTTCGAACAAAATTTTAATCGCAATTGCATATACATAGAGGAGACAATTGCAGGAAAAGTCATGTAATCGCGAAACTTTGAATGCTATTTTTCATGAGAAAAATTTACATTAAATATTGCTGTCGGGTCCAATGGACCCGTCTGGTAGACGGAAGGTTAAACATTCATATAAAAAGCAACAAATTATACATACATACAACATATTATTATTCGATATGTACATATCGAAAAATAGTGGGACTTACCGTACTTAGAGTCAGAAAAGAAATACTCAGTTTATCAGATTGCAGTTCATGACGTAATCGATAAGATATCACGTGCTTCCAGCATGCCTTCTGGAATGTTCAATGTACAATCAGATTATGTTATCAAGTCACGGGGTCTAACTGATATGAGTTGTTAACACGATGTCAGCCATTTTCAATTTAGTTTTTGAATATGTAGGATGGATATTTTCTTCAGTCTTATTTTGTGAAATCTTAAGTGCCAGGATATCACGTATTTGCAAACAAAAATCCTATTATAAACTTTCTCACTATTGTGAACAAAGATTTTCATAGTATTAAAGTATAATCATTGATAATATTTGATTGATTACTTAACCGTTATTAATATTATTATTAATATTATTAATATTAAATATAAAAGCGGAAGCTTTTATTGCACCATTCATCGAATTCAAGTTTGAATATTAACCAAGTTTTATATACTTATAAAAACGATTTATACTAGAATATATACTAGTTTATACATAGTATAAATTATATATGTATATAAAACTTGGTTTATAAGTATATAAAACATGAAGCACATGATATCTTATCGATTACGTCATGATCTGCAATCTGATAAACTGAGTATTTCTTTTCTGACTCTAAGTACGGTAAGTCCCACTATTTTTCGATATGTACATATCGAATAATAATATGTTGTATGAATATATAATTTGTTGCTTTTTATATGAATGTTTAAGAATAGTTGTTTTTTAAAGTTTTGCAATGTTGGTATAGCGTATTATAATATATAAAACTTGGTTAATACTCATACTTGAATTCTATGAATGATGTAATAAAAAACTTCGCTTTTATAGGAAATTTAAGTTATGAATAAATTATTATCCAGTTAAACAATCAATGATTATACTTTAGCAGTATAAAAATCAATCTTTGTTCACTAGAGTAAGAAATTTATTTAATAGGATTTTGTTTGCAAATATATAATAACATGTTACTTAAGATTTTACAAAATAATAGACTTTAAAGAAAATATCCGCAGAGTGAGATGAAAAGGATTAGTATCTTGTTAATAACTCATATTAGTTAGATCACATGACTGATAATACAACCTGATTGTAGATAGATCATTCAGAAGGTATGAAGGGGGATGCACGTAATGTCGATTACGTCACTATGTGCAATGCAACAAGTTAAACGTTTCTTTTCTCAGTTCAGACATGGTAAATTTATTATATTTTGGCATGCATATATCAAATTTTTGCTATCTTATAGTATTTTTGAATACTTTATTAAGTTAATTTTTTAAAATATTTTTAATTTTTTAAACTGAAGAACTTATTAATATATCGCTTTTAACGTTTCGAAGTGTATAATTATAGGATATAATGAGGGTAGGATGATAACATAAAGAAGATTTATAATTATTTAACTAAAGCATAATGAAAGTTACAATACATATATACTAAACGAAAACATAGTGAAAGTTTTAAAGTCTTATATACAGATAGATACGCAAACTCACTTTTGATAAATTGTAATTTTTTCTGCTAACTTGTAATACTTGAATTGACTAGAATTTGAATTAATATGATTGATTGATTACTTGTATTTGAAATCTTGATTGGTTGATTGATTGATTGATATGATTGAATACTTTTATTTTAAATCTAATTGAACTTTTTAAAAAAATTCTTGAAATTTTTTTTAATCTTTTTAAAACTAAATTTATATTTTTTATATTTTGGAAAACTTCTTTATTTATTTTTTAATTTTAATTATTATAACTTTTTCTCTTTTTTTCTCTTTACTTAAAAATATTTTTATTAAGTATATATATGTATGTGTGTGTGTGTGTGTATATATATATATATTAATCTATTGCTTTTATACGATAAAAAGAAGATATATATTAAACTATAACTTATTGAAAGTCATGTACATGTACAGGCAGGTAAACTCACTTTTGCAAACTTAATTTATGAAGTTTTTAAATATTATTATAATTTTGATAACTTAATTTTTTAAACTTTTTCCAATTTTTAATTTTTTTAATTTTGTAAACTCTATAATTTTTTTCAAAGTTTTAATTTTAAATTTTATAAAGTTTTCTTTTTTCAAAGTTTCAATTTTTTAAATTTTATAAAGTTTTTTTTTCAAAGTTTTAATTTTTAAATTTTATAAAAGTTTTTTTCTGTTAATGTTTTAATTTTTAAATTTTATAAAGTTTTTTTAAACTTTTTAATTTTAAAAAGTATAAATTATAATATTAAGATTATTAGTTTAATGTTTTAAACTTATGTTATATTTTTTATTTATTAAAGAATTGTTGTTTTCTTAAGTTATACATATGCAAATTATACTCTAACACTCTATTAAAAGTTCTAAAAGGTATAGCAAAATAAACATACATATTAGTAATGATATGATTGATTGATTGATTGATATGATGTGTATTATGTTAACGGTTTTATTCTTTTTCGAAGAATAGTATTAACTTTTTTAATTCTTGAAAGGTATGAATCATAGTATTAAGGTTTTTAGTAGGATATTTTATAGATATGTTATACATTTTTAATTGTTATGGGATTGTTTATTTCTTTGTTACATGTACAAATTATAACATTCCTTTAAAAAGTTGTAATAGGAGTACCATACTCGAACACTTAGAAAACATAAACACACAGATTAAAGAGGATAGGAATACGTTTTGTTTTAAACAATTCATTTTGGATGGTGGTTTTATCCTTTTTGAAGAATTGTATGGTAACAGTGTTTATATACAGGGTGAATGATATATATTACGTTAATGATTTTATCCTTTTTTGAAGAATAGTATGGAAACACAAGGTAATAGTTTTTATATACAGGGTGAGTGATATATATTACGTTAATGGTTTTATCCTTTTTTGAAGAATTGTATGGTAACATATGATAATATTCATTATTAATAAGGGAATAACAGTTGTTTATATAAACGGTGGGTGATATATTAAACGTTCTAATATATTAAAAGTATTGAAAATTAACTTATTTAATGGATAACTTCAGGAATTTAATATGAAATTAATAAAATAAAGTTAACTCAGGATTCATTTGATAAGAAATTGAAAAAAAATTAAATTTAAGTGAAGTAGATTCAAGAGTAATTTAATTAAACTACGTGTTTAAACACTTTGACTGATGTCTTCACTATTGTATGATTTCTTTTAGTAAAGTATAAATACTTAGTAAATATTATTTAATTGAACACCATTACTTAGATAAAATTTGAAATATTATATATATATATTTTTTTTTTAGTACAATATTAGTTGAATGCTTAGACAATATTTCTTGAATACTTAATTGCATATAATTACTTAGACAAAATTTGAATATGATATTTATTTTTCTTTTTAGTAAAATATTTTATGAATACTTAGTAGATATTATATAGTAATATTATTAAATATTTTGCAATTACTTAAACAAAATTTGAAATATTATATATTTTTTCTTTTTAGTATAATATTAGCTGAATACTTAGTAATTATTTACTTAATTGAATACAATTACTTAAACAAAATTTTGAAATATTATATTTATTTTTTTTAGTGTAATATTAGTTGAATATTTAGTAAATATTATTTAATTGAACACAATTACTTAGACAAAATATGAAATATTATATATTTTTTTTCTTTTTAATATAATATTATATGAATACTTAATAAATATTCATTTAATTGAATACAATTTCTTAGAAAAAATTTGAAATATTGTATTTATTTTTTCCTTTTTAGTATAATATTATATGAATACTTAATAAAATACAATTATTTAAACAAAATTTTGAAATATTATATATTTTTTTTTAGTATAATATTAGTTGAATACTTTTTAGTGAAATATTAGTTGAATACTTAGTAAATATTATGTATAAATATTATTAAATGTTTTGCAATTACTTAAACAAAATTTGAAATATGATATTTATTTTCTCTTTTTAGTATAAAATTATATGAATACTTGGTAATTATTTACCTAATTGAATATAATTTCTTAGACAAAATTTGAAATACAAGCCGTCATTGGCGACCAGTTTGCTCTCCCTTAAAATTTATGTTTGGGAAAACTTTTTGTATGATGTTACTTTTATTAATAATTTAATCTGTTTGGACTCCCTGAAATATAATTAATACAATCCCTTAAGCAAATATAGTTTTTATTGCATTAAGATATCTCAATTTGTTGATTTTCTGTAAGCAAGTAATCCCTATTGGTTCACAATGAATGTCTACCGGAATTTGGCGAAATATTAGAGATATCTCGACATTGGCGTCACTTTCTTTGACTAATTTTTGTTTCAACCCTCTTTTTAGTATGGATGTGCACAAAATGCTGTTTAATAACCAATGAGTATCTTCTATTTAGTAAAATATTATATGAATATATAGTAACTAATTTCTTAATTGAATACAATTTCTTAGATAAAATTTGAAATGGTTTTAGAACAAAAAATAAAAGACAAAATATGGTTCACTTATATAATATTTATTAATCATTTTCAATAGTTATAGAAAGATAAATAATTTTAGAAAGGTATAGATATTCAAATCAATTTATATCTTTAGACAAAGTTTTCATTTATGCATTTTGATAAGATGATGTATAAACTCAAATTCGAGATAAAAGATAATGTTACAGTGATTACATTTATATTTCTTAGAATGAATTTTTTTATGTTTAGTTAAAATAGACTTTGATGAAAATGAATTGGAACATTTATCACAATTGTATGAGTTGAGAGTCTTCTCGTGAGACTTCATGTCAATTTTTAACAAAAACCAGCTTAAATGGTCTTTTCCACACTGTTCACATTTATATGAAGTGGTTGTCTTAGAATGAGTTATACTATGCTGTTTTAAATAAGTTTTTTGCATGAATGTTTTATGACAAATTTCACATTCAAAGGACTTTTTCTTCAAATGGATGTTTGATGTGCTATTAACGTATGACTTTTTAACAAAAACTTGCTGAAATAGTCTTTTCCACATTGATCACATTTATATGCAGTGGCTGTCTTTGAGTGAGTTATACTATGACGTTTTAAATCAGTTCTTTGCATGAATGTTTTATGACAAATTCCACATTCAAAGGACTTTATCTTTAAAGGAGGTATTTCAATATCCGAAACATTTGTCTCTTGGTCGTATAAAGCTGGTTTCATTTCGCTACATTTATCCTGCTTGGAGGACTTGTGGATCTTCTTGTGTTTTAATAAATCAGACTTTCTTGAGAAGGCTTCATCACATGAATGTTGCGAAGGTATCTTTAAATGAGATAATTTATGACGATTCAAAACAGTCTTTCTAGAGAATGCTTTTTTACAGATGTTACATACAAATGGTCTTTTTTTCTGAATGAATGACCAAATGTTGCTTTAAATTACCTTTTCGTAAAAAAAGCTTGCTGCAAATAGTACATAATAAAGGTGACTTCAGTTTTGATACAGAGGATTCCACTTCATTATCTGAAACGGGCTCTACTTTAGGTTGTACTGTTAATATCATGTCTTGATCATTTAATCTTGATACACCATCGTTTAACATAGTAGAATATCCATCTTGAGAACCAGCCATATTATCTTAAGTGTAAAAACGTCTTCACACATTCAAAGAAAAGCAAACACTAATGAAAAAAGTCTCGTTCCATTCAATTTCATATAATCATAGGGGGGCATGTTAAAAAAATTTAATGATTGGTGCATAAATGTGAGAATAACACGTGACATAAAGTATAAAGTTCACGGGTAGTGGATCAATCAGATATTGCAAGATACTTTTGTAATGTCTAGAAAGTATATGATTATTCGAATTACGAGTTTGAATTCATCGTTCTAGCGTTTTACAGGTTAATTTTATTATTTCAGTGAAATATATGTTAAACCAATGCTTAAACTGGTACTAAATTTTATTAAACTCTACAAAAGAATGAGTTGAAGTGTACCATTAGTTTTAAAATTCATTAGAACTAATGTAGAATCATTAAATAATTATCTATTGCAATAACGAACTAGAAGCTGATTTAATTTATAATAATTGCTTATTGTATAACTTTCTCTCAAAATGGGTCCTTGAAATCTCTAAACTTATTAAGAAAAAATAATAGTTCGCCCTTGACCGGACTCGAACCGGTAACTCCATGGTTAACAGCCATATGCGCTATCCAATTGCGCTACAAAGACATTAAAATAGAAATTTAAAAAATAAAAACTATCAGAATGTTAAATGTTGTGATGCAATTATAACTCCTGTTAAGTTAAATTAATATTAAACGAAAGCATAATAAAATGATAAGTATTTAGAAAAGATAGTGTTCAAATGTATGTTAGTAAATGTTAGGGCACGGTTTGCCCAGTGGATAGCTTATCACCCACAAAAAATGAAATTTGAATCATAGTTCATAGGTTCGAAACCAGGGTTTGGTAAAATGAACCTACTCTCACGCGCAGAATCGATAAAATAAGTTAAAATGAAAATCGTATACATTAAAATAATTCTCAAATAGTGCATAGCATATCAGTTACAAAAAATGAAATTTGTTACGAAGTTCGAAATTAAGGTATGGTAGAATGACCCTACTCTCGCATGCAGAATCGATAAAATCTTATACATTAAAGTAATTCTCAAAGTGTAGTAGTAGTTAAAATAGGTACTGTTGAGTTATCTTTAGTAACCGACAAACCAACGCACATAAATGAGAGGGCCACAATTTTTGCCTTGAAACATCTAAAATCTCGACTTACAGGTATAGTTTCTAGGCTTGATCAGTTAATCCTACATCAAATTATCAAGTCAAGAGACTATTTTGTTACAGGTTCGATTCCATGTGAAATAAATTACGAAAAAACCTGTTTGCAATACTTTCCATTTCCTACCGGTAGAGGGCGCCACCTAGCATTTTCATGTCCAAATTCTAAGTCGATTCCAAAAATTAAGCTTCCTCTCAAAAAGACCTAACCCCTTATGTTATAGTAGAACATTAACTTATATGGTTATTCATTCAAACCTTAAGATGATACGAGAAATTAAACCCCGCCTAAAAATTTTACCATCTTCCTACCCTATCATACTATAGTAGAAAAATGCAGATTTTTGACACAATGTGGGCTACAGCGAGTGAAGTTGCGTTCATGATACCCCTGCCTTTGAGCAGCTAATGCGGCATATATTACTTTTTTTAAATATATGTCGGGAGACCCATAGCTAGTGTCAAAAACATGCGTATTTTTCTTTTTTCTTTTTTCAGGTTGGATAGCAGAGAAGAAAGAAGCGGGCTGCCAGAAGACACTTTCTATAATTTTCGTCTAAACTAATGCTCTGCTACTATAGCATGATCTTTCCACACTTTACTCTTATCTCACTATCAGATTATCCTATCTTATCTCCTTTCCTAATACTCTTCTCAAACCCTCTCGTACTATAGTACGATTTCCACCTCCCACCTCACCTCTCACCTCCCACCCTCGGAATCGAACACCATTTTCCCTACTACTGAGGGCCGATGACGCCTACATACACCGAGGCAATGTTTAGCCCAATTACTGAAGACTGCTGCGCACAGGGTTTGCTATAGAACTTTGATCTTACTTTCACAGGCCACAAATTGAATTTAAAAATTCAGGCCATGTTATTACCTCTGTCTTACTAAGATCTAAGTTTGCTGTAAATTCCATTGAAATTGATAGTCATTGCCGAGAAAATATGTTCATTTCATTGTCAGAGTGGATACATAGAATGTTTCACTTGCCCATGGCTTGCTGCGCTTCAATTAAATATAAAACTGTCATATATTTAAAAATTATGCCTGATATCTTCAAGAATAATTAGAATCCTTGTATTTTAACTTTACAGTAGGATAGATTATCTCATATCGCATTGATTCATGAAATAAAACAAATTTTGAGAAAAAAGCTACAGGACACCTTCTTCTAGTCGCATCTTCATTTGAAAATGCATTTGTAATTATAACAAGAAAATTTTGTTTATGACTAACATATTTACACATACTTAGACGCGGCAGAATCTTTCAAATTATTGAGTTCATTTTCTAGTTTTTAAATACTTATTTGAATATATTTCCTTTAAGACACGCGTGAATAAATATTCCAAATAAAATTAATTGACTTTCTTCTTTTTACGGATTCCAGAGAAATGGTATACTTTTCTTAGAGAACAAATGCGAAGGCTTGCATTATTTGTGGTAATACAAATTCGGTTACCCGTAAAAAAGAAAAAAAGAAAAAGTGGCACAATCTTTCCACATCATTTTAAGTTAGAATGGAAAATTCTCTGTATTTTATTTTTTTAGTGCAATGTTTTAAATCGAATTAAAATTTTAAACACTTGAAATTCTCATAGAAATTGTTAACGGTCTTAAGATTAGCCTTTTGTGTGGTGGTGGCATAACTCCAGTGTGCAAATCTATCGCATATTGATTTGATAAATTACACAACTGAAAAAAAGAGATGAATACAAATGTGAATGAAGATGTTATGTAACAAAAATTAAAGTTCGAGAACACTGAAGTAAAAGCATTTTTTCGATTTTTTTGTAATTCATTATGTTTAAATTGTTAACAGGCAGGCCCTTATAATTGAATGGGCAAATCGGGACTTTACCCAGGGGCCCCCAGACCTCAAGGGGCCCCCAAATCCCGCTATTAATTTATGAAATATTTACTTTTTTCCCCAATTCCAACCCTGAAAATTTTCGAATACAAACACATTTCATCTTTAAAAGATTCTACTAAAGTTTCTGAAAAACAAATTTCATTTTGAACTCACAGAGCTAAATGCTTTCGCAAAGCTAACCTCAACCACCTTTAAATAAGAAATAATATTTTGATTTTAATAGATTGTATTAGCAATGAAATTAAATCATATGTAAACTTTAATGGCTGAAAACAATCGGTTCTAATTGTCATAAGATACATTTTTTTCCGTATTCCAGCTTTTTTCTTTTAACTGAGAGTTAAATATTAAAAAGAAACCCAAAATTGTCATCTTTTTCAGATTTATTGAAAAAACACTTTTGACTTGTGAATGTATTTGATTTGATATTATGTTGTGTGTAGTACAACTTAGAAAGATGTAAAAGAAAGTAACTTGACTAATACATTATTTACATGTTAGAGTATTCAACATTCTTCCATAAGTTGAAGTTATTAAATTCATCTTAAAGTAAACAAGTTGCTAAACGTTACATAAAATAGTTTTGCTCTGTACTAAGAAAAAAAGAGTATTTTTATTAATTAAGGTACTTAATTTAGAATTGACGGCGCTAAGAATTTTCTTCTATTTAAAATCCAAGGTGCGAAAATATTCTTTATGAATTACACATGTGACTGACCATCAGTTCTATGTGAATAAAGTTGCGTCGATTCGAATGGGGCCCCCTAATTTATCTTTGCCCAGGGCCCCAATCAGTCATGATCGGGGCCTGTTAACAGGTGGTAATAAATTCTCTTAGATAAATTTATTATTTATATTATTATTATTATTATTATTATTTTTAAATATAAAAATAATAAATATTAAAAAATAATATAGTTATGAGTAAATAAAAAATCTTAGAATTTTAGGTTTATTTTATTGTATATGTTTAAAATGTTCACAGGTGGTACTTAACTTGGTTTTTCGTTAGATGAACACCACTTGCAGTTTTGCTTCAAAGCGCCAATTGTAATAAACTGCTTATTTCTCGTTCAAAAGTGTAATAACCCAATTATAAATCGACGCTTATAAATGATTTTTTATTTCACTGTTTTGTTTTCTATGAATAGGGGATATTTAAAAAATATTTTTTAATATGGCTTTCACATTTTAGAAATTTCGAAATGTTGAAACATCTTCGCTTTTAATTCTTCCAAGAAAATATGTAATTCATGTCGTTATATTTATTCAATAAAAGTATATGATAATAAATGTATTCAATATGATAAAAAAAAAATGCATTCGGTTATGAAACAACAAAAAGATTCTTTGACCAATGAACGAAGATATATTCACCGCAAACTCAATTTAAGATTCCCTCATTCATTTAATAACTGTTATTAGATTTATATATTCTGATGTACATACATCGACTTATGTGACTTTTCTGTCAATCCTACGTAATTGAATTTCAATAGCGCCGCTGCCATGTAACAAATATCAGATATTTTCAAAAATGCTAAATGAAATAAACTTTTTTCCTGCTGTATAATGAAATAGTAATCATTTTTATTGCTTATGTTCGTTAAATATTTTGTATTCGATAAAATATACTTTTCAATAAACTATATGTATGATACTAGGATTATCATTCTTATCTTCTATGTAAATTAACTACCACGTGTACTTTTCATGATATTTGCGAATGGAGACATTGTTGTCTTTCCCGCGCCAACATTTCCACTTTACGCAAAGTGGTGTTTGTCTAACGGAAAGGTACCCTAACCTCTTTCAAAAAAACTTAAAAAAATGTGGGTGGAGGGGACACCTGAGGTGCATAACATCAATAAGTGGCCACAAGCCTTTCGAACGATATATCACATGACGGGTGTCCGCAAAATTTTAAAAAGTGCCCCCGGGGGCAAAGCGGGGGGAGGATACTGGAAGTGCATAATATGAATAAGTGGTCACAGGACTTTGCAACGATATATCACATGAGGGGTGCGGGCAAAAGTTAGAAAAGTCCCCCCCCCTGGGGACCTACTATCGCGACAAACGGAATGCATCTTCCCTCCTCTTTGAAATTTTTATATGTTGTAAATAATATTTATCGGAGGGCTCCGTAAAATATCAGATCTAAAAGGATAAAAATACTACGATTTCAAAAAAGTTAAAAGTTTGTAGTTTGTAAAGTGCCCCTCGGGGGAGCGAAATGGGGGAGGGGGAAGAAAGGTTCAAAATATGAAAGAATTGTCCAAGGGGTTTCTGAATGATATATCACATGAGAGGGCCTGAAAAAATTAAAATCCCCTCCCCCCGTGGATCCGCTCTCGCGCCCTGGCATTTTAATGCAACCAGAATTCACCCAACCCTCCCTCTTTGAAATTTTTATATATAATAAATAATATTTATCGGAGGGCCCCGCCGAAAATCTGCATCTGAAAATATATTGTATAAAACGCTACGGTTTTAAAAATTTGTTCGAGCGGTTCTCTTCCCCCTCAAAATCTAACTACCCCCTCTTTTTTAAAAGTTTTACGTGCTTTTATAAAATATCTGAAATTTAAAAATCGATTGGTTCGTCAGTTTTCCTCATTTCAACAAATTCGCGATCGGATTTCGGAAACGAAACCGAATTTGCGCTCTTTTTTGCGCGCAAGTTTCCCGTTTTAGTTTCTTGATTCTGTTTCTCAATGCTTTCTAATGAGACAGTTTTTAATGAATTTATCCCTTTATTACGACGCGATTCTCTCAAAACCTGATAGTCCGGGTTTCCCCGAATTTTTCCTTTTATTTTTACTTCACTCGTCCCTCTCTGCGCCGCACAGTGGACCCAAATCGCGACTATGTGGCCAAAAGTCAGAAAATCGAAGTTTCGTATTTCGAAATGAAATAAATTCCACAGTATTTAGAAATAGCTGAAGATTTATATTCTTTAATATTTTGGTTTTATAAGGTCACATGAATTCGCATTGCTTAAGTAAAGTTAGGAGTTTTGAGCGGTTTCTGATGTTGCGTGAATTTCGGGCAAATTCGCTGCATTTACACCCTAACTAAGACCTTTTTAGATAGTTCGTTTTTTTTTCTTTGCACTTATCTGAAACAACATTAAATTACATATTTAATTTGATTTTTCGATTGCAAAAATCTCAAAAATTAAAAAAAGAGGAATTTTTTAAAAAATACATAGTTTTAAGGCATTTTTGTACATAAAAAGTGATATATAAAAAAAAGTCCTTCCGAGTTCCTCGGACTTTTATAGTACAAAATGTGGAATGAACCTTCTAAAATCACATCCCAAGAGATTTATTGCGACTTTTTGCGACTTTGTGAGAACCAGTAGTTTGAAGTTGGACATTGGATATTGCCAGTATTAGTCCAAAACCAGAAATCGGGTTTAAAGTCAATCTAATTTTCACACTGACCAAAAATTGTCAGTGTTTACATAATGCAACATTCTAATTAACATAATACTGTCAATTTCATTTTTTTAATTCGCGGGGGAGGGGGGAGGGCTTAAGAGTTGAGGATATTTTTAAGTAGCTTTCATTACAAAAAGATACCTGTTGCAGCCGTTCGGAGAAAAGCGATTTCAAAAAATTTTGGTATATTTTCATCGATCATGACCCCCAGACCCCGAAACCACCCTCCGTGTAAATGTTGATATATATATATATATATATATATAAACCCTGTAGGATTGGTACGTTGAATATTTCTGGTTCTATGTTTTGTTTTGGTCCTTGTGACGTCGCTGTCCTATGTACTGTATAACAGTCTATAAATTAAATGAAATTAATTTGTATCAATTTAATTTACTATTATTGATTTATTTCAATTTATTTTGCTTTGTAATGATATACGCTTACATAGTTTATGGTATATGCATTTATAAGTTAGTAGAGATGTTGTATTTTGTTGTTATACCCCCCCCCCCCATATTAGTAATGATACATTAATTTTATTAAGTGTTTAATATAAACAAACTTTTATATTATTAATAAAGTTACTTATTCGAAATTATTATTAATTTACTTAATTTTAAATGTAAATATTAAAAAATAAAAATAATTATAACCAATTATAGCGCATTATATTATAATGTTAATTGATTATTATCAATATTCTGATGCACTGTTTTAGAATGATATATTTGTGCAGTCTCAGTGCCATTTTATGTTAAATTATTTGCAATTAAAAAAAAATGCATTTTTTCTACTGTTATTTGGTATACTGTTATAGATGGCAGCACTAAACACTATTACATCTGATTTTAGTCCTGAACTTAATCATATATTGACTATCTTAAATTTATTTTTTTGTAGTTCCACTAGACGGCAGCATGAAATAATTATTTATTTTGTTCTAATATTAAAAGGTTGCCATGGACTCTTAAATTACTCTTATATTAGTTATTATCTCTTAATTATTAATTGTTTAACTTTAAACTACTGTATAGTAATCTATAAATTAAATTAAAATAATTTGCATCACTTTAATTTACTATTATTGATTTATTTCAATTTATTTTGCTTTATAATGATATACGCTTACACAGTTTATGATATATGTATTTATAAGTTTGTAGAGATGTTGTATTTTGTTGGTATATTCCCCCCCCCCCCAAATTAGTAATGATACATTAATTTTCTTAAGTGATTAATATAAACAAACTTTTATATTATTAATAAAGTTACTTATTCGAAATTATCATTAATTTACTTAATTTTAAATGTAAATATTAAAACATAAAAATAATTATAACCAATTATATCGCATTATATTAAAAATAGATGGTACCCGTCAAGATTTGACGGTAAATAACTTGGATGTTTCATTAAAAAAATTCTTGAATTTTTAATGAATTTATTTTAAATTAATTATTGAAATTGTTACGAATTTCTATATTGCATAAGTGATTCCTATTTCTTTAAAGCGATGGAGGGTACAGTCAGCCAAACCTATTCAATGAAGTCACGGAATTTTAACATTATAATCTACAACCAATTATACTTCTTTTTACCAGAAATTTAACTAAAAATAGTGGGTAGAGCATTTATTTTTATTTACTATGGTCTCATTCTTTCGAAAACATAACAGTATTTATTTTTATTTATTTTTTTTATGATTTTTTAACTACGTGGCGTTTAAAAGCTGCCATAAATTTTATTTTTATCCGTCTCATTCTCTAAAAGCCCGAATTTGAAACTTGGTGCAGCATATAATTTTTATTACTTGAATTTTATTTTACATTTTTATACATTTTTTAAATATTAAACAATGGATATCAAGGTAATTTTTTAATAGTTCTTACATAAATATCTTTCTTTCTTTCCATTTTCTTTTTTTTAAAGCAAAGAAAGGCAAGCTTTTCTTTCTAACAGACACACATATATTCTTGATAATGCTCAGAAGATATAACAAAAATTGTAGATCAGCTCAATTTATTTAATTGATAATTACATTAAAAATATTTTAGCTTAAATATTTTAACTATAAAATTTATATTATTATTATTTTAAATATTGTTCAGCGTTAAATTTTATTTAATTATAAAGCATTCAAATAATAATAATAATAAAATGAAAATCATATAACTTCTCCTCCTAATAAAATATGTCATTATTGAAATAACTTATCGCGAAAAAAATTACAGAAATCATTTTGCCAGGCGTTGGGTTCGAACCTGCTATCCACTACAAAATATCGACGCTTTAAACTGCTGCATTAGACCGCTCAGCCACCGAGACTCACTCTCAATTTCTCAAAATTGAACAGGATTGATGCATGTGCAGATGTCCCGAAATGGGTGTACTTAAAATTTTACCTTTGCATTTTAATATGTATGATGATTTTACAGTTTTTGGAGGTTTTAAAAAACTGAAGAAGGATATATGTTATACACCACTTCCCAAATGTTTAGAGAATCAATGAAATTTGCATTAACGTAAAAAGTAATATGGTACAATTAAAATTCGTGAGATAGGTAATAAATAAAAGCAATTTTGCTGATATACACATATAAATTATGATCAAAGGTTTCAAATTATAAAATATACAGTAAATTATATAAAAATGTGCTGTCCCAAAAGTATAGACACAATACAACATTACATGTTTTCTTTTACATATTTGTTCACAAAATAAAATATTTTTATTTTCGTCTGCTTCTATAAATGCAGAACAATTTTTCCCTTTAATTGAAATATCATCTGCTGTATTTCAGCGTAATAATTTATTGAAATTGTGTGGAACCAAATGAGTTCAATGTATCATTTTGTTTGTGATTCGGAAAAGACATATCCTGCATATTATGATAAAAATGCCACGTTCTAAAGAAATTTCTAAACATGAAATTATTAAGATTTTACATTTAAAAGCGCAAGGACAAAATCCTGTACAAATATGGAGAAGAATAAAGAGATCCTTGAGCGGTATTTATAGAGTTTTGAGCTCAGGTGGAACATGGAATACTAGAAAGCGGCTCGGAAGACCAAAGAAAACAATGTTACGTGATGATAGAATGTTATTAAAAATGGCTTCAGTTGATAATTTATCTGTGCGTGAAATTGCATCAAATACCAGAAATTCAAAAAGTACTGTACACAGAAGAATTAAAGCTTCAAAAAATATTGTTTACTGGAGAATGAAAGCAAAACCTTGCTTAAAACAGAGACATAAAGATGCGCGTCTAAAGTGGGCTAGAAAGCATACGTCATACAGTGAAAAATGGATTTCTGTCATCTTCAGTGATGAAAAGAAATGGAATTTAGACGGCCCTGATGGTCATAAATTTTACTGGCATGACCTAAGAAAAGAACCCAAGAACTGTTTCAGCAGGCAATAAGGCGGAGGATCCATAATGACCTGGGGAGGATTTTCTTTCAACGGCCAAACATTTCTAGGATTTATGGACAGAAAAATGAAATCAGATGATTATCAGGATATTTTACGTACCAATTTACTGTCAATTATGGATTTGCTAGCAGGACCGGACTGTGTTTTCCAACAAGACGGGGCATCCATCAATACCTCCACATCATCGAAAACATGGTTTAGGCAAAACAATATCACACTATTACACTGGCCAGCACTTAGTCCAGATTTGAACCCCATGGAGAACATATGGGGGATCTTATCTCGTAAAATATATAAAAATGGAAAGCAATATACATGTGTAAATCACTTTAAAATTGCAATTGACAAATTGTGGTATGAAATACCTCCTTCTGTAATGCAATGCTTAGTTAATTCTATGGAACAACGTGTATTTGATGTTATAAAGCGTCGTGGCAATACAATTAAATATTAAAAGTAAGTTTTTAGTTATATTTATAAATGTAAAACCAAAAAAAATTACAATTGTCTATACTTTTGGGACAGCACATTTTTATATAATTTAATGTATATTTTATCAATGCAAAAACCCTTGACGGGTTAAAAGTTTCTGACGCAGCACTTTACCTTATGCTCTAAGAATTTTAAATATGGAACTTAAAAATACTGATATCAAATTTTGAGTGACGTTATGCTATTTCTTAAAAAATATATTTGTATTTATTTCACCATTTTATTTTTGTTTTATTTATAATCGCATGTGCAAAAGTTATGTTCAGCATGAAAAGCTGCATAAAATTTTATTCGCTGTTGCTTTATAATTTACATCTCACATAAATTCAAAATATGTGTTTTAAAAGATATGATATAAAATTTAAGTGACGCCTTGATGTGACTTTAAAAGGTTTGTTTTTTTAAATTCAATTTAAATTATTTTTGACTTGGTTAAAATATTTTTTTTTACATCTACACAATACTTTTAATTTTCCAATTCACTGTTAAATATATCCCTTTCATTGAATCTATACTATGCATTGAAATGTATTTATTTCAATAAATTGATTTATATTTTGTGTCACGCTATTCAAAATTGTGTCATGGACACAATGACGCAAAGAAACCATTTACATAAATCTTACTCACAATTTTGAATAGCGTGACACAAAAGATAAATCAATTTATTGAAATAAATACATTTCAATGCATAGTATAGATTCAATGAAAGTGATATATTTAACAGTGAATTGGAAAATTAAAAGTATTGTGTAGATGTAAAAAAAAATATTTTAACCAAGTCAAAAATAATTTAAATTGAATTTAAAAAAACAAACCTTTTAAAGTCACATCAAGGCGTCACTTAAATTTTATATCATATCTTTTAAAACACATATTTTGAATTTATGTGAGATGTAAATTATAAAGCAACAGCGAATAAAATTTTATGCAGCTTTTCATGCTGAACATAACTTTTGCACATGCGATTATAAATAAAACAAAAATAAAATGGTGAAATAAATACAAATATATTTTTTAAGAAATAGCATAACGTCACTCAAAATTTGATATCAGTATTTTTAAGTTCCATATTTAAAATTCTTAGAGCATAAGATAAAGTGCTGCGTCAGAAACTTTTAACCCGTCAAGGGTTTTTGCATTGATATCATTACTTTTTTGAGGTTAGTGATAAAATGATTAAAAAAAAGATACTTATGGAATTTAATGCAGATTTAATTTTTACTATATTATTACAATTTTCCTTATAGCAGTTTGTATATAAAAACAACTGGGTAAGTATAATCGCAGATCGCACAGAGGGTTTCATTTGATATTCCTTTAAAAACACTTTATCCTTAAATTAATAAATCCAAAATGTTAATTTATAATTATTAAATCCTTACATAGATGTAGCATCAATAGTTCCAATTTTCATGGGGCAGGGAACGCACTCTTTTAAACAAACCACCTTCCAATTGAAGTCATCAAAAACCAAGTTGAATAAGCCAGAGCCCGTTGTGTTGTTTGACAAACAGCAGTCTCATGTCCCCTCCTTTCCCCCTTTTTCAAAATTTTTCAGACCAGTACCTAAGAATGGAACCGAAATAATTTTTTCTCTTCAGAAATTACGATAAAAAAATAGTATGCAGTACTCATAAATTTACTTTAATGCTATATAGGGTGATTATTAAGTTAATTATAACGTTTGGAATCTGTTGCATTGATGTTCGAAAGGTAGTTCCTGAGTTATGGAAGCTGGACCCATAAGGCGCCATAGAAGGGCGAAGCTCGCTAGTGTCTATCATAATTATATCTGCCATGTAGACTAATTGCGATATTTAATCAAAATAGCCCCCCCCCCCTCCTCATCCCCGGAAATATAACAAATACAAAATGTGTCTTTATAAACCTATCGTCAAATAGGTTTTTATTTCTTTTTCCCTAAAAAAAACATGATTTTTATATCCGTAACGTAAATAGCGGACGAAGCCCGCTATTTCCTATCATAATATATATTTTTAATAATTTTATATAGTCTCTAATAAAAATCAGACTTAAAATAGTCTAGTTCCATGAGTACTTGTAGTGTCAGTTACATGCTACGATTTTTAGATACCAGTATTTTAGAACGGGAAAATGTGACTTATTTTATCGGAGATATCTCATTAATTGAATAAGGTGAAGCAAACTTTTTGAAAAAAAGGTGGCCAACAAGCATGGCAGTTATCAGCTATGTGACTTTGTGCTAAAGTCCATTAATTTGATCTGCTTTAAAAAGATTACGGAAGATTGAATTATAGTAGAACCTGGATTAACCGAGCTTCGATTAATCGAGGTTTCTGTTAACCGAGCCGATAACAAAGTCTGATTTTTTTTTCCTTTTGAATGAGCCTTAAAAATAACCACACTCTTTAGCTCACTGTCCGTGCTATACAGGCCCTTCTGCCCCCAAAAGCCCTCAACTCCAAAGAAACATTGGACCCTGAGAAGTCAATAGCGAACAATGCTTTGTTTCCAGTGGCTGTGTGAACTTTCGTAAATTTTTCAATTTGCATTTTAAAATTTACTACTGGTAGTTGATTTTCTTTTTAAATTTGTTAAGCTGTGAAACAGAACTTTACATATATTTACTTTTATTATTTAAAAAACGTTCTATATATTTTTTTTAAAGAGATGTTAAATTCGCAAGCACGGCGAGTTTTTACACACAGTTTCTATTAACCGAGATTTCCGATTCCGATTTACTAACAGTCCCAATTAGTTCGGATAATCGAGGCTGCTCTGTATAATTAAAAAATCAATGGCGATCTTACTGTAAACGGGTTTCCCTTTTACTGAGGGATTTCAAAACCGAATCAGCTGATGTTAGTTGCTGTTTCCCTGCTTGATTAAATAAGATTAGTTAAACATTTGAAAATTACCAAATATAAAAGGAACTAAGTCAACAGAGTCTTTGCTTTATGGCATTTTTTAACAACGCTATAAGAAAATGATTTTAAATAAGAGATTTTAAATGTAACGTTTTAAATCTGACATAATTTTCACCAAACTTTCCTTTCTCTTTGTAACATTCAACTGAAAATATTTTTATTATTAGAAAGATAATATTATTATTTGCGCTACCTTAAAATTAGCAACTATAGTTAAAAATATCATCTCGAAATTTGAAATAAATCTATCATATAAATATATTTTTTAATTTACACTGTTTTGCAATGTGTTTTGTAAACTGTTTTGGCCACTTTGGCCAATATGACGTAATTTCCTCCATTTACGACTTTTAACACATATCAATGAATTTATTATTTAAAACTTTTTCTTTTTCTTTTAATATTCACGTGTAAATATAATTTTTATGACGTAATTTTCAATGTTTTCCTTCTTTTAATGCGTAATCATTTAATTCTAATTTGAAAATAATTGATTATTTTATAATTTTCTTTCATTTTAAGTAAGCATGTGTAAAAACAATTTTTATGACGTAATGTTTAATATTTTCCTGCTTTTAACACGTTATCATTTAATTCTAATTTAACCCTTTGAGCTCCGGGTTATTAAAATTTTAAAAATATGTTAGAAAAACACTTAAAATGTGATTAGGGGACTGTCTGAAATTGAACCATGTTATTAAAAAAAATTTTAAATACCCCCTTTAGGCTGGGGGACGTGGGAAGTTTTTCCACCATCAGAGCTCTAGAGCATTCATTTCAACACGCAAATACAAGAAATGACACCTCAAAGTTATTCTAAAATTACTATAATTGCTGAAATTTCAACATATTTTAAGCAGTTACATTGTTTAAACAAATTCTAAGACTATTAAAATATTTTAAAAATTTATTAAATGAGAAAATTCAAAATTTAAAATTTTTTAAATCATAATATAAAAATACAAACTAATCAAATTTATAGATGAAACAGATTTTAAAAATATTTAATTATTATTTAGAAATATTTAAAACATAATAAACTCGTCAATCTGCTAAATTAAACACAAATTTAAATTCCTTGGAATTAAATTATAAGCATCTAAATTTTGGTTCTGAAACACTGTCTGGTATGTAATTTTAGTGCTGCCATCTAGTGACAAAGCACATTGTTGTAGTCCTTAGAGCTCTGCTGGTAGAAAATTCTACCATTACTTATTTCTATCCACTGTAATTATTTAAATTTTCAGTTTAGTGATTTGCATGTAATTATTATTAAATGTTTGATGTGTCCAAGAGAAAAAAATGTTATCTCCTTTGAAAAATATTTCTTTATAATGCTTGAAAAATACAAAATTTCTAAACCTTCAAAATTGGAGTGTTTTTAAGGTCGCATTAAAAACCTACTAGATATTGGAAGCGACTCAAGAGTGAAAGGTTCCATTCTCTCATTGGTTGATCAGAAACCGGTCTTGGCTTGCTTCTCATGTATGATTTGGCGATGAAATGCAAGCACTTTGAGAAATATCGTACCTAGTTAATTCATGCTATTTTGGTGAGAGATTTGTGTGGACGAACTTGTCTAGTGGTTAACGCGCTTGTCTAGCAAGCTCAAGTACGCGGGTTCTATTCTCCCGGTTACTTTTATATTTTTTATTTGTGTTTTGTTTCGATATTTATTAAGTTGGTTAATAAAGATTTATCGACTTTTATTATCCGTTCATTCCCAACAATTTTTTTAATTGTCAATTAAATAATTAAATAAAATTTTGATTAAATTAAATTTTAATTGTTATTAAATAAAATAAAATTTAGTTTTAAATAAAACTGAAATTTAATTTTTATAGAATAAAATTTAGTTTTAAATAAATTTCAAAATTCATATAAGCTATTTTTTTATGAATTAAAGTGAACATTTATTGTAATTAAATAATAATATCTCCTAAACTTACATACATTATTTTTTTTCCCTTATAACTTTAGTATCAGATAAATATTAAATTAGCAAAATTAATTTTTCAAAGTTTTCTTTTAAAATTAATTAGTATTTTTCATACAGAAAAACTTTATTCATTTATTATCAAATGCTTTGTAATTTTTTATTACGTATAAAATAATGTTAATGAAATTAATTTTTAAACTCATATTACTTATAAGCTATTTATTTCAATTTCTTAAAATGAATATTTTTGAAAATATAATGTTATTTCTTACACTTATATAAATATTTTTATTTTTATCTTATATTATTTAACAATATATCTGAATACATAACTATATTCAGTTTATTTTATTTGAAAGTAAAATTTTATTAATTTATGAATTCATATTAATAATATTATTAACTTAGCAAGTAATTAATTATTTAAACCAATTTGTAATTGTTAATTGTTAAATACTTTTTATTAAAATTTCCTAAAAAAAATTTAATTGTTATTATTAAAAAATTCTAATAAACTACTTTTCAAAACAATATATATATTATATATATATTATTTGAAAACTCAGTCAAAAACATAAATTATTTTTATTAAAAAATTATTATAAATTTCCCCTTCGCTATTACCACCCTAAATATTTGAAAACTAAATTAAAGCTATAAGTCCAAGTAATCATTAACTAGAAATATTTAATGCGACAAAATACATTATAAAAACTTCTTATAGTTTTTGGTAGTTATTGCTCAGAAATTATTGTTTTGGGTTCCAACTTTTTTTTCTTCTTTTGGGTGTGTGAAAAAAAAAAAAAAA
The DNA here is from genome assembly GCA_963932465.1 of Maratus speciosus. Taxonomy (NCBI): domain Eukaryota; kingdom Metazoa; phylum Arthropoda; class Arachnida; order Araneae; family Salticidae; genus Maratus; species Maratus speciosus. The sequence continues at coordinate 167,908,515 of OZ010787.1, read as the reverse complement.
AAAAAAAAATCTGCCATTATTATTTAATTTATTTTTTCATTATATTTCACTACAAGTGTGAGCTATGATTTATTTTAGCTTGACCTTTTTCATTCACTATCTACGAAACACTTTATTTTTAGATTTTTCTTTTTTTTGCCCTATTTGTTATTTTGCAGCAATAATAAATAGATATTAATATTGCAAATTACTATAAGGGCAAAGTAGAATTTAGATGATCTAAATCCCTTTCTGACAATTTTGATTATTTGAATACTAGTTTGGCCATTTAATTATTTATATTTACGCATACAAACTGCGATGAAAAAAAAATGCATACAATTTGACTGAGTATTTTTATTAATTGTTTTTTATATATTTATTATTTTTTTAAAACACATCAGCTATCAAGGAAGGGGAGGGGGAGTGCTTGAGTTTACTGTTCTTTGCACAGATAACTACAGTCAAAACACATAGGTAATTAAATGCAGTTGCGTAGCCAGGATATTATTTCGGGGGGGGGGGGGGGGGGGGCGTCTAATCCCCTAAGCTTCTCTCCTCCTGATCCAAAGCTATAAATTAAAAACTATTAATTTTACTTTTCGCATAAATATCAATTTTATACTTTTAAAATATGGGATATGTTTTTTAAGTCTAATTTACATACACCTGTATATACAAAAGGAATAATGTGTAATGTGCAATTTAAAAATAATAAGTCTAAAATATTTAAATTGATTACTTTCTTAAAAGAAAGTCAGTTCTATCAATTTTTTGCAGGGAAAAAAAGATATTTTTAAAAATACCATATCATTGTTTTCCGTGAATCACTTTATATGAAAAATAAATTTAAATTCCTTACATGTCGGAAACAAAATTTAATATGATTGCAACATAATACTTGAAATAATCTCAAGTGACACTTGGCGATTTGTTTTGGTGGTGAAATGAGATGTGCCCTCTGATTTGTTAGGAAGAAATGTCTACCACTGCTCAATAATCAGGTCTTGTAACCTTGAGAAGTAAATCACGGGATTCTTGTTTCTTCTCAACCAATGGGAGAATGGAACCTTTCACCCTTGAGTCTCTTCCCTAGATATTTGCAGAGAATAGTGCTGCCATCTAGATTTTAAGAAGACAAGTAAAATCTACAAAACCCAGTTTTTGCAATTAAAATGGAGACTTTTTGAAGGAAATTAAAAGATTTTGATTTTATGTAGATGAAAATTCACCCGGCAGAGCTCAAAGGGTTAAAAGGATTTTTTTCTGTTTATAATAGTCACGTGTGAATAAATTTTTAATTTAAAGGATATATTATATTTATAAATAAAACATATCAACTAAATTATTTATTATAAAAGAATTATTACATCACAATAGCTTTTATGCAAGGAAAATAATAATTATAATAATAATAATATTATGGATGTCAGTGATTATATATTGATTGACCGTCATAATAATAAAAAATGATATTATAAAAAGAAGAGCTAAAATGAATTATTTTTTTACGTTTCTGATCGTGTGATTTATATTCAAATAATAATTATTAATGTATATTTTTTGTAAAGTGATTGAAATTAAACATATTTATAAAATTTATGGTAATATTTTTATTGTTGAAAAATTGCCAAGAAATAATCATCATCAAATTGGCGTCATTATAATTGTAATTTTATTTAACTTAATAGCAATTAAAAAAATTACAAAGGAACTGAGAATAATGGTCAACTAGCAGACTTTAAAAAAAAAAAAAACATTCACATGTGAAAACACGTACCACGGAGTATCGAACTGCCTATCTTAAGGTCAGTAAACGATGGCCCTTAGCCACTCAGCCAGTGGGAAGACAAAATTTTTCTCCCCAAAAGTGGTTAAAAAGAAAGCATGTGTATGAATACAGTGTCATGCATTTTCGGTGAAATTTCCATAGAATGGCGAAGAAATATAGTCCGATTTTTCATGCGCATTATAAAACGAACAAGAGTCTTGCTGGAAACAAGTAAATTGTTATTTGGTTCATCTGAAACATATTTATTTGGTTTTTAAAAAATTGCCCGTGTCATTTTCGAGAGAAAAAAAAATCGAATTATTTAACGAACGAGAGTTTTCCCAGAAAAAAGAAAAGTGTAATTCACCTCGCCTTAATCACATTTATATTAGGTATCAATTTAAAAATAATCGTTAGAACCGTTTTCGAGATTTTCAAATTAGGAACTTCCTCGATATTATACCAACGTTTTCACTTTAAAAATGGCTATTTAGATCTCAAAATATACTGCACGTAGAAATGCAAAAATTTCAGTATACGATTAGACTGCAGATATAAGACTGTTCCAGAAAATTCAGAACAATAAGACATATATCTGCTGAGTTATTAAAAGGCGGCTTTTCGCGTTTTCTTTGATGTCGAGTTAGCTGTATATATGAGTTCCGCCATCTACGAATTCTATGATACGATACGATACGATTTTAACGATACGATACGATACGATTTTAGGCTTAAGGCTGCGTCACTCGAAATACTACCGTCTTCCATGATAATTTCAAACCTTTGATCATAATTTATATGTGTATATCAGAAAAACTGCTTTTATTTATTACCTATCCCACGAATTTTAATTGTACCTTATTACTTTTATGTTAATGCAAATTTCATTCATACTCTAAACTTTTGGGACGCGGTGTACAACGTAGATTAAATAAGGCAGTTGTTCGACTTATAATACGGCATCGGAATGCTTAAGCCTAACATGGCCGAAATAAAATGGCTGATTTTAACGAAAGATTATCAGGATCCGGATGAGTTCACTCCGGAAGCGTTATACACTTTGCGCCACTATATATATGATGTTAATTGATTATTATCAATATTCTGATGCACTGTTTTAGAATGATATATTTGTGCAGTCTCAGTGCCATTTTAAGTTAAATTATTTGCAATTTTTAAAAAAATGCATTTTTTCTACTGTTATTTGGTATACTGTTATAGATGGCAGCACTAAACACTATTACATCTGATTTTAGTCCTGAACTTAATCATATATTGACTATCTTAAATTTAATTTCTTGTAGTTCCGCTAGACGGCAGCATTAAATAATTATTTATTTTGTTCTAATATTATAAGGTTGCCATGGACTCATAAATTACTCTTAAATTAGTTATTATCACTTAATCATTAATTGTTTAATTTTAAACTACTGTATAACAATCTATAAATTAAATTAAATTAATTCGCATCAATTTAATTTACTATTATTGATTTATTTCAATTTATTTTGCTTTATAATGATATACGCTTACACAGTTTATGATATATGTATTTATAAGTTTGTAGAGATGTTGTATTTTGTTGGTATATTACCCCCCCCCCCCTTCCAAATTACAGTAGCGCTCAAAAGTATTTTGACAAAGCTAATATTTCACTTAATTGAAAAAAATAATAAAATACAAAAATCAATCATTTATTTTATTTAACCATATTCAATGTTTTAATTTTAATAAATTAACAATAAATATTAATAATATTAATAAAATTATATATATACTACATATATATAGATATTTATAGAGATATATCCATATATATGTATATATTTATATCTGAAATTTGTCATGCTGTAACTCTCGAATTTTTTAACCGATTTGGATGAAATTTTTATTATGCATAGTACATACTAATGTCTTGACCAAGTTCGTTGGCCAGCTACATCCGCCATCTTACTTCAAAATGGCGGCCATTGGAATTTTTGAAAAAATTTTATGTTTTCTAACACTGTATACTTCTAGAAAATGTTACGTTTCACAAAATGCAAACTCTTATATATCATTTTAAACAAAATGTTAGAAACATTAAAAGATATTTTAAAAAGTCACACAGTGAAAGTTAACAACATAGGTCATTTTAGAGTGAAAGTTACGAAACCTAAAAATTTCCAAACGTGTTCACAAAATTCAAGTGGCCGCCATTTTGAAACAAGATGGCGGATGAAGCTGACCAACGATCTCGGTCGAGGGATTAGTATGTACTATGCATATGAAAAATTTCATCCAAATCGGTTAAAAGAAAGGAGGAAAGAGATTTCAAAAAATTTTGGTATATTTTCATCGATCATGACCCCCAGACCCCGAAACCACCCTCCGTTCAAAATTGACATATATATATATATATATATATATATATATATATATATATATAACCAATAATTAAACATAACCTATCACCATCAAAAACCGTATATATATATATATCCATATATCCATATATATATATCTGACCTTTGTCACACTGTAACTCTCGTATTTATGAACCGGTTTGGATGTAATTCGGTGTGTACATAGTACATACCAATGTCTCGACCGAGTTCGTTGGCCAGCTTCATCCGCCATTTTGTTTCAAAATGGCGGCCATTTAAAAATTTTTTTTTAATTTAAAATTTGAAATGTGGAAAATGGAAAATGGAAAAATATTTTTTTCTTATGTATTTTACCTTTATACAAAGATTCCGGAGCAGTTTTGATTCGTCTTTATCTTAAAAATGGCTGAGTTATAGCATTTTGAATTTCTAGCGTGGCTGACATTTTGAAACGTCCTGAATTTTGTCACGCGATAAAAGGCGTATTTATGAACCGATTTCGATGTAACTTCGTTTATACATAGTACATACCAATGTCTCGACTAAGTTCGTTGGCCATCTTCTTCCGCCATCTTGTTTAAAAATGGTGGCCATTCAAATTTTTAAGAAAAAATTAAATTTGAAATGTGGTACCAAATAATTGAAAATTGAAAAAATATTTTTTCTTATGTGTTTGACATTGATAAAAAGATTCGGGAGCAGTTTTTGTTTCGTCTATATCTTAAAAAATGGCTGAGTTATAGCATTTTGAATTTCTAGCGTGGCTGACATTTTGAAACATCCTGCTTTTTATCACGTGATAACGGGCATATTTATGAACCGATTTCGATGTATTTTGGTGTGTACATAGTACATACAAATATCTCGACGGAGTTCGTTGTCCAGCTTCATCCGCCATCTTGTTTCAAAATGGCGACCATTTAAAAAATTTAAAAAAAATTTTAATTTAAAATGAGATACCAAAAAATTGTAAAATGAAAAAGATTTTTTTTGTATGTGTTTGACCTTAATACAAAGATTCCGGAACAGTTAGGTAGCTTTCATTACAAAAAGCTACCTATTGCAGCCGTTCGGAGGAAAGCGATTTCAAAAAATTTTGGTATATTTTCATCGATCATGACCCCCAGACCCCGAAACCATTCTCCGTTCAAAATTTATATATATATATATATATAACGATATATATATATATAACGATATATATATATATATAAAACAATATATAACAATATATATGACATATGTCACACTTTAACTCTCGTAATTATGAACCGATTTCAATGTAATTCGGTGTGTACATAGTACATACCAATGTCTCGACCGATTTCGTTGGCCAGCTTCACCCGTCGTTTTGTTTCAAAATGGCGGCCATTTAAAATTTTTAAAAAAATTAAAATTTGAAATGTGGTACCAAAAAATTAAAAATGGAAAAATATATTTTTCTTATGTATTTCACCTTTATACAAAGATTCTGGAGCAGTTTTTGTTTCTTCTATATCTTAAAAAGTGGCTGAGTTATAGCATTTTGAATTTCTAGCGTGGCTGACATTTTGAAACGTCCTGAATTTTGTCACACGATAAAAGGCGTATTTATGAACCGATTTCGATGTAAATCAGTGTGTACGCAGTACATACCAATCTCTCGACCGAGTTCGTTGGCCAGCTTCATCCGCAATTTTGTTTCAAAATGGCGGCCATTTAAACTTTTTTGAAAAATTTAAAATTTGAAATGTGGTACCAAAAGATTGAAAATGGAAAAATGTTTTTTTCTTATGTATTTGACCTTTATACAAAGATTTCAGAGCAGTTTTTGTTTCGTCTATATCTTAAAAAAGTCCTTCCGGCCAGTGCCGGGAGGAAGAGGTAGCTTTCATATTCCTTATTTAAAAAAAACCAACTTATATTATTCAAACACACGAAGCTCAATTTAGTGGAAACCGAATATAGGAGATTCAATACTAATTTTTATCAATACTAAATCATTATGAATGAGAATTTCACGAAATTTGTCAACTTTATCCAAGCTGCTTTTATTTAAAGTAACTTATATTTCGCTGCAAATTCGGCGATTTCTTAAAGTGCCTGCCATTTTAAGACAACATGGTGGATAAGGCTAACCAGTGAACTTGGTCGAGACCTTAGTAATTGCTGTGCACATGCTCACTTACATCGGAATCGGTTGATATGTACAAGTGCTGTCGCAGGCAAAAAATCAGTTTTTTCAAAATGTCACCCACATTAGAAATTGAAACTGCTATATCTGAGCCATTTTTTAAGATAAAGACAAACAAAAAATGCTCCTGAATCCTTATATCAAGGTCAAATACTTAAGAAAGAAACCATTTTCAATTTCTAATTTTTTTTGCACCTCACTTTAAATATAATTTTTTTTTAATTTAATGACCGCCATTTTGAAACAAGATGGCTGATGAAGCTGACCAGCGAACTTGGTCGATATATTGATATATACTATCCACATGCCTTCTTACATCGAAATAGGCGAATACGTGTGTTATCGCGTGACAAATAAAAGATCGTTTCAAAATGTTAGCCATGCTAGAAAATCAAAGTGCTATAATTCAACCATCATTTTTAAGAAATAAACAAAAGAACAAATTTTCAGAAACAAAAACTGCTCCGGAATCTTTGTATCAAGGCCAAACAAATAAAAAAATCTTTTTCATTTTCCAGTTTTTAATACCAAATTTTAAATTTTAAATTTAATTTTTTTATTGGCAACACTTTTGAAACAAGATGGCGAATGAAGCTGGCCAACGAACTCGGTCGAGACATTTGTATGTACTATGTACAGACCAAGTTACATCCAAATCGGTTCATAAATACGCCTGTTATCGCGTGACAAAAATCAGGTCGTTTTAAAATGTCAGCCACAATAGAAATTCGAAATGCTATAACTCAGCCATTTTTTTAGATATAGACGAAACAAAAACTGTTCCGGAATCTTTGTATTAAGGTCAAACACATACAAAAATAAATATTTTTCATTTTTCAATTTTTTGGTATCTCATTTTAAATTTTAAATTTTTAAATTTTTTTAAATGGCCGCCATTTTGAAACAAGATGGTGGATGAAGCTGGCCAACGAACTCGGTCGAGATATTTGTATGTACTATGTACACACCAAGGTACATCCAAATCGGTTCATAAATACGCCTGTAATCAAGTGACAAAATTCCGGACGTTTCAAAATGTCAGCCACGCTAGAAATTCAAAATGCTATAACTCAGCCACTTTTTAAGATATAGACGAAACAAAAACTGTTCCCGAATCTTTTTATCAAGGTCAAACACATAAAAAAAAATATTTTTTCAATTTTCATTTTTTGGTACCACATTTCAAATTTAAATTTTTCTTAAAAATTTAAATGGCCGCCATTTTTAAACAAGATGGCGGATGAAGCTGGCCAACGAACTCGGTCGAGACATTGGTATGTACTATGTATAAACGAAGTTGCATCCAAATTGGTTCATAAATACGCCTTTTATCGCGAGACAAAATTCAGGACGTTTTAAAATATCAGCCACGCTAGAAATTCAGAATGCTATAACTGAGCCATTTTTTAAGATATAGACGAAACAAAAACTGCTCCGAAATCTTTGTTTAAAGGTCAAATACATAAGAAAAAAATATGTTTCCATTTTCAATTTTTTGGTACCACTTTTCAAATTTTAAATTTTTAAAAAAATTTTAAATGGCCGCCATTTTTAAACAAAATGGCGGATGACGCTGGCCAACGAACTCGGTTGAGACATTGGTATGTACTATGTACATACCGAATTACATCCAAATCGGTTCATAAATACGAAAGTTACAGTGTGACATAGGTCAGATATATATATATATATATATATATATATATATATAGATAGATAGATAGATAGATAGATATATATATATATATGTATATATGGATATATATATATATATATATATATATATATATCAATTTTGAACGGAGGGTGGTTTCGGGGTCTGGGGGTCATGATCGATGAAAATATACCAAAATTTTTTGAAATCGCTTTCCTCCGAACGGCTGCAATAGGTAGCTTTTTGTAATGAAAGCTACCTAAAATGGCTGAGTTGCAGCATTTTGAATTTCTAGCGTGGCTGACATTTTGAAACGTCCTGAAATTTGTCACGCAATAAAAGGCGTATTTATGAACCGATTTGGATGTAACTTCGTTTATACATAGTACATACAAATGTCTCGACCATGTTCGTTGGCCAGCTTCATCCGCCATCTTGTTTCAAAATGGCGGCCATTTAAAAAAATTAAAAAATTATAAAATTAAAATGAGATACCAAAAAATGTTTTAATGAAAAAGATTATTTTTGTATGTGTTTGACCTTAATACCAAGATTACGGTACAGTTTTTGTTTCGTCTATATCTATAAAAATGGCTGAGTAATAGCATTTTGAATTTCTGTTGTGGCTGACATTTTAAAACGACCTGATTTTTGTCACGCGATAACAGGCGTATTTATGAACCGATTTGGATGTAACTTGGTCTGTACATAGTACATACCAATGTCTCGACCGAGTTTGTTTGCCAGCTTCATTCGCCATCTTGTTTCAAAAGGGATGGCATTTTTTAAAAAATTAAATTTAAAATTTAAAATGAGGTATTAAAAAATTGGAAAATGAAAAAGATTTCTTTTATGTGTTTGGCCTTGATACATAGATTCCGGAGCAGTTTTTGTTTCTGAAAATTTGTTCTTTTGTTCATATCTTAAAAAATGGTTGAATTATAGCACTTTTAATTTCTAGCATGGCTAACATTTTGAAACGATCTTGTATTTGTCACGCGATAACACACATATTCGCCTATTTCGATGTAAGAAGGCATGTGGATAGTATACATCAATACCTCGACCAAGTTCGCTGGCCAGATTCATCAGCCACCTTGTTTCAAAATGGTGGCCATTAAATTAAAAAAATATATATATTTAAAGTGAGGTGCAAAAAAATTAGAAATTGAAAAAGGTTTCTTTTTTAAGTGTTTGACCTTGATATAAGGATTCAGGAGCATTTTTTGTTTGTCTTTACCTTACAATATGGCTCAGATATAGCAGTTTCAATTTCTATTATGTGTGACATTTTGAAAAATCTCATTTTTTGCATGCGACAGCACTCGTATATATTAACCGATTCCGATGTGAGTGAGCATGTGCACAGCAATTACTAAGGTCTCGACCAAGTTCACTGGTTAGCCTCATCCACCATGTTGTCTTAAAATGGCAGGCACTTTAAGAAATCGCCCTATATGGCAGCCAAATATAAGTTACTTTAAAGAAAAGCAGCTTCGATAAAGCTGACTAATTTCGCGAAATTCTCATTCATAATGATTTAGTATTGATAAAAATTAGTATTGAATCTCCTATATTCGGTTTCCCCTAAATTGAGCTTCGTGTGTTTGAATAATATTATTTGGATTTTTTAAAATAAGGAATATTAAAGCTATCTCTTCCTCCCGGCACTGGCCGGAAGGACTTTTTTGTTTTGTCTTTATCTTAAAAATTGGCTCAGATATATCAGTTTGAATTTCTAATGTGAGTGACTTTTGAAAAATCGGATTTTTTGCCTTTGACAGAACTGGTATATATCAACTGATTCCGATGTGAGTGATCATGTGCACAGGAATTACTAAGGTCTCGACCAAGTTCACTGGTTAGCCTCATCCACCACGTTGTATTAAAATGGCAGGTACTTCAAGATATCGCCGAATTTGGCAACCAAATATAAGTACCTTTAAATAAAAGCAGCTTGGATAAAGCTGACTAATTTCGCGAAATTCTCATTCATAATGATTTATTATTAAAAATTAGTATTGAATCTCCTATAGTCGATTTCCACTAAATTGAGCTTCGTGTGTTTCAATAATATAAGCTGGCTTTATAAAAATAAGGAATATGAAAGCTACCTCTTCCTCCCGGCACTGGGCGGAAGGACTTTTTATTATTTATATATATATTTTTATTTATTTTTACAATTTTTCCCTTGCTTTTTTCTTTTATATGAAAAATAATATTAAAATTTGACTTTATTTTAAAAAGTACATGTTTAACCTTCCGTCTACCAGACGGGTCCATTGGACCCGACAGCAATATTTAATGTAAATTTTTCTCATGAAAAATAGCATTCAAAGTTTCGCGATTACATGACTTTTCCTGCAATTGTCTCCTCTATGTATATGCAATTGCGATTAAAATTTTGTTCGAAATTTTTTACCTATTTTTAATTTGTTTCATTGTTTACCACGCGGGTCCATTGGACCCAACATTAAAACAAACGTAATATACTGTTGCTTTCTTTTTCTAGGGTTGCCATAAATCATGAGGAGGAACAGGGTTACCATAATTGGCTGTTTATCGCCCATTTGGCGATGGATTTTTAGCGCCAATCTCGCCAAATTTGGCGACTTTATAATGAAGTTTTGAGAACATTCTAGACTGATCTAGTAAACTTCGTGCTCTATATATAAAAGGTTACTTCTGGTTCAGAGAGTCATTTATCAACAGACACAGTTAGTGAGCGAATGGTGTCTATTGATGTTTTTGAGTCTTTTCATTGAAAATAGGACTTGATATTTGAAGACAAGTAATAAGTGTAGTTTGTACGTGCTTTGTTATTTTACAAATATTCATCATTTTCTTATTTCCTAACTTATTTTTTGTTAAAAACTGAATTGAAGATGAACAGAAAAAAAGTATTGACTCAAGAGGAAATTCAAAAAATTATGGAAAATCCGGACGATATAGAATTCGACACCGATGATGAAAATCTGTCGTCTGATGAAGGTGAAGTAGATTATGTTGAAATACATAATGAAATTTCTGATTCCTACTCAGAATCTGATAATGATTCCAATGAAGTAAATGTAGCAACCACAAGTACTTCAAATTCTACTTTTGTTTCCAAAAATAATTCACAGATCTGGTATAAGAATGAAGTTGCCAGACCACAAGGAAGACGTACTGAAATCAATATTTTACGTGAAAAATCTGGACCTTCAAGATTTGCAAATCGTGAAGTGGATTCCATATCATCCTCATTTCTTATCTATTTCCGAAAAAGACTTTTGGAAATTATAGTAAAATGGACAAACGCGGAAGGCAATAGAGTATTCGATAAAGAGTGGAAACCTATAGATATTATAGAACTTAAAAAATTCATCGGACTTTTATTACTTATTGGAGTATATAAATCGAAAAATGAAACAGTAAGCGAACTTTGGAGCATAAAAAATGGAAGACAAATATTTCGGGACATTATGAGTCGCAATAGATTCACAAGTATATTACGTGTCATAAGATTTGATGATGCTGCTGAGAGGCGTAAAAGAAGATCAACTGATAAATTAGAGCCAATAAGAGAATGCTTTGAATTGTGGAATAGCTATTTACAAGACCCTTATATTCCTAATTGGTCTATGACTGTCGATGAGCAATTAGTTTCTTTTCGTGGAAAATGTCCTTTCCGTCAGTATATGCCATCTAAACCTGGAAAGTATGGATTGAAGTTCTGGGTTATTTGTGACAGCGTAACATCGTATGCTTGGAAACTGGAACTATATACAGGCAAAAATGAAGTAAGAGAATCTCATCAGGGAGAAAATGTAGTTAAAAGATTGACGAAGGAAATTGAGAATTCTGGTCGTAATATTACATGTGATAACTTTTTTACGTCATATGCATTAGCAACACATCTTACTTCAAAAAAATTATCTCTTATTGGAACAATTCGAAAAAATAAACCTGAATTACCCGCTGTGTTCACAAATCCAAAACATCGTTCTGTATATTCTACTTTATTTGGGTTTCAAGAGAAGGCGACCATCATCTCTTACTGTCCCAGAAAAGGTAGAATTGTTACTTTGCTAAGCACAATGCATAACACTTATGATATTGACAACAGCTTAGAAAAAAAGCCACAAATAATCCTAGATTATAATAAAACCAAAGGCGGAGTAGATACGATGGACAAAATGGTAAGAGCATATAGTGTGAAACGCATGACACGTCGGTGGCCTTTGATTGTATTTTATAATATGATCGATATAAGTGCGATGAATGCATACATAATATGGTTGTCACTGAATGCTGAATGTGATCCGAAAATGAAAAAAAGGCGGAATTTCATTATTCAACTTGCAGAAGAATTAGTAGGTGAAGGAGGTATCGCCGTCTCAACATCTACTTCAGAACAACTTTACGCAAATAGTTTTGAACCGCCACGAAAAAAATCAAGATGTCATATTTGTCCCTCTAAAAAAGATCGAAAAACACGAACATTATGCAAGAAGTGTACGAAAAATGTTTGCGGAGAACATTCCGTCGTTATTTGTACTTCATGTACAGAATAATTTTATTATGATGAAAAACGTTTTGTAGTCATTATAATATACTATATATATTACTTTCTTACTGTATGTGTTACTTTCTTACTCTATTACTATATATATCACTTTTATATATTGTATAAGGTGCATTAATAACAAATATATTCATTGTAGATAAATGGGTGTTTTGTATATTTTGAAATCCTATATATTTTACATATGGGTCCAATGGACCCGAATGGTAGTTCTTGCATATACTTTTTTTTGGTAGTCTGAAGGTTAAAGTTCAGCTTATATATATATACACACACACACGCACACACACACATATATATATATAGTTATATATATATATTTATACATATATATACTAAATTTTACCAACATGCTTGTATTGGAAATTCAATCAACTGGAATCATTCAAAACATCATTCAATGTTTTAATTTTTTTGATTATTTGTAAAGTATATTTTATATACTTTCAAATAAATTTTATTAAATATATTTTTTAATTTTCCCGTATCGTCATATAAATCTATGGTAAATTTTTTTATTAACAGTATTTTTTTTCAGTTTATTATATGAATGTTAATTTAATTATATTAATTTGTATGCATATTTAAATTTTAATGAATTCTTTAATGTAAACACTTATTTATATGGATTTCCATATGGAATTATATGTACAGTCCACCCTTTGCGGCCATTCACTATTCCAGAGAAATATATTAACCTGAAACTCGATATTTGTGTAGAAATATAACACCACATTGAGTAGTCAATGGGCTCTCCTCATTTCAGACCCCCACTATCTCTATCTCTGATGTTCATTCTCTGATGTTACCCCCTTTCCTGTAGAAGGGGAGAGCTTCCTACACATTGTGTGAAGAAAACCAAAGGTTGTCTGTAATTTCTTTGAGAAAACATTAAGAAACATTAAGAAGCGGAAGCTTCAAATAAATTTGGAAATTAGATAGGTAATTATTTATTTAATATTATCAAAATAAAGTAACAAAGGCAGATTCTTCATTTTTTATTGAAATTTCAAAGGTTCTTTGCGTAATAGAGAGAAGCAAAAGAAGGGGGAAGGGAGGAATTTTTTAAAAGTAATCTAATTAATGAATTGTGTGGTTTTATTATTAATTCATAGTAAATAGACGTCGAAAACGTAAAAAATAGTAAAATATTTTTAGATTTTCCTTGGTATATAGAGGCAAATGGAAAAGGGGGAGATTTCACGTGTATGTGTGTAGGGGGGATGGCAAAATTTAGTTGATTGATTATTTATGTATTTTACTGATTGCTCATATTATTTATTGTTACTTTGCAATAACATTAAAAAGAGAAAAAAATAAGATTTTAACCTGTATTTTCAGGGAGGATGGGAGGGGGAGGTGTTAAAGTTTCAGGGAAGACTGAATTAGATGATTTGTCTTTAAAAAAGTGAAAATATTAACCATAATGAAAAGTTGAAAATTCTCATTCCTGTAAAAGAAATCCTGTAAAAAAAGAAAATTAATATCATTTAGAATGTTATAAAATTTAAAATGAATAAAAAAAAAAACCACTAGGAAACCCAGAAATGATTTCTGCCACTTAACACTAGAACGCCGGACGGTGTCATTTCGACACAAAAGCAAGTAAATTATTTTCCAAAGCCTTTAAATTTTGATGGATGCTTTTTATTTCTCTTGACTTTTATTAAGTATGTAGGAAGATGTGACACTGAAAGTTTTGGGGAATTAGCTTTATTCAAACTTAGTATACAGATACATTTACCTATAACGCCGGCTGGTGTCAATTGGACACAGCATTAATTTCAATTTCCTTATTAATTTTAAATTTCGTTCTTCTGTGCGATTGTTCCATTGTGTAGAGCAGAGGATCCTGAGTTGGCTTTTGAAACCTGGTAATCACGTGATCTGTTTCGGCTCCATCAACACCTGCCGCTACGATTTCATTTCTCACAAAGATACTGCATGGGCGGTTGCTTGTGAGTTATGATTAGTAGAATTTTTGTGAGGTTTTCTTTTGATCTTGTTACTTTCTATGAATAAAACTTAAAATGTCTCGTAAGAGAGGGCTTACTGCGAAAGAAATAACCGCACTTCGAAGAGATTTGTTAGATAATGAATCAAAAGGTGGTGACTTATCCGACATGCATGATGAATCTGATAATGAAGATTTTACTCCCTTTGTACCATCTGGATCGGAAAGCGATGAGGATATTGAAATTGTTCATTCTCAAAATCAGGATGAATTTGTGGCTCGCGATGGCTCACAGTTGAAAGAATGTGGTTATGGAAGTGCAACTGCTAGATTAGCAAACCAAAATATTTTGCGAGAAAATAGTGGTCCAACTAGTTATACAAAAAGAAACGTGAATAATGACAGTGTTTTGAGTGCTTAGTTGCTTTTTATAGGCAGAACAGTTTTAGAGCATATAATAAATTGCACAAACACAGAAGCTTGTCGAGTATTAGAAAATGATGTTTGGTCTTCATCAAAACAGGAACTTTTTGCTCATATTTCTATTTTGTATGCACGAGGAGTTTCAGGATCTAGTAATCTGGAACTTCCATCATGGTCTACTGCATGGGGAATAGATTTTTGCAAAGAAACCATGTCCAGAGACACACTTTGTGAAATATCAAGATTTTTGAGATTTGATATCAAATCAATGCTTCGTAATCGAACAAAACAGGATAAATTCGCACTGATTTCGGAAGTATGGAATCGTTTTATTGAAAATGCATAAGCTGTTACTAGCCAGGCCAGAACAAAACAATTGATGAACAGTTATTTCCAAGTAAGACTCGCTGTCCATTTACTCAGATTATAGCATCAAAAGCTGATAAATACGGACAAAAATTTTGGATAGCTGCAGATTTAGAAAGAAGTATATTTTGAACGCATTTCCCTACCTAGGAAAAAAATGAACAACGAGATCAAAGCCAGAGAATTTCGGAGTATGTGGTTTAAAAAACTAATAGAACCCTTTAAAAACATGGGAAGAAATGTCACAGTTGACAATTTTTTTTTTTACTTCTCTTGAGTTGGCTAAGAAACTAAAGGAAAGACGGACGAGTTTAGTTGGCATGGTGAATAAAGCCAGACGAGAAATTTCCGATTGTATAAAATCCGGAAAAGAGCCGTTATATTCAACAAAAATATTGAAAAATGAAGAATTGGGTTCAACACTTAACAAATTCAAGTTTACCAGTGTAAAAAGAAAAAAAAGTGATAATCCTAAGTTCTATGCATTCAAGCATTGCAATTGCTAACAATTCTAAGAAAACACCTAAAACCATCAGTTTTTATAATGAAACGAAATGTGGCGTAGATATTGTTTATCAAATGTCAAGGCAATATTCAGTCAAAGCAGGTTCAAGAAGATGGCCAATTCATACATTCTACAATATTTTAGACTTTGCTGCCATAAACGCTTGTATTATTTTCAAACGTGTAACGGGAGAAAAATTATCAAGGGGTACTTTTATCCAAACATTAGCTGAAGAATTGCGAGCAGAATATATTGAAAAATTCTCTAAAAAAAGCAGGAGCGATGAAGATGAACTGCGGACTAAAAATCCCTCTAAGCGTAGGAAATGTAAGGTTGCAAAATGTCATGGAAATGTGACAAATAAAACATGTTCTTTTTGCTAAAGAATGACATTTGACAAATGCACAAAATATGTCAGCTATAAATGTATTGACTGTAAATAATGTAAGTAGTTGAAATTCCCCATATCTCCTATTTATGTGAGCAAATTTCTGCCTTAGCACTGAGGACGGTATGCAATGTGCTACCGAAACCGGTATGCTCAAAATTTAAAATTACTGGTGCTTTTTACGTTGATATTTTTGCATTTCTATTATATTGCACCAAGCTCTATCTTAATAATTAATGTAAGTAGTTATTTCTTTTGTTTATATTTTCATATCATCTTGCAAAAATATTCTTATTTTACAGATATAATATTATTTCTGTTTACCATATTATTTTCGTATCATCTTGAAAAATTATTATTATTTTACAGATATAATATTATTTGTGTCAGCATACATATTTTCATATCATCTTGCAAAATAATTCTTATTTTACAGATATAGTATTTATGTGTACCATATATAATTTCATAAAATCTTGAAAATTATTCTTATTTTACCGATATAATATTATTTGTGTATACGATACTTATAAAAAGAATAATAAAATGCACATTTTCTTTGAATTTTTCGCTTAATATCAACCCGTGTCAAAATGACACCTGGCCGGCGTTTCAGGGGGTAGCAAGATTTCCGGCGTTCTAGTGTAAATCGCGATTTGGGACCACTGTGCGCCGTCTGAGAAAAGAGTAGTTTCGGCCATGGACACACAGACGCGCGCACACACACACAGACGTCTACCAACATTAATAGTATAGATAAGCGGTTCCCAACCTTTATTGGTATGCGACCTACCTTTAAGTAAAAAAAAATTCGCGACCCATCTAATACGAGGATGTGCCTAATATTAGTATGGAAATAGTTGTATGACATCTATAAGCTATCCTATCCTACGAAAAAGGCAAATTTTCGAACGAATGCACTATCAACAACAACAATAAAAATTGGTAATCCCAATATGTGTAAGTGGAATAATATTTAAAAGAACACACATATTTCAAAGATAATGAAAAATACGTTTAATAAATATCAAAACACAACTTTAAAATGAGCACTGTTTTTCGGCATTTTTGACACTGTCATACAAAGTGGCACTGTCGTGGGCATCTATTACCAGGATTAAAACTGGTTAATTTTAACCTTAAGTCACCTTTTACACGCAGTTTGTTTCTGAACTTGTTTTTAAAAAACAGCAAAGTAGGAAAAGTATGTTCATAGAAGTATGTCGTGTCAAACCCCATGAAGGACTTCAAAACTGATTTAGATATTTCTGGATACTCTGGTAGTACATTCATCCAGAAGGAATTTAAGAATTTTACCTTGGAATATTATTTATTTTTGAAATTGTTATATATTTTAAACAGATGAAATAAAAGGTATATTTTGGAGGGCAAACTTCGATTGTTCCGCGACCCAACAAAACACCTGCCGCCACCCATAGGTTGGGAACCGGTGGTATAGATTAACAGTATTGATTATCATTATCATTATTATTTCAATTATTAAATATAAAAATATTTATCATTAAACAATAATGTCTCATATTTTCATGAAAAACTACAATCTTACCAGAGAAGTGCAAGAAGTGTTACGTGCCGATTTTGACGAGAGCGGTATCCTTGGAAAGATCTCCTCACGGGGAGTAAAAAACTCAATGGAACTGCACGTCGCAAATCAGCCATTTTCGAGATATCCGACAATGTATGTCACACAATTTGTTTATTTATTACAATGTATTTATGCTGTTACATTTATCATATCGTTAAATTTATAATTTTTGCTGTTAAAAGGCTTCTTGTTAACTTAACTATGTTACTTATGTTTAAAAATTAAATATGCAAAAAAAAAAAAAAAAAGAAAAAAACTCGGAAAAAAATGAAGAGAAATTAATGGCTGTAAATGCAGGGATGCTACGGGCGTCTATTTTTATATTCTATTCGCACCACTATTTTTGAAAAAAAAAATTGTAGTGCATTTCACTTGCACATGATTTCAAAGTACATGTGAAAGATTTTTATTTGAGAAAGTGGTGCGAGATGAATTAAACAATAGTCTTCAATGGTAGCCTTGTAAATACCGGGTGATTATAATTAAAGTTACGATTTCAAAAGTCGATAATTTTAAAACTACTGGCTAGAATGACTTGATATTTTAGCAGAACAATCGTGAGGCAATGGAATTTTGTTTGACGAATGAAATAATAGTTCCAAAATGTGCCGATAGATGGCACTGTCGGGTGTAATAACAGTGGAAAGACCAAAAATGTATTCGTTAAACACAGGAATGTCGTTAGCCAAAAGGAAAAAATAGAGTTCAGGTATTTACTAAAAATTTATAAGCGAAAAGACAAGAATACGTGTTTGCAGCGACAACAGCGATAATGACAAAAAAAAAGCTTCATGGAACAAACGCCTTACTAATGATTAAGGCATAAGTTGTTCGATTTGCCCTCCACCTTGTTCCGCTACTAATTGGAAGCGCAAAACGGCATGCTCCACAACAGATCGGAGGGTATCTGTACTGATGCTATTGGTGTGTTGTGTGATGCTTGTCTTCAAGTCGGCGAGATTCTGAATTCGCCCGCTGTAAACAACATTCTTCAGGTACCCTCAAAGCCAGAAATCACACAGGTTTAAGTCGGGGGGAAACGTTGCGGTCACGTTGTTGGAAAGTGCCGGCTTATCATCCTATCCTCTGGTAGCTGCTTCAACGGAGTAGCAATGTGCGGAGGAGTGCCATCTTGCATGAATATTGTGCGATCCACACACTGACGCTGCTTAAGTGCCGGAAGGACATGGTTACGCAAAAGTGCTTCATACCGCTTGCCAGTAACAGTGCTGGTGTGATCTCCTCGAAGAAGAACGGACCGACGATAAATGCTGCCGATATTCCGCACCACACAGTGACCTTTTCAGACTGAAGAGTTAATGGCTGTAGCTGGGACGGATTCTCTGTCTCCCATATCCTGCAATTTTTTGTATTTACAGAACCATGCAAATGAAAGTCGGCTTCGTCAGACCACAGAATGTTCTACGGCCATCCGTTGTCTACTTCCGTCCGGGCAAGAAGTCGTAGTGCAAAAGACTTATTTGCTTCCAGGTCAGCAGGTAGCAACTCCTGCACATAAGTTATCTTGTACGGATCACAGAGCAAGATGTTCCGTAGGACATTACGCACGATGCTGTTCTGCATATCCAGCATTCGGCCAATTTCCCGTGCAAGCTAATTCCAGCATCACTGTTAGTCTGTTCTTATAATGTCGTAGCCACATCTTCCACTGCCGCAGCCGAAAGCTTCCTTCCTCTACCCCTTTTAACGTCAAATGAACCGGTCTCTTCGAATTTAGAAATCATTTTTCGCAAACCATTTGTGGTTATTGGACCCCCTTTTATGGATTTTAATGTCCGAAACTTCCTAATAGCTGTAAGTGCACAGTCATCGTTCTTATAAAACAGCTTCAAGAGCAGAGCGCGATCCTTCTTAATCAGAGTCATGATGAAGCATTCAGGCAAAGAGCTGGTACTGTGCATTTTTATGGTAGCTATTTCTGCGGTTCGCATCTCGCGTATTAGTAAATTACATATCTCCAGACAATATGAACTCTGACAGCGTCATCTATTGGCACATTTTGGAACTTTTTCTTCTCCAAACAAAATTTCATTTCCTCAAGATTGTTCTGCTAAAATATCAATACATTTTAACCAGTAGTTTTAAAATTATCGATTTTTGAAATCGTAACTTTAATTATAATCACCCGGTATTTACAAGGCTACCATTGAAGACTATATTTTAATTCGTTATTTCGCGTACTGTGTGTGTGTTTGTTGATGGTGGACATTTGTAGTGTTCACTGGTGGTTGTGGACTTCTGTATAAAAAGGGTGCAGGAAGCCATTTAACAGCAAAAATTGTAAATTGAACGACATAACTAATGTTACAGCATAGATACTATAATAAATATAAATAAAATAAAAATAATATAATATAAATAATAATATAAATAAAATCATCTACAGGTCTATGTTAAGAACTAGATACCATGCCGTCTGTTGGATGATAATTTCTGGAAGTGGGATTTCAGTTGCATTATGCGTCTTTTTAATGAATTAAATTTTAGTTTTATATGAGGCGTGTATATAAATCTGCAGATAAAATGCACGAATGTACAAAAATATTGGAGCGTTTTTCCTTTTATTGACGGAAATAGCTGAAGTTGAGCGTCCGACTGTGCTATGCATTTCATAACCAGATCATGAACAGGATGTTCAAAAGAATTCAAGTACATTTAAGGCTATGTACCGTAATTTTAGAAATCTGGTTTGTAAATGTGTTTTCCGTTTTCTAACTTGTCTACTTAGATATCATCTTTCGCCTCTTTAACCCTTTCAGGGGCACAAAAATTCTGTTCGTAAAATGATGAAATAATTGACGTGCACCAGAATTTACAAAAGAACTTTTCAGAAAATATAAACCTGTTTTTCTACACTTTCAATATAAAAGAAAAATTTTATTAAAATAATTCTTGATGCCATTTGTCAGTTTTCGAATTAAATTTAGGTGGTCAAGCCGCGGAACCACCGCCCGTGAAAGGATTAAACGATGAAGTTTCGTCATAATATTCTACAAGTGTTGGAAAGTTGTTCGACACAGACTGTTTGTCTGTGTCGTTTTCATTCTTTTTTTTTTTACTCTCTTAGTTTTAGTAGGCTTCATGATTACTGATTCTGATTCCGAAATCTCACTAGCAGGAAAACCAACCGATCTATCTGCAATATCTATCTCATAGTCAGGAATAAGTTCAGAAGCAGCTGTAAAACGATGACTTTTAAAACATGCCTGTTAGGAGGCTAAATACCGCTCCCATTATAAAATATTTAAAAATAAAAATAATAATCTCCAAAGCGTACAGCCCTGTAAATTCATTACTTACTTTTCAAATTCATGATCGCATATCTGGTTCAATTTAAGCAACTCAAGTTGATCCAATTAAGGCAACTGCACAATTTCTTAAAACAGATAATCTCAAAACTAAGAATAAAAACGAAATCATGCAAATGATTTCGCGCGAACGATGCCGCGTGAAAAATATGCGCAATAAACATATGAATTTAGATATGTATATGAAAACATAACAATTTATCTTAGTTCTAATGTATTCTCTTAAGTTTTAGTAAGAAAAAGTTAGATCAAAACAGCTAATTTTAGGTTATTTAAAATTATTTGAAAATAGCACGTGGAAGGCGGATTCTTCTTCTAATCATAAATGACGTCATTCTGATGAGTAGGATTTCAGCGATGGTTGGCGTCTCTTTGTGTAATTAATGGCAGAACTGTAGTGGTCCATTTAAAGCGGCGGTCCAGATATGGCTAATCTCCCCTATATCTAGGTACCCCTGTCATGCCTGTAGATAACTCGTTTCACCAGTTATTTGAGGCGAAATGATCTCAAGGAGTCACCCTGTATATTTCTCATTTATTCATAAGAAAGAAAAAAAAATTAATTTTCTTACATAATTTATATTAGAAAAATACAAGAAAACTTGATGTATAAACTATCTAAATCTTTTTTGTTTAATTTTATTTCCATAAATCTTTTCTGTAAAGGATTACATGTATTCAGCCACTTTAAAAAAGATGTTGCATAAGGACGGAGTATTTGTTACATTAATTTTTCAAATTGTAATTCTAATTGAAAGCACAAAACTCTAATAAAAGAAAATATGTTTAAATATATATTATTAAAAACATATTAGAAACATTTTGTGAACAAATGTATTTTTTGCGTATATATTAAAAGAAAATTGAAATTGTAAGGATGTACATT
The DNA here is from genome assembly GCA_963932465.1 of Maratus speciosus. Lineage (NCBI taxonomy): Eukaryota > Metazoa > Arthropoda > Arachnida > Araneae > Salticidae > Maratus > Maratus speciosus. The sequence goes on along the minus strand of OZ010787.1, from coordinate 167,886,548 downwards.
TTATGTAAAACAGAAATATATGCGTTCAAAACGTATTCGTAAAATTATACATGCCCACCAAAACTCACACTGTACCTCACTTATCTCTGAAATGCATTGGAATTTTGGAAAACGATGAAATACGTGTTCAATGAATTTAAAAGCAACCTCAGTGTCTTGTGGCATATCACTGGATATATCTGTTTGTCAGGTCAAATAATTTAATAAAATGAATTATGCCTTACGATGTTTTTAAAGAAAGTTATGGCTAAATAAACTTTTAACTCTTAATTTAATGTAAAAGTAAATCTAATCGAATTTAACTGAAAACAGACAGCATTCCACTTCCTGCAGTAATAGAACCGCTGCATAATTTTATTTCCAACTGTCTTACTGCTGGGCAACATATAACAATAATATGTTCCCGCATCATGTTGGTTAAGTCAAAGTACAGTTGCGTAATTTGTTATTTCTGTTTGTACAAATTCTTTTTTATAAAACATAATTATGAGTGTAAAATTATAATAATTATATTTTCGAGTAAAATAGGAGTGGAAGTTCATACAAAAATTATTAAGTTGATTTTAAATATTAAATATATATTTTTTTAAAAAATTGTTTTATTGAAAATGAATGTATAATGTTGAATATAGTTCGGATCTCAGATAACAACAATAACCAGACGCCATGGTGTCGTTTTATGACAAGCCAGTGGAAGGTGGTGTATAATTAGAAATCGTAAAATAATAAAAATGTTGGAATAAATTTATGGCCTTAATAAAAGTGTTGGAATAAATTTATGGCTTTAGACCACCCAAACTTTAAGGTGTATAATAATATTAAAGTATATGTAAGGGGCTATGGCAGACTGTTAGCTAATAGGTCTATCTAAGGATAATGCAAAATCTTCTCACATCCAATAAGGGAGGACTATACAAATAGTTCCACCCACTGCCAAGAGTTGGTGTGCAAGAAGAAAAAGGTTTGAAAAAGAGAGTCTAAGAAAAGATGTCGAAGACGCAAGAGCGATCCTGAAAGCCCATGTCATGCATCAATCGAGCCCTAGTAATGCCCAGGCGAGATGGACACATCGGAGAGAGCCTAAGCTAGCCTAATTGACCTGATGATGTCTTCCTGGTGTTGAAATAAAATGGATTGTCCTACTGCGGTCCGAAGCTATGCATCCCGCCATCCCGATTTCGCCGCTCTGATGAGAAGATGAATCCGGATGATGTTTGGATATGATCCTTAGCATCGCGACAGCTCTGAATTTGATGAATAAAGGCCACCATCCCGTAGATGATTCAAGGTATTACATTAATCTTTTTCTTTACCACTTTAATTATATGAGAAATTATAAATATCCTTTTATGATATTTCATGGTAGAGGGCAATCTGAGATCCAACAAAACCAATAATTAAGTATAATTAAGGTATTTTAAAAATGAAAGCGAATTATTTTTCTTGTAAAAAAAAAAATAATAATAATAATAAGAGTAAATGAAAACATTTTTTTTTAAAGATTAAATATACATGTAATAATGAGCAGCAAACAAAAGTGTTGCTTTCCCTTTTTTGAATTAATATAATGTGTATATGTATATAGTTGTGTTCAATGTAAATAAAATATTTAATCAAGTATTAAAAAGTTTCTGTAATTATTTAATTGATAAATGTTTAAGGTGTGTCAATTTATTTTTACAGCTTAAATTTAGTTTAATTCATAAGTGGAAGAGTTCGTCTAAATAAGTCACAACGCAAAGTCTTAATTTTATTCGTAATTAATTAAATTTAATAATTACAGTTTAACGCGGATTATAATTTAATTTTATTAATTAATCGCGTTGCTCTTCTACTAGAATTACGTAATTACGATCACTTATGTTATTTGAATTTATTTAAGGTATATAAAATTATATACCGGTTTACTATGAGGTTGCTAGGATGATTTGGACAAATTAACAATTTTGGGTGTAAATTAAATAGGAAATAAACAAGTGTAATTATCTGTCCAGCATCCCCGCTCATATAAGTAAAATGGTGCTATGACTCAGGCAACGTTCATCTGAGGTCATTAGAAATAATAATAATAATAATAATATAATAATAATAATAATAATAATAATAATAATAAAGGAAAATAAATTTAAGTATTATTTTAATGTCACAATTTTAAAGATATTGTACGTACGTAAATTTAATTCATTAAAATTTTATTAAAATTAATTTTATTATTGTAACAATAATGACACACATATAATAATTTAAATAAATAAAATGAACAATATATGTTAGCAATAAAGCAAAAAGAAAAAAACAATTATAGGATTTATAATAGGGGTAAATTTAGGAATTACAATTTTTTTAATTCTCTCTTTTCTCTTTTTGGTTGGATCTCAGTTACCATAGAGAAATAATGGCATTCACATCACGGATGACACATTTGTAAAAAAAAAAAAAAAATTATATACTGTATAAATAATAATAAGAAGAATAATGAGTAAAATTTTATAATATGACTGGTATAAAAATGATTGAAATGTCAATAGATCATGATTTTTGAAATTGTATCAAGGTGATACAAAAGAAAATTTATGAGTCGTACTACGAAGTAGTGGTACAATATTTATATAAAAAAAAATAAGATTGTTGTTTCTGTAGAAAAAGACAGATATTTTTCTGTTAAATGAAATTATGGTGTTTTTATATATGCGTGTATTATAAGCATTTTAGGGATATTTATGTGTGTAAAAGAATAATCTACAAAACAACTTCATCTGCTAAGAAATATTTTTAAATTTTAGTGCTGTTGTTTTTATGTATTTATGCAATTTAGAATATTTTCATACATACCCACACAGCACACAACCATCCATAAGCCATCTACAAGCTGTAAACACAAGACGGCCAACACATCTATAAGTAGTCTAAAAATATCCACGATACACTCTTTTCACATCTAATAGAAATAACATGTGTGTCGTTTTTGAGTTCCTTCAGACGTCGATTATATCCAGAAAATCTATGAGACCACATCTATAAGACCTCCAAGCATAGATCACGTTTCGACATGGGGTACTTCTTATAGATGCACCCAAGACTTGCACTGTAGCTACCCAGGTACATCTGATAAGCATCTATAAGAACTCTAAATGTTCGTCTATTTTTTGATATTCGGTACTTCTTATAGATATACTTAAGATGGGCAAGAAACAGTTGTCATTTCATGGGAAATACAGCCTTGGCTAAAAGTATTGAGCAACCATATATTTTTAATATATTTGTAAATATAATAGTAATACACAAATATTTAACTGCATACAACTATGAATTTTCTTTTTGAGTTATTACAGTTGAAGAAAAAATACAAAGTAACAATTAATTTTTTAATGAAGCCATTATATATATATATTTACTTTGTTGTGTTATACATGCCAATTAATAGATAATCATGAAAATAAGAATAATTATAGCTAAAAGTGCTAAAGTATAAAGAACTTGTCTTCAACAATGAAAATAAAATATCTTATGTTGAAAATACTTTAAATTTACATTTAAATTTAAATGTGTTAAAAATATTAAGAATTATTTTTAAGACTATCTATCAGCGTGCATTATATAATAAAACTCCCAGAAAACAAAGTAATTTAACAGTTTTTTTAAAAAAGGGTTTTTAAAATGACTTCATTAAAAGATGAGTTCGTTGGCTTTTTTTTTTTTTTTCAAACTGTGGTAACTTAAGAAAATTTCTAATTCTATGTACTTAAACATTTGTATATAACTATTATTTTTACAAATATATTAAAAATATTGGGGTGAAGGGAGGTTGCTCAATACCTTCGGTCAAGTATGTAATTCCCATGAAATGACATTTTTTTACATGTCATAAGTATACCTACCTATATGAAAATCAGAATAATTCTTGGAATTTCAAAATACAAATAATCTTGTCTTCAACAACAAAAAAAAGAAATCTTATGGTTAAAAAAACTTTTAAATTTATACATGATTTTTATTTTTAACGCATCAATAAAAATTATAAAATATGTACTTAATCATGAAAATTAGAATAATTCCTAAAATTATCTATTGTACTAGCATAAGCATAACAATTGCTATGCCATGCAAAATTCATTAATGAAACACTGAGCAATTTTTTTTTTTTTTTTTCAAGCAAATGTTTTAATTAAAAATACAGTACTTGGTTTGCTGCCATTTTTCTCACAAACTGTAATAACCTTTAAAGACACTAATGGCATACTAAATAAGCCAAACAGTTAACAGTTGCTAATGCTAAAACAATTATGTAATTAGCACCATATTAGCATTATTCTAACATTAACACCCAAAGAGCACTGACTAATTTTTTAGATATTTCCAATAGACATCTTTTATGTTGTTGCTTTTTCATGTCAGGGTCAACCAGGTGGGTGAGGCCTACCAAATGGCTTGAGCTCTCACAAGCCCTGCTTTTCATGTCACGGAGAAATTTTAGTTTCATTTTTGAGATACATGAAGCATTCAATTTTTACTTTCATTTCTTTTCAGGCTCCAAATTGAAGACCCCCCCCCCTCTTATCTAATTAAAAACTGTATTATAATTGGGCTATTTAAGATTAACCATTTTGTTCACTGAAATTTCTCAACTGAATTCAAAAACTACCAGAATAATTTAACATATTGCATACATTTTCCCCAAAATTTCATGTCTAAAAAGTCGTGAGTACGCAATACACATTTTTTTGCGATACAAATATGCTTATGCTTATACAAATATAGAAGTAGAAAATAAAACGGAAATAATTGTATTATTGTATCTATGCAATATCTTGTGTATTATGAACAATCATGTGACATCGACTTTCTGCAAAAACCTTTTATTTTATGGTATTTTAACAAGGGGGCAAAATATACATGAGCAAATCTGATAGTTTAGGTTTGAGAAAAAATTTCAAATCACGATTTCTACAAGTTTTTCCTTTTTTTTTTTTTTTTTTTTTATTCTTTATATTTTATGTTAATAGAATGTTGTGCATATGTAAAAAAAAAAAATAATAATAATAATAATAATAAATTCCTAATCTAAATCAAAATGCACTTTATAGTTTATACACACGTAAATATGGTATTTAAAATCAGTTTGGCTAAGTTTTACTTTGGGAGAAATTTCTTAATCATCCAGTATTTTGCAAAGAAAATGAAGAGGTTAAAAGATTTGCTATTTCTCATTATTTAAAGGTAACAAATCTTCCTTTCAGAGGGAGGAAAAAAAGAAGGAAAAAGTATACTAACATAGATTAGAAAACTTTACGTGTTTATTGCAATTGTATTCGTACGTATAAAAGAATCGGCAGGAATGACTTTTGCAACAAACATCATTCATATATACATTACATACAGGAAACATAATCATTAATTTTTTACACTAATATTTTGGAATGGCAATTTTATATTACACATATTTTATATTATATTATATTATATTTTATATTACTTGAAGAGTTTAATGCAAACTAATAAATTTTTTATTCTGTTTTTAATTTCCCAATACAGAGAACAGATAAAACTTATTTTGATTACATTACTAGAAATGTTTTAAAAAATCCATTTTGTGTACTGAACTCAATATTTTAAAACTTTTATCAATAAAAATATTGCAATCAACACATTACATTACAGACCATTCAGAATTTTTTTTTCTCATGTCTGCTTACATCAAAACATTTTTAACTCAATTATCTTAGTTTGAGAAAGGAATTGCCTGTTACCCCAGTTTTGCATGTTCAGAAAGAAAGGAAAAAAATTTAAAGTAATAAAAAAAAAGAAAAAGAAAGAAAGAAAGAAAGAAAGAAAAGATAGGAGGCAGTCAATTTTACAAAAATTACATCTTGCAACATATCTTAATTAAATGCCGAAAATTATTGCATGCTTTATTTATTATTATTATTTTTTTTTTAGGATACATCTTATTTTTCAAATACTCTTTCACACAATAAAATTTAATAAACATATAAGTAATAAATTTTGTTATTAATACTTGTACTAGGTGGCACAGAATTTACTGAAATAGAAAAAGTAAAGAAAATTAAGACTTTATTACATGAAGAAATAATATTTTATTTTTAAAAAATAATATTATTAATAGTTATTAACAAAGATAATTCTTGGAATGGGCGTTGACATGCCGGAAGCAGATCTTATGTTTTCACTACAATGGTTATAAACTGATTTCTTTGAGCAGCACCTACAATAAAACGAAAAAGACCACTATTTTAGTAATTAAGGATAGGCAACAGAAAAATCATTTAAAATATATATATATACAACAATAATTACGAGTCATCTTCCCTCGCTATATAATTAAAGCATTAAATCTCATACATAGCTCAGATGTAAAGTACGTCTGTAAATTTAATGAAAAAATCATTTAATGTAAATCTCAATCCCACTCAGGAAGTGGGCTCGATTCTTATAGTAGTTTTCGGGCTCAGGGTCAAAGTGAACATTTAGTAATTAAAGTATTAAAAAAAAGTTATTTGAGAAACAAGAGTGAATTTGAAGTTTCTTTAAAGTATTTTACAATTGCTTAAAAAACAGTTTGAAATGTAGTTGAAGTGCTATCGATAAAATAAGAAATATTCTATTTGCATTAAAATTATTTAAACAGCAATAACATTATGAATATCTTTATTATTTATATTGTAAAACTGCATTTAAATATATACTTATTATCAGGGCCCAACTTAGGTTATGGGGGGGGAGGGCAAGAATCATTCTGGGGGCGTCCTTTCTATCTATAGATTTTTTTGTGAATAATGTGAAAGTGTCTAGTAATAAACTTCATACATGTTGTATTATATGCATACATTTTGTACCCGGTACTGCTCACATTTGTATACAGAGTGTCACAAAAAGATGGTCACAACTTTAAGAAAAAATACTAGTGTAGGATAATAGTAGAAAAAAAATGATATATTGGTTGATACGAGTATTTCTTTGCAAACTTTTACTTTGCTTATCTGTGTATGTCATGTCTAAAAGAAAATGCCCCAAATGGGTCACAATTAATGGTTTTTACTTGCCACATTACAAGGAAAACATTAATAAAGAATTTCTGTTGAAAACAATAGAATACTAAGTCGTCATAATAAAATATTGATCATTAGTTTTCTTATGATATAGTTTGTTTTCTACATGGATGGAGAGTGTACTGGAAGGAGAGGGGAAGGGAAACCGCACTTCCTAAATGTTTGAAAATATATGAATTTTGGCCACTTTTGGCTAATTTTAATCACTTGGCATCTTTTAATGAAAATCCTAACTACTCTCATGGGGGGGGGGCTCTAAAAAGGGGAGGTGATGGGGCGATTTTCCCGCATGCCCCTGCATAAGTCGGGCCCTGCTTCTTATGCTAATAAATTTCTTTTGAAATAATTGTAGATAAAAAGTTATTAGCTCCCAATATGCTATTTCTTTCAGTCAACAATTAAAATGTCACTAAAAAGTAACGTAACATTACATAAGCCAGCCATAAAACGAAGAAGATGTATCATTGTATGGTTAAATATTGATAATCTGTACTGCAATTTTTTTTAAACTTCTAAGCCTCACACATTTTCAAACTTTACCCTTCGTTTAAGGGGAAAAGTACTTTTAACTGCAATTTGTTTGGAAACTGCATCTCATTTTATTTTAGAGATATTCATGTTTTTTTTTAGTTTTTAATATCATTTTTATAATGGTGGCAACTGAAGTCCTCCATTTCTGTAGAAAGTAAAGGGAAAACAGTTGGAAAATACTAGATTACTATCTTTTTATTGCTATTTTCTCATTACAACTGAAAAAAAAAATGTAATTAAAATACATGCTATTTTCAAAAAAAATATATATATATATATATATATATATATATATATATATATATATATATAAATGAACGATTTCTGATAAAACATGGAGCTACAATAAACTATATTTAAGTTTAAGTATCCATATTAACATTACAAATAAATAAAGGCATACATTAGCTAGGCAATCTTTTTGTCGAATTTACATCGTTTTTTTTCTGCGTTTGCGTATTATACCACGATTGTGACATCATACGCTACTTTTCTATAGATGTTCTTTAAGACTGGAACGTAAATGTGGAATTCTTCAGCAGATGCAAATGATGTCATTTTATGTATAATGAAAGTTGAAAAAAAATTTAAATTTTGTACAATTTTTTAATGGGCCATGGCGCTAATAAATTTTAAAGTCTCCCCTCTCATCGGGGATAACACTAAATTCTGAAAAAGCAGAATTCAAGCTTATTACTTATTATTTTTTGAAGAACGGATACTCGCTTTTCTTGCTCCACACTTTTTGCAGCAACTCTCATAAAACACAAATGAAAACACTCTATATGAAATTTACAAATTATGTTTCTTCTCTCATTCATTATTTCTGAAAAGAGGCAATAATTGTTTAGTTAAATACGTGAAGATTAAAGTTGTTTATGCTTAAATTCATTGGTTCAGCTAAAAAAAAAAAAAAAAATAAATTTGATGAAAACCATTGAAATTTTTCTTTTAAATATGAGGCAAGCTTCAGCGGTGAAATTATGCTTCTAATAGCTGGAATGTTTTAAGACAAATTTATTTTATGTTACTGTGTTTGCTGCCAAAAGAAAAGCTACAAATTCAGCATTTTTTCATGCTATGTAAGAGAAATACACATATAGAATATAAATTTCAGATTTAATAATAAAAAATATACAACAATATCTTTAAAATTTGAATTCTTGTAGGAGGGAAACTTGGATGAAAGTTTTCCGGCCTTTTTATATTCTTTAAAATCACTATTTTCATACAACATTCTTTTACTTACCTAGTCAGAAACTAAATTAGGTGAATATTGTTATAGTAGTATTAAATACCCGTAAAATTTTTACCTCTGGTAAAATGAAAAATTGGTAAATAAATTTTCATGAAAGTGAAAAAAACACTAATTAATAAGTTTTTTCAAAAGATGGTAAAAACACGTTTTACCAAGGACGATAAAAACCATCAGACGGTAAATACTGTCCAATCTTGATAACCCATAGAAAAAGCCTTAAACACTTTAATAAAATTATTAGTGGAAAATGGCATCAACAATAATCTGATTTTCTTTTTTCTTCACAACAACAAGATATTTTGAAAACTAAAAACGACATCATTAGGAAAGTTAAGCAAAAATATTTTAGATTTATAAATTAAAATAAATGCTAAAAACAAGTAATTTTTCATGCAAAACCATTCCTCTTTTTCCTCCCTTGTAAAAAGTTTTAATATCCAATTTTATAAAACAATTAGTTGAAACCCGTGTTTCTTCTTTAAATACATTTTGAGTAATAGGTGCAGATTTCCAAAATCTGGAAGGAGTCAGTGGCTCCTAAACTCAAAAAAATCTAGTGGCCACACTATGTAATAAAAGTATGAAAACAATAGCGATTGGTTTTATATGGATAAAAATCTCAGGAATTCAAAGCGAAAAATAATTTACTTAATATAAACGCATGTACAACAAAACAGATTAATTACATCAAATGTGTTTAATTTAATCATAAAATTTTTTAAATCTGAATATTACTTAAATATAATATGCATCTTAAACTATGTACTGTTAGAATATAAAGTTGGGCTAGATACAGTTAAAAATATGTATGTATAAGTTAAGCAATCACGACTAAGGAGTATTAGGAAAACAATATTTCTTATTTTGATTTTGTCATATAAAAATACACATTAAAAAAATTGTGAATATGGTGAGAATCTCGCATTATAAGAATCAAAATGTACTTCAAACATTTGTTTTTCTAAAAAAAAAAAAAAAAAAAAAAAAAAAAAAAAATCTTGGCGACTTAAGACACCGAAAGTTAATGGACACACAAAAAAAGAAAATTACTCGCCACGTGGCAACTGTGAATCTGGACCTATAGTAAATAAGTGTCAATAACATTTTAGGTGATGCATTAATTTATGGTTGTTGCCACACAGTAAACTACAGATTATCATTATTTTCTTGCTATGTAAGAAAAAAATACATGTAGAGATAAAATGCATTAAAAATACCACTACTTTTACATTTAATGAACATAATTATTTTTAATTTCCAGAAATCCTCTATTTTTACAATATTTTAAATATTTACTTTTTGAATTCACAGTTAATTTCAAGGTCATCAAATCCATATATTCACCGACAATAATATCAATTTTGCCTGTAAGAAATAAAGTTAACTTTTTTTACTCACAGAACATTTTAAAATAAATTTAGAGCAAAATGATTATCATTTATTACAAAGCAACTATTATTTTGAAATATATAGGGGCTTGGTGACACAAACAAGACTCCAACATGCACAGGGGAGTGGGCAGCTAACCGTTCGCTCGAAGGTTGTGTCAGTCCTGACTACATGAGTTATATTATACATTAAGGGTGTATTCCGATCCAAATTGCTTATTTTCTGATTCATTTTAAAATTCATTTTTTCTCGCAAACGCATCAAACTAGGAAATTCTCTTATTTAGAAACTATATAATGTGCCGTGCTTCTTAATTTTTTGATAAATGCAGAAAATACTGTAAAAAACACTGTCAAAGTGGGCGTTTTGAACCGAATTTTCCGAAGCGGGCGATCTGGGAATGAAAAAAATGGTCATACTGAGAAAATAATTGTTTAAAAATCAAATTCTAATTAATTGAGCTGAAAATGAAATCACACGGCATGTTAAACATGTCTTCAGAAATCACCCCAGCAAGTTTCATGTTTTTACTTTTAAAAATGAGTCTGAAAATGTCTCAGAAAATTTCGAGCTGTTGAGGGTGAAAAAATATTTTTTCGAATACACCCTTAAATATTTTGTTTAAAAATTTTTGGTTTAATACTTATTTTAAAATCTCACAAACTAATTTGTCTAAAAAAAGAAACAAAAAAGGATTTTTGAATTTAAAAATATACTAACTCAGTATTCATACAAGTCTTCCTCATCTAGGACTTCTTCAAGGCTATCTTCAAATGTTTGTGACGGTGTGTTCCGACTGGAAGTTCTATCTGTAAAAGAAATCAAGAAAACCTTCATTCTTTTTTGGGCATTGTCTATTATATTAAAATGTGACTGCGTGTTTATATTTCACATCAACTTCTATATGAATATGATTACTTATGGGATGAGAAGAACAATTATTTGCAAGGATATGAGCATGCCAAATTAAAGAAATCTTAATATTTAAATCAGTTTCAGATGTGAAATTAGAATTTAATTAAAAAATAATTACTTTTTTGTTTTGATCATTTGGAATAGTTTTACTTTTAATACCTTCTGATTGTTTACTAATAATGCTTTGAGTATTCTTTTCTTCCTTTCATTCTGATTTTTTAAATTCACTCTTTTTTTTTTTTTCTCTCCAGATTTTTGAGTTTGTGAACCAAGATTCTAAAATTTCACTTTTTTCTTTTTGAGTACACAGAAATAACAAAATTTTAAGTTTTTTCCATCTTTCCTCAATTTTTGGGTCTGTGAGAGATAAAATTAAGTGCTTTTTTCAAAATTTGCCGACTCACAGTGATGAATAAGTCAACGTTTTTCATTGCAATTGAATTCAATTATTGTACAGAACCCTTTGTGTGTGAGTAAAACAATTTTGCTGAACTACTGACCTTTTTCTGTTTTAGTTGTGCTTTTATTAGTGGATAGCACCCCACATTTTTTTTCTACTACTTATTTATACAGTAGACTCCCTCAAACCCGCGTAGCTTGGAATCAAGAGTTTGTGCAGATTTCTGGTCACTGTTTTGTTTACATAATATTGTGTCCCTTGCTGCTATTTTTGACATGCATTTTCAATTCATTTCTTTCCTGGCTGAGGGGGTGGGAACCCACAAAATATATCCATTAATCTTGGGAAATAAACGTAAATTTTGACATTTTGTCGCAGGGAAGCATCGTGAAATTTGTCATTTGGTCTTTGAAAGAAAAAAAAAAAAAGATAAAATTTGCCAGTTGGTTACGAAAAAAACAACTTAATTCGTCCATCAATTGCATGAAAAAAACAAGTACGAGTTTTGCTAGTAAATCACTGAGAAGAATCTACAAATTCATCAACTATTTACAGGAAAAAATGAAATTATTGATCATCTGCAGGAAAAATCTGCAAAATTCCTCCCACTGTATCAGGGTTGCAAAAAAGTCATGCCGGTGGTTTTTATTGGTTTTAACCGGCTTTTTTTTGGCAAATTTGGCTTTTATACAGTGAAGCATTTTATTTATAAACGACTCATTTTTATGTGTTTTTTAATTAGTTTTAAAGATATTTAATTGAGGTAGACATCAATATAACCCAATTTTTCAATAATGAAGACATTAATATTGGAATAAAAGGTCATACCAATTGCTTTGTCTGGTTTACATTGACCTTAACAATCTTTTTTTTTTTTTTTTTTTTTTTTTTACTTCTTATATAATTAAAAAGGACAATGGTTGCTTAGTTCTATATTTTATTAACTAATTTTAAGGGATATTAATATTACAAGTCTTATTTTTTTTCATAAACATTTATTTAAAATCACACACAAAGTCATTAATAAAAACATTTCTCTATTAAAATAGTATTATGAATAACATATGCATTAATTTATGCATGCATATGCACTATTTTAAATAACAACTAGCTTTTCAAAATTCTAATTCAACAAGTTTTATTCGGAGAATTTAAAAAAAAAAAAAAAAAATTCTCTTTATTTTATGCACTTACATGTACTAAAATTTCCTCAAATGTTATATCCTTCCTAATTTCTCTTTCAGAATTGTTCATTCTATGATTTTAATCTGTCAGTATGGACATATCTGGAATAAGTTACATAACAGCTTAGTAGTAGAAAAACTTTTTACATATATCATTTTTATAAGTCGATTATTTTTATAAGTATTTCTTATCTATCAATTGCTTATTATTGCTCAAGTATTATATAAGATAATTTCAGTTATTAAATACATATAGCGATTTAGTTTTAATCAATTTTAAAAGTAAATATCAGTAGGTATATGAAAGAATGTTTCTATTTTAATGTGTAACATTTTATTATTCTTTCATATAATCTTTAAAATGTGTAGTATGTGTAAAGCCATGATAAAGAATTCCAAACCAATACTTTAGAGTCTAATTTAATGTATTCTTCTGAATATTCATAATTTTTTTTTTCAGACATAATGCCTTCACAGTTGCATTCTAGCAGTTATAAGGTCATATTTATTTGACAAAATTTAATAAAGTTTATATTTTTTTAGTAGAAAATATTTATAAGTGTATTAAAAATAAATTAATCCAAATTTTATATGAATTATCTATAAACCGTCTTTCTGAAAAATAAAAGCTGGCTTTTTTAAAGCGGTTAAAACCAAAAAAGCTGGCTGGCTTTTTTTGGCCTGTCTAAAAGCCGCCAACCCTGCACTGTATGGAAAATAGAACAAGAGTTTTGCCAATCAGTCACAAAAATTCCCACAAATTTTGGCAATCGGAGAAATAAATAGCACAAAAATCATCAATCGGTTTCAGGAAAAAAATTGCCAAAATCGTCATTCTGCCGTCAAAGAAAACCCACAAAATTTGTCAGTTGATTGTCGGGGGGGGGGGGGGAGGGGGGGAGAGAGAACACAGAAATATTTCAGTTGGTTGCTTTAAAATATTGGGAAATTCATCAATCGGTCACAGGAAAACATTGTATTCAGCAATCAATTGTGCGGAAACGTTACAAAATTCTTAAGTTGGTGGCAGACAAACATGCAAAATTCGTCGATCAGTTGCGGGGAAAGAAATTACAAAATTCTATTAGGTAAAGTAATAAATTACAAAAATAAATAAATTAATAAATCTTAAAATAACCGTGTTTTATTTCATGTTTAATCAGACTATTAGATAAAAAAAGCTGCAGTAACACAAATGTATTTGAAAAAAAAAAAAAAAAAAAGATTATGCTTGCCAGAGTGTTGTATCTCGAATTTCTTTGGAAATAAATTCATTTCATTCATGAGAAAGCATTAATTCAGTCATATTAACCAGAATATCATATAAAATGTGTACACAATAACATAAAACCTTGAAATTAACCTGAACATCTTAATTGTGAGTTTCACTGTTTACATCTGCATTGAAGTGAAGATTTCAGACAGTGTTGAATTCAAGGAGTGGATCCGGAAGATTTGAGATTTTGTGTTTTTCAACAGTCAAAAAGTGCAATTTTCACCTTCCCCCGGGAGAAAAGTATCTGAATTGAACACTGATTTCAGGGAATCGACTGTATAAATAAGCTTTATTTAAGATACTTAAACACGCAAACAATTAATGAATAATTATGAACACGGAAGGTGGGACGAGGAGGGGGGGGGTGAGAGAGGGAGATTTTGAAAATCTTACCAGCGAAGGATTTATTTTACCAGCTAGTAAGAAGCCATGTATAGTTGAAAATTGCTATGACAACATTTACATGATTACAAAAAAAAAAAAATAATAATAATAATAATTACTATTACCAAAATAGATTTTTAATTTTTTTTCTATAAAATTAAGAATTACATATAAACAGAAGAAAATTTTATAGAATTTAATACCACATTTACAATTGCAGTAAGTTGGAGAGTTGAAAAATATAGCTAACAAGTAAAACATATATCTTCTATTATAGCCAGGGTTGCAAAAAAGCCACGCCGGCGGCTTTTATTGGTTTTAAGTTTTTTTTTGTTTTTTTTTTGGCAAGAAATGGACTTTTTTTGGCTATAATTGGCTTTATAATTATAAACTATGCATTTTAAAGTGTTTTTAATTAGTTTTAATGACATTCAATTATTTAGAGTTTAATAAGTAAGTAACCCAATTTCTCAATAATGAAGACATTAACTGAAATAAAACTTAGATGGTTTTGCTAGTGATTTGTAGTTAGAATTGCAAATATGTCAGCTAAATTTTAAAAGCACCATATCAACTGCTTTATCTGTTTTACACTGACCTTTAACAGACACCCCCCCCCCCCCCAATTTTTTCATTTCTACAGCTTTATAAAATTAAAGAGGACATTGGTTACTTAGTTACATGTTTTATTACTTAATTTTAAGAGCTATTAATATACGTCTTATTTTATTTCTATTAAACATTTAAAATTATGCATAGTCATATAAAAAAATATATCATTTCTCACTATTAAAAACATTATGAATAGCATAATTGCTTTTCGAAATTTTATTTTTCTTGTTTATTTTTATACACTTATGTACCAAACTCTCCTCAAATATTATATCCTTTCTAATTTCTCTTTTAACATTTATAACTTCACTCTTCATATGGACACATAAGAATGTTTCTATTTTGATGTGCTACATTTTGTCATTGTTTAATTATATTCTTTAAAATATGTAGTATATGTGGAGCTATATATGTAATATACAATTTCAAAACACCAATTTGGAGTGTAACTTATATTCTTTTCAATACTTATATTTTTTTTTCAGATACACAGTAAAAAATAACGGTGAAAATTACAGCAAAAAACACCGTTATTATTTCCCGAAAACTAAAAAACACACTTCACAGCCTTTTTTGCTGTGCTTTTTTCAAAGCGTCCTCTACTGGCCGAATCGCGAAAGATTCGTATTGGAATATAAACATCACAGATTACTCTATTATAAACATTTCGATTTCAAAAATAAGCATCCTAGACAAGAATCAAGTCTAAAAGATATCAATTTTCAGTATCATTATTGAATTCCCCCCCCCCCCCCCCAACCCGCTCTTTTGAAAAAGCAAAAAAAAAAAAAGTTTTACTGGTTTTACTGGAAGGTTTCTCGGTCTCTGCGCTTGCGTCGTTGAACGATGTCCACTCCTCTGCTGAGACGAAGACGAAAGAAACAGAACATGCAGTGTCAGGAAATGCTTTGGGCTCAGGTCAGGCAGCCATATTCCCATATTGTTCCGTGGAGATGCAAGTATACTACCTATGAATCTGCTAAAGACGAAAAGGTAAGTGCTGGCTCTATTTTCTCTTCTGGTGTCACTTAAATAAATATTTTATCCTTTTTAAAATTCATCATGTGAAACAAACATATGCAACTTTTTTCGGTAGTCACATGTGAGCGAAACGTGCTAGGCAAAAAGGATTTCTGTATTAAAAAATCCTATAAAGATAATAATATAAGATTTTTTTTTAATTTATTGACATTCATATGTATTATTATAATGCTTTACTGATTTGAGCTATTTAATTAAAATGACAATTACATATTTTAAAGGCAACACCATAATATTAAAAGAAAAGTGTTGCAATGCATAGCTAGGGGTAGGGGGTGCACGGGCCGAAATTTGAAAGCCCGGACCCGCCCCGATACAAAAATTAAAAGTTCGGCTCGTCCGCGGCCAAAAATTCTTATCTTTTTTTTTTTTTTCATGTTTATAATACGAATTTTTAAGTGCCATAGCCTGCAATATTTATTTTTTTTTAAGAAATCTCTGTTGTATGTAAGCGTTTCAATTATTAATAATATTGTATATTGTTCAATTCCATGTATTGAAGCAGGGTTTTTTTTTTTTTTTTTAATCATTTTTCTTATTACATATACATGCATATTTATTGATAAAACAGACATTGTTGGATATATAAGTAGTATAACTTCATTTGAAAATAATTTAAATTTAATAATTACAGTTAATTTATGTAGAAAATTGAAAAAATTCATATTTTAATTTAAACAGTATCAGTAACAGGGGTGATTGTGCTCCGGGTGTAGCCCGGATTTCCGGGTTTTTCAATCTATCCTTCCGGGTTTATGAGATCGTTACGTTTAGCGAAAAATTCGGACATTAAAAAGTATCGCGAATTTCGACAAATGGTCGCCGAAAAAAATCAATTCCTCAATCCTTCGCTGAAAAAAATCGACAATTTCTTCAAAGGATTACGGGAAAAAAGTTAATTTCGTCAAAGAATCTCGAAATAAACACAAATTTCGTCAAAGGATTGCAAAAAAAGCGCGAATTTCGCAAAGGATCGCGATAAAACTAAGATTTTCGTCAAAACATCGCGGGGAAAAACGCGATTTTCGTCAAAAGATCGCGGGAAAAACGGATATATCGTCAAAGTAACGCGGAAAATCGATATCGTCAAAGGATCGCTGGGAAAACGCAAATTTCGTTAAAAGATCACGTAAAAACATTAATTTCTTTAAAGAATCGCGGAAAAAACGCGAATTTCGGCAAAAGACCGCTGAAAAAACACATAATTAGAACCGGGAAAGATTTTCCCCATCCCGGAATCGCGGGGAAAATGCGATTTTCGTCAAAAGATTGCGGGGAAAAACGCGATTTTCGTCAAAAGTTTGCGGGAGAAAAACGCGATTTTCGTCAAAGGATTGCGGGAAAGACGGAAATATCGCCAAAGAATCGCTGGAAAAACGCGAACTTCATTAAAGGATTGTGGAAAAAAACTAGTTTCTTTAAATAATCGCAAAAAACCCCGCAAATTTCACCAAACGATCGCGGAAAAACGCGAATTTTGTCAAAGAATCTCGAAATAAAACAAATTTCGTCTAATGATCGCGAAATAAACACAAATTTCGTCAAAGGATCGCAAAAAAAGTGCAAAATTCGCAAAGGATCGGGAAGAAAAACAAGATTTTCGTCAAAAGATCGCGGGAAACACGGAAATTTCATTAAAGGATCACAAAAAAAAAAAAAAAAACAATTTCTTCAAAGAATCGCGGAAAAACGCGATTTTCGTCAAAAGACGCAGGAAAAAACGCGATTTTCGTCAAAGAATCGCTAGAAAAACGGAAATATCGTCAAAGGATCGCATAAAAAAACGTAAATTTTGTTAAAGGGTCACAGGGAAAAAACATGAATTTCTTTAAAGAATCGTGAAAAAACGCAAATTTCGTCGAAAAATCGCAAATTTCATGAAAGGATCGCAGAAAAAACACATAATTAGAACCAGGAGTGATTCTCTCCCCAGCCTCTCTTCTGTAACCTTTCAGAAAAGTTGCTGTGAATTTCAGATACATTTTTTTTTTACTCAGAATCACCCCTGGTATTGTGTTATCCATCTCAATCTCAGTACAAAAATGTCCAGAATTGCATATCTGTAATGTAGTAATACCCAAAAAGAAAGCAGGAAAAAGAAATTTACCTTGTGTAAGAGTAAAGCTTTAAAAATAGATTTTTATTTATTTTTTTCTAATACTTAGTCACTTAGAAGTAAAATTGGATTGGTTTTGACATTTTTTTACTGTTTTCAAATAACTAGATATGACTTGCATTAAATCTACTAAGAGAATAACTCTTAACATATAATTTGTACTTGTTTCATGAGTACTTAGAATAAATTCATTTACTGAATATAGAATTCGAACTTTGCATAATAACAAGATAAATTGCACTCTCCATTTGATGAAGTCATTTAGCTTTCAGTGAAATTAACATAAGTTTACCAAATTATGTTTTTCTGCAATTGTATATTTCAAACAATAGCAGAAATATGTCATTTGATTGTCATGCTGTTGCAGCATCAGTTGTTATGTAAATTGATATTGGTATATTTTGCATCGATAATTTTCAGGGTTTTTCACTTTGTATCGATTAATTTTCAGGGTTTTTTCACTCTGAGTCACAATCACCCCTGCAGTAAACAGTTGGGTTCAAAGAACAAACTGCTCTAGGGTCAGGTGGGGTAAAGTGGTCATAATTCATAAAAAGGGCTAAAATCCTGACTAATATAGAAATTTGAATAATTTTCTTTTAATTTTAGATTTATTAAGTATTGATCAAAGTTTCTCACTCAAAAAAACATTTTTAGTAACATGTTTGAGGCACTGAGCGACACATTTTGTCTGTCTTTGTTACACCTTGTTCTTTTAACTCTTTAATTAACTTTTCTGCTGCATTTTGTTTATTCCAAATTTTGTTAAATTGGCAGTTCAGAAAGCTTTACACATGTCTCAAGAACATATTTCCATTTATAGCTAAGTTATATTTCTCACAGATTACTATATTTTAATAAGTGTACAAATCTACTAGTCTTTAAAAATAATAAATTTTAATGTTCAATTGTTGAGTAATTGCAATTTAAAAATGTATGCATTTTTTGCAAAGAATTTTAGGCCGGGTTTAATTTTACTGACTTTTGAATGGACCAGGCCATGCCCTGACAATGATTTTCATACGGGCCAGGTCAAAACCCGAACTGAAAATTTTTGGGACGTAAAGACTAGAAATGATGAAACCAGTCCTGGGTCTGTACGAAAAAAATAGGCATGGCGGCCGATCCTTATGGAGAAAAGTAAGACCCGCCCCAGCCCCTAAAGAGTAATCACTGGGCCTGGCCCGAGTGCCGTGAATGAAAATAGGTCGAGCTCAGACCTTGGCAAGACCCGTGCAGATCTCTAGTTAGGGGCTATGCACAGGGTTGGGGAAATCCTTTTCCTCGCCAGTGGCGAGTGGATTTTCTGATTGGGCGAGTGAAATTTTAGGTAGTTTTTAAATAATTGTAGGCTGTAAAGATATACCAAAAACATTTTTTTTAAAACCTAGATATATTGTAACTTTCCAAATTATTGCAATGGAAACATGGTACTAAGTTCTATTTTATATTAGGCTTTCTTCTGTTGTATATATTTCTTAATTTTTAGAAAAAATTATGAAAATGCATTGTAGTAATAGTAATTATTTGTGTGATTTTGTCGTATCGTACAGTTGATAATAGTTTGGCTATGCATATATAACATTACCAACATTTTGCTTATTTTAGGACGGGACACACACCCCCTCCCTTTATGATATCATAGATACATTATCATTCGCCAACCCTCCCACCAGATGATATCTTTTATCAATGCCTAAATATTATTTTATTTTTATATTCTTTTTCTTTCTTTTTATACACTTTCAGAGATGTACACATATGAATATGTATTTATTCATTGCATACTTTACGGATTCAGGAAGTCAATAAAATATCAATACATGAAATAAATTTTTATCCTATAACATCTAAATGAGTTAGTTACTATTTAAAAGTATTTTAATAACAGTATAGTGTTACATAATGCATTCAAAAGCAATATTGTTCTCTTGCACTTGTAAGTTTGGTTGGATGAAAAATGATAGCGATATCAAAAAACAAACCATCCCTCCTCCCCTCCCAGAGATATGTTACAATATCAAGTGCCAGACCCTCCCTCCCTCTCTTTAAAGTGATAATGTTATATATGTACAGCCCCTTACTTTTCAGTAGATCAGATTCAGCTGACATTGTAAACATTTTTATCCATCAACCGAGAAGGATAATTAAGAAAATGATTAAAAAAAATATAGGAGACTACAG